>JARFXV010001266.1:0-449326 GCA_031761425.1 Cosmopolites sordidus
GGTAATATACACGGAAAAAATGTTGATGAGCAGCAACTGAGGTTGGAGGAAGACAAGCTAATTACATTGAACATTAAGTGCATACTGAACGTATGTATTGCATGATACTGAACGTATTTATCAATAACTCTGAATGTTTCTTCGCTATTCCACACAACACAGTGTAGTATCCTCCGTCAATAATGTATGTCGCATTAGTGTTGTTAATATCAATATCACCTTTATCACCAATATCACCAATCAATATTTACCTTTTTCAAAACAATCGTAAATAGCAGACTTCTGTGTTTTACACATCCCGATGTCATCAAACAACGATAAAAGGTACGGAGCCAATTGATATTCAAAATATTTCTCTATTTCATTTTGAAATGCTGCAGTAATACTCATGCGCTGGAACAATAATACAGGGTCAACAGATGTTTTTTCTTCGTGAACTTTTATGGTACTACTCATAGCTAAAATAGGAATAACTTTGTCAGCGCGTTTTAATTTTAATATTATTAAATGTCAGTCCTGTTATTTTTGCCATAAGTATATTTTATATTTTTAAATGTAAGTTACAATCACCGATAGAAAAAATATTTTTACTTATATTAAAGCTACAGAGTGTCGTACTACTGCATATTATGACGCTTACAACTTTTTAAATCATTATATCTCAGGAACGGTGGTTCTTAGGAAAAAAATTATGGATATCTTTTTTTATAGATAATTTTATGTTCTATAATTTTTGTTTAAGGTAATTTTACGATAAAACTTACCGTTTTGATGAAAATTGTGAAAACCCCATTTTTTTTACCTTTGACTTCGAGCCAATTTTTTTCCACGTACCCGAATGATGGGGAATTTTGAAATGTTATATTTAATTATGTTAAATTATGTGCCCCACCAGTGGGGCTAGTTGAGCTTGGGTATGGGGTTATTTAAGCAATGGCTAAAATGGACTTGATCACTGTATAGAATGATCTAAATACGAAAATAATTCTAATCAACAAGCAAATATTTATTTATTATGATTATTACTTACTCATACAGTTATTTATATCTCTGGAAAAATAAAATTAAAATCAAACAAAATTAAATCTTTTCAATCTTTGGATTATTATTACGCTTTTTTATTTAAAACTAATTATAACGCAAATAAATATTAAATTAAAGCAGTAACTAATCGCAATTAATAAAAATATAGTTCTTGAAAGTCATCCTGTTAATATTAAATTGTTTGGCTGCAGCATTTACACTAATTTATTCCTCCTCGACAGCTTTTGCTGTATCAATCAATTGTTGTGTAGTAGCTAATCTTTTTGAGGTTTTTCTTTTATATGTACGCAACCTAAAATATAGTAATAATCATTAATACGATTATAATTACAATATAAATAATTTTAATTAGTAAACTTTGTGTAGAATCATCACATGCATAAATGCATAATTGATGATTATTAATTTATTAAAAAAAACAAAACGTTCTATTATTTTATCGGAGCACCAAACAGCAATTGACAATCGCGCTATGTATTCCCTTCCCATAACCGCTTCTTTTCGTCATTTACAGTTTTGTTGTAGGTTGCATAGTTTTTGAGATATCTCGATTGCACAACTTGCCCCTATGATCAACTAGCATTGCTCTACCATACCGCAATATAGGGGCAAGTATGCGCAGTAGTCCTGGTGAGTGCCTGGAACTTTAGCGGGTTTAAATATAGTTTAACTATATTTAATTACTCAGATCAATTTAAACTAACGATAATAACATCTTAGTCATCGGTACATATATCATATATAAAATTCTCTTTTAGAGCTAGTGCACTCTTCATGCCACCAGCTATTACAAGAGTTACATTGAATCTAATCCCCTGTATAGATAGATTAATGTATTTCTCGCCACTTAACGTGCAATAATACCCATTTTCTTTAGATTTCATTTTATTTTCATTAATCTTAATCTTAGCAGTCTTGTCTTTGATGGCCTCGTTCTTCTTTGTCTTTTTCTTAATATTTTTAGAGGTTCTAGGAGCTTTATTTGCACAGACTCTTTCTTGTTTTAATTCTAAAGTTCGCTTTTTTCTTCTTCTTGATTTTTTTTTCTCTAACTCTAATTTAAAAGGACAATCAGTAGCTATTATCAATTTCTTATCTTTTCTTTGTTTATTTTTCATTGTTGGCTTTTGGATATGGTTATATAGATGACAGCGGTGGTCATTTGTTAGAAATTTAATATATATCCATTGGAGAAGCTGATGTGAGCAAAGTCAGGTCTTTTTCAGTGGTCGCGTGTATCGAAGCTGACATTTTGAATGAGTTTTAGTAGCCAAATCTGATGCTGGAATTTCAAATGATGCAGCATAAGAACTACTCGGTATAGTATCTGATGCTGATGATGAAGCTGTGGAATTCTGTGAAAGGTCTGGTGCTGGTACAGATGACGTAGATACAAGATTAATATTAGTAACGAAAACCAGCTGCGAAATCTTCTGATTTTTTTTATCGATAGGCCATATTTCGGAAATCTTAAAACCCCCAGCAGCATTATTAACTGTCGCAACCCTCTGAAAAGTCTCATTAACCAGATGGGCCACTTCTGCTTATCTAATGATACGTCCCGGCTTATGACTTGGCCATTTGTCACTCTCGTAAGCAAATTTCATTTTCAATCTACCAAAGAATTCCGGATCCAAAGATTGCATTTTGTGGCTATTGTGTGGTGGAAGGGTAAGAAAATGAATGTCATTATCACGGAAATAATTGACAGGTGCCAAAAAAGATGACCGCTATAGTTGTCTAATATTAACTGCACAATTATCTTTAGTAAACTACATGTGATTTATTAAATGACGTAGATATTCCATGAACAGATCTGTATTCATAAAACCACAATCGGAAACCAATCCAATAGTTCCTACAGGTGCATTATTTAATTGATTATTCTTTTTTTTACGAGGATATATAAAAACCGGTGGAATATAACTCTCCATGACGTTCACAGCGCAAACTAGTGTAATAGTTTGACCTCTTTCAGCTGAAGCTATTTTATCCACCATCTTTTTACCTTTCATCGAAAGAACCTTAGATATCTTCTTTGGTACAGTATTAATGTCAGTTTCATCCACGTTAAAAATTCGGCTAGGTAGAAATATATATTTGTCAAAGAGGCTCTGTTAATTGTCTTAGAATATGTTAACTTGGGCTTGATTGAATCCCATTGCTCTAGCTATGCTAGTTTTAAGAAACCTCTAGCTATGCTAGGTTAAAAAACCATATACGCAGTTTTAAAATATTGTTTGAGAATGTAAAATAGTTTTACGAAACTAGAGTCACACAAATTTAAAAATAAAAGTGATACATAACTAAGTAAAAACAGTGTTTTATTCGACTTTACTTTAAGTTAAATTCGTAAACTATTGCAAACATTTGCTGATTATATCAAGGAGTTGAAAGTGAAAGCACAATATACTTAACATGGGACTCGATGCGCTACCTCAACATCCACGTTATTCCAAAATAAACCACAACACTTTTGAAAGAAAATACTTCTTTCTATATCCAAATTTTACATTAACCGTTCAAATATTAATAAGTTTCGTTCAACATAAATATTTAAATGGAATCATAAAAGGAATATAAACACCATGACGACTGTTATTTATGCTTAGTCAAGACACATGTTACTAATCGAAGAAAAAAAGACCTATCCCGATCTGGTATCTGCTAAAAGACCTGTTTCACACCCGGAAGACGTCCCTGTTTCAACTTTTCGTAGCCTATCTGATCTTTCAGATACAAAATGTGGTACATCCGAAGATAGGCAAACTTGAACTAGCGAAGAAAGTGATAATTTTGAAGCTATATCGTCAAAACCTCTACTCAAGACGCATTAGAGAGACCTCGACCTTTCAAAAGAAGAAAGATCAGAAGTGATTCATCGACATTCAAAGAGAGGAATTTACTTTCTTCAGGACTAAAATTACATATTATCGTGCTCGAGAAAAATAATTGTTTCCTGTTTTTTTCTTGCTCAGAAAATTGTGTTGATTTTTGTAATTATGTCGGTGGTCTTTTACCAACAATGAGTTTCTTGAACCACCAGCCAAATAAATGGAGACTTTTTATAGACGAAACTCCAAACGAAGTTTCATATGTGTTTTCTTACGAAATAGCAATAAGCATGGCGGGGTTCCTATTGCTCATTGCACTAAATTAACGGGGGAGTCTGAAATCATATCTATGGCAAAACTAAAGTACGATGGTTATATGAGTTGATTTAAAAATGGTACGCTTTTATTAGGTGAACAAAGCAACTACACGAACTACTATTTGTGGGATAGCAGAGCTAAAATCGAGGACTGGATAACAAACTGGCCTGAAAGAAAACACCTGACAGTTGGGAAACAACATATAAATACAGTGTTAGTTACTAGAGAGAAAATAATTTTGTCTCCATTGCACATAATATTGGAACTAATGAAAGAGTATGTCAAAGCAATGGATAAAAATGGTTCCTGTTTTAATTACATATGGAGGAAATTTCCTGGAAAACAAGCAGAGCGATTTCATCAGGACCTGAAAATATGGATGAAATATATCAGGATTGATGGGATGAACACCCATCATGGATGAACATCCAGGACCGCCCTTTCATCCCATCGCCTCGCTACATGGCCTGCCCACTTCCATTTCAATTGCTTTAATTTTCCAATGATGTCACTCACTTTCGTTTGTGCTTTGATCTATGTGCAGGTCTTTCTATCCCGTCTAGTAATGCCAAGCATACATCGTTCCATTCCCCTCTGTGCCAGGTCCAGGTGTATCCAGGTCTCACTTCTGTATGTCATAACGGGCAGGACACACTGATCAAAAACTTCTTTTCTTTTTAGGCAAAGTGGTAGTTTGCTCTTAAACACTATGTTGAGCCTGCCAATGCGTCGTTCCACCTCCCGGGCGGTATCCTCTTCCATTGAAACCCTCTGCCCAAGATATATATATATATATATATATATATATATATATATATATATATATATATATATATATATATATATCTTGGGTAGATCCACAACTTCCAAATCCGTTCCTAAAATAGAAAATTTATATCATCTCCGAATCTAGGATGACTTAAGTATGCTCCATTAATCTTTATTCTATACTGTTCCCAATCCAGATTACGGAACACTTCTCCCAGACAGGCTGAGAAAAGAAGAGGCGATATTGCGTCACCCTGCCGTACGCCCCGCTCTACATTTATTTCAACCTCAAGATTATCAAGGTGGACTGTCGCTGTAGCTTATATATCGATCGTAGTAGATTTACATAGGCTTTCTCTACACCTCGATTAAGCGATGCATCTATTATGGCCCGCTTTGAGATTGAGTCAAATGCCTTTCCATAATCGATAAAAGCCAAGCACAATGGCATAGTGTATTCGTTGTGTCTTTCTATGACCTGCTATAGGACCTTGATGTGATCCATTGTACTGAATCCACTTCTGAATCCTGCTTGCTCCCTTGGTTGTACGTCATTAAGTTTTCTTAGTATTCTTTTGGATATTATCTTGGTGAAAACTTTGTACACCACTAACAGGACGTTTATTGGACTGTAGTTCTTTAAATCTTCCCGTGCTCCTTTCTTATGTAAAAGAATCACTTCTGCATTTTTCCATAAGCTGGGTACTTCTTGTTGTTTGAGACATTTTGAGTATAATTTTGCTAGTGTTTTATGTAAAGTCTGACCACCAGTTTTTATCATTTCTACAGTTATACTCTCCTTTCCTGGAGCCTTGCCGTTTTTCATCGAGTCTATAGCCTTTGTCACTTCCTCCACCAGGATATCCGGCACTTGTTCTTCAGTGGGCATTGCTGTTCTTGCTTGATTCTGGTCCTCATATAACATTGAATAAAATCTTCGGACAACCTCTAACATTTCCGTCCGTTTCCTGCATATTGTACCATCCTCACGCATTAAGGCAAACATTTGTGCCCTTTTCTTTCTTAGCTTCTGCTTAGCTTTGTTAATTCCCCTGTTTTCTTCCACGTTTCCTCTCGAATACGTTTTCTTATAGTTTTGCAAAGCTCAACGTACTCGGCCCAGTGTATATATACATATATATATATATATATATATATATATATATATATATATATATATATATATATATATATATATATATATATATATATATATAAATTAAAATCATCTGAATGAAAACTTTTTTTCGATGAAAATAAATATCAATTCATTGAAATCGACATAGTTTTCGAAGAATTCGGGGGTTTAAAATATTTCAGCAAAAAAAAAATTACAAAAACAAAAGAAGGTATTCTATAAGTCAGAATAATCGTAACTTGTAACTTGTTAAGAAAAAAAAAAACCTGGAAACTTTTTTTATTCTAAATTGAAAATACATGTACGAATTTATATAAAAAAAATTCACCAGTCCAGAGGACGAATATGGAGAGAGGAGAAAATTTTTTCTTGTTTTTTTTTGTTACTAACTGGTATACGTTGTTTTGTACTGAGCTCTCTGCTGTTATTTTCCAAAGAACTTCACGAAACAATATTTGCGAATTTAAATTCATGTAAATGTAAATTTGATTTTCCTGTCGGTTTGGATTCAAGCCGAAATACAATCGAGGCAGGTAATGGTGCAATAACCTGTACTGGTTTTCCGCAACCGGCTAAAACAATGACGGTTTCAAGAATCGGGTCACAAAATTTATTAGCTGGTTGAAATGTTTCATCAAAATTATGTTTGTTTTAATTAGAGACTGGACTGATTAAAAGACATAATTGAATATAGTATTTCATGCAATGACGTTCGCCAATACGTCAATTTATGCAAATATCCATATCGGCAAAAGATTTATATGGAGTGTCTACTAATTAATAGTACACAGCAAGACTGCAGTTTTTTTTGGTAAAAATATTGCACTTTAATCCAACTTACCTTAGTCCAAAAGTTAATAGTAACCAAAATACAGTCTAATGTCTGAATGATTGTGGCGTGTTCATATATTTTTTTCTTTATTTGGGTTTTCCGCCACGATCTAAAACTCAAAAAATATCTGTTCTTATATAAATAAAGAATCACTGGGTAAAAACAAAAAACCAAACGGACACAATTTCTCAGCAAATTTGCCTAACGAACAAAATTTTAAAAAATATAAAAATATTCTAAAAAATATACAAATTTTGAACGTTAACATTTCGGGAAGTATTCTCCTCCCGTTTTCAAAATGAATCTAAAAATAATAATGTCAATTGTCAATAATACTTACATTGACAATTGTTAATGTAAGTATCATTGACATACACAAAAAATAGATTTACTTTCTATCTTTTCATAATTTATAGAAATTAATATACTTTATTTTGAGATTCGTTTTGAAAACGGGAGGAGAATACTTCCCGAAATGTTAACGTTAAAAGAGCACATGGTTATTTACATAAGTATCTAAAATTTCAAATCTTTACTTGAAGTAGTTCTTCGTAAACGCCTAATGTACTTTTCACCGTGAATCACCCTGTATATAGTCATAAATTACAGTGATGTAGCACATCAGTGTATGAAATGATTTATCCACTTGTCTTTTATAGCAAGCTCGTTCTCTAGTTATCAGTGTAATTTAAAAACTCTTTTAATCAAACTGTTTCTACACCCTTCAGCTTGGATAGTGCTTGGGCAAAATATTTTCTATTTGCTACTGCAATTTATGAACGAAACACTTATTGAAAACATGGTCATGCATAAAGCAAGTTTTTATTACGATATGGATTTTCGAAAAAAAGGGGGGGGGTCGTTTTCCAGCCAATTCGTCGACTGATATTTTTTTCTTATCTCGATAGAGTCGAAGATGAAAGGGGAACCGTATAATAAAAAGCTGCTGCCTCTACTATTTTAGTTTATACCCCGTTATTTCTTGGTTATTTTTTTTCTCTTCCTTTAAAAGTTCCACATCAGAGTGAATGTATGATGGGGGTCCGTGAAAGAAACACACTCTCATGAGAATACAACAAGGAACGTGACTGGAATTCTATTACATACGGAGTCGGGGAAAATACCGGCTTTGATCTATCAATATTCTCCACATCATCATTCATATAGCAAAAGTGATTTTAAAATGAAATTGAAACATTTTTTGTTGGGTTCTTTTCCGTCTTATTCCTTCTTTATTGATTTATTTTGAAATTATTTTTAGGATAGGATATATATATATATATATATATATATATATATATATATATATATATATATATATATATATGTATATATATATATACAATGTAAGATTTCTTTGCGTCCAATGAGACAACAGTAGTTGAATGTCGGCGGACTCACATATGCTCTCTTGTCAAGAATATGGAGACCCTATACTAACTAAATCACCCATACTTTTGCCGACTTCCCTTTAAGTTTCGCCTCTTGACGTTCAGGCTCTGCAGGGTACCGACATATGCTCTCTCGTCAAGTGGTGGTTAACTTCAATCGCCCATATATAATATGAAAGGAACCTAAACAGCGATATTACATGATTCGTTATGATTTGATTGCGTGTACTTCTGCCAAATTAATTTTTAGTTCTTTCATATCATTTCACTTTCATATTTGAATCGTGAATATATTTTTGTTAGTGGTAAAGAACACATAATAAACATCTAGAGAAATTAAGAACACTTAATAAACACTAAGAGAAGTTCCTGTTATTAATTTTCAACAGAAATGAACAATTGGATTTAAGAAATGTCAGCAAACCTATAAAAAAATATCCTACAAAAACCTACAAAAATATCAATTTACAAATAAAATTAAAAGTATTTTTTATGCTCCACATGAGATTGTGCAACCCAGAGGCTGGGTGTATGTGACACTCAGCTACGGTTGTCTCATCGGACGCTGTCCAAAGAAATCTTAGATTTCATATATGCTCCATCCAACGGGAAGTCGGCGAAAGTATGGATGGTTGACTGTGGATAGGGTCTCCCTATTCTGGACGAGAAACCATATGTCGGTACCCTAAAAATCCTGAACATCAAAAAGCGAAACATGTGCCTTCCAATTGAAGATATGGGGGGGCTCGTCCACATTTAAGCCCCTATATATATATATATATATATATATATATATATATATATATATATATATATATATATATATATATATATATTGTGACCTATTATTTTCTCTTTTGAAACAAAATAAAAAATATATAGATCACAGCGACGGCAGCTGTTCGCCGGGAGCACTTGGAAGAAGGTCCAGGACAGAATGAAGCCACGACAAAAGTTGAGCGCCACCCGGTTACTTCATATATCGGAAAAGACCCTGGAACCGGGAAGGGGTCTATCTTAAATAAAACGGTTTACTAGAATTTTATACATATATATTATAAAAGCACACTCAAAAAAGAACGACACAAAGCACACAAAAAAAGGAACAACTAAAACTACCAAACAAAAGACACGGGAAGGTTTAGGGAAGGTGGTTCTCCAAACCTTACCGTGAAAGAAATCAAAAATCAAATACACAGCTCTGAATTACACCAGCTGGTCTCTATGTCCCTATACTTACAAATTAGAGGTTGTTTCCTCTATTCTGACAATAGTAAAAAGATAGATATATAACGCTAGGGTAACCAAGAATGGTGAGACGGCAAATAGATACAAAATATAAGATGATAACGTGACCATTATCAGTATAAGAAATTATGGTAATGTATTTGTGAAAAATAACTGGTAATTGCAATCCTTAACGGTACATGAAAATATAATAAAAAAAAGTATTTATCTGGCCTTATTTCCTGATGTTGTCTATCCTTGCCTGTCAAGGTACTGGGTGACCGGTTACTGTGCCATGTGGCCCCAAAAAGGTGTAAGGTTTACACGATGGTCGGGCTCTGTGATAGGTGGTCGTTCAATGGCCTGATGTCTGTTGATCGGATTCTCTGCTGTCGGATCGTAAAACCCTCTATAAGAATATCAGAAAAATGAACCCAAGCGTGACTTGGCCAGCAAACCTACGTACCTCGGTCGGAAGGGTAAGGCGCGAAAACGTCCGAAAACGAATATATATATATATATATATATATATATATATATATATATATATATATATATATATATATATATATATATATATCGACTCCCGCTTGTTCGGTGATCGCTGTAATCCGGCCGGGCAATGCGCTTCGCGGGGGAGGCGGGTGTAGGTGCGGGCTACTATGAGCCAATTCGTCGTCAGTCTTTTGTTTATCGCCTTCCGTCTACAGTGTCAATTTAGCGCGCTTGCTAACATCATGGCGCCGCCACGTAAACATTCAACATTAACATTAATAGACAAATAGCGGATTATAGAAATGTTAGATAAAGGTGACAGCTACCCTATTATTGCTCGGAAGTTTGGTATAGGCAGGCCAACTGTAGGACAAAATCTTGAAGTTTGTTAGCCTAATAAAACGTGATCCCGGTGTACCAAAAACACTGAAGAAATCGGAAAATCCCGTTTTAGAAGATGCTTTGTTTACGTGGTTTTTACAACAAAGGCGATTGCATGTTCCTGTAAGTGGTGATATGATTGAAAGCGAGTTACAAGTATTAACTGATGCGGAGATTGTGCGAGCGGCAATATGTGAGGACGATGAGCAAGATGAGGACAATAGCGTTGAAGTTCTCGCCTCCGAAAAAGTTGGTAATTCGGAGGCAATAGGAGGTTTAAACACTGCTTTAAAATGAGCTGAAGATAACGAATTCGATAGCCACGAATTTATGTTTCTCCGTCGACTTAGAGACCGGGTTTTTGAAATGAAGTGCGAAAATTATAAACAGAAGAGTATTACAGACTTTTTCAAGAAAAATTAACTAATGTTTTATTTTAACTTACTGTTTTTCTTACATGGTTGTAATTTTGAACATGTACATTTTTGTCTATATCGTATAAAAATTAATTAAAGAAACTAAGGTTAAACATGTGTTTAATTACCATTAAATCTGGCATACTATAATTCGGAAAGAGTCTTGTTTTTGCCTCTCCTTATCAACGAGGCCCTACTGTATATATATATATATATATATATATATATATATATATATATATATATATATATATATATATATATATATATATATATATATATATATATATTTATATTTGACATTCATAAACTACAACACAAAATATATATTTTTTATTATTTCGTATCTATTTTGCTGCTATAGATGAATGCATAACAAGAAGGAACAAGGATGGTCAATCATTTATCCTCATTCCTAGTTAAATTTATTCATGAGGTTGGAAAGTGGAGCTGGGAACCATAGGAATATTAAGAATTTTATTAAAGTTATGGGGGTAATCTACTTAAAATTTTTAACATAAAGAAAAGACAAGCTATCTACCAAAATATAAATATTATTTGACATAATAAATATATAATATTATTATAAAATTATACCGGTTTAGTGAAATAATCTACTAGACAAAGTGTCAAATGTCAATTTATTAGTATTATTTTTTTAACTACTTTAATATTCATTTATGAAAGGCCTAATCCGACCTAAATCTTTGATGCCAATCTCCTTTGCTTCCCATATACTTTTTCCACCTTTTGAGTAACTGTCGAATTCAAGGTCGATGAAAACTTGGTAGTTTATATTTGGTTAAGTTATTGAGGCCTTTTTTGACCTCTACAAGAAATGCGAAGCGTCTGTGAACCAGATGATGTAGCGCGGACCGAAAGATATAAAAATCCGAAGAGACCAAGTCTGGAAAATATGCTGGATGCGATAAAATTTTCTGGCTACTCTCTTGGCATTATACAACCTTTTCTTCAGGGCGGCTCTAATATCAATCAGATCCTGTTGACAACGGTCAATAGGTCGATAGAAAAAGAGGACACTCTAGGGGATATATATATATATATATATATATATATATATATATATATATATATATATATATATATATATATATATATATATGTATATATATATATATATATATATATATATATATATATATATATATATATATATATATATATATATATATATATATGAACATTTTGTTAGGTGTTTGACTGGGGACGAGCTCCACCCATTCCTTCAATTGGAGGGCATATGTTTCGCCTCTTGATGTCTTGATGTTCAGGTTTTTGAGGGTACCGACATATGTTCTCTTGTCAAGAATAGGCAGACCCTATCCACAGTCAACCACAAATACTTTCGCCGACTTTTCGTCGGATGGCGTATAAATGTAATGTAAAACTCCTTTGGACAGCGTCCAAGGAGACAATAGCAGTTGAGTGCCACATACACCGAACCACTGGATTCCACAATCTCACGTGGAACATACAACAACCTGCGTTTCCGCCTAAATGAACGTTTTGTTAGATTGTTGTGTGTTCCAAATGAGATTGTGGAACCCAGCGGTTGGGTGTATGTGACACTCAACTACTGTTGTCTCCTTGGACGCAGTCCAAAGAAGTCTTACATTACATTTATACGCCAACCGCCGGGAAGTCGGCGAAAGTATGGGTGGTTGACTGTGGATAGGGTCTTCCTATTCTTGACAAGAGAGCATATGCCGGTACCCTGAAGAGTCTGAACATCGAGAGGCGAAATATATGCCCTCCAATTGAAGGTGGGGCTCGTCCCCAGTCAAGCACCTAACAAAATATTCATTTGGGCGGAGACGCAGGTTGTTGTGTGTTCCACATGAGATTGTGGAACCCGGCGGTTGGGTGTATGTGACACTGAACTACTGTTGTCTCCTTGGACGCTGTCCAAAGAAGTCTACATATATATATATATATATATATATATATATATATATATATATATATATATATATATATATATATATATATATATATATATTCTTTTCCCTTCTGCCTCTAATCCTATTGGAATATTGAAATTTTTGAAATATTGGAAAAATATGTAAGTTTGACGCATAAAGCTTCGTATTTGCTCTAAATCCCTTTCAGACAGTCCCGTTCAGCACAGCGGACTGCACGTATTTGAAGTCAGATTTTCTATAGATCGAGCGCACTGGTTGGCGTGGTTCATTTTTAAAACTGTGAATTAAGGAACTCTGTTACATCTGGATGGCTTGTTTTAACTTAACTAGATCTAGAACTCCATGTTCGATGACCTTCCAGGAAGGTTTTCATCGAAAGTTTGTCGATTTGTAGGCCAGTACGAGCTTGCCTGATGATAGCTATAAGGCCAGAAACCGGCCTTGAGGAACGCTTATTTATTTGGACTTTTTTTATTTTATTATTATTTTATTTTATTTATTACATAATAAATAAATACTAATAATAATATTAAGCGGTCGTTAAAATATATGTAATAATTTGCAATTGGAGGGCACATGTTTCGTCTCTAGATGTTCAGGCTTGTCGTCCTCTAACAAGCTGTTAACATATGCTGTCCCGTCAAGAACAAGGACACCTTACTTACCTTACTTGTACGAATGAATCGACAGATTGACTTGAATCTTCAAATATGTTTATATGAAGGATGAAACTTCAATATGTAGTAGATTATGTTATGTAGAGTTATCGCCAATTCTGAATTAGAAGGATTGTAAATATTATTGGAGTATCGTTTGAATCAATTCGGGATTTCGGGAATCATTGGAGATCAATTTAGGTAATTCAGACAAATACCATCCCATAAACACCTTATTTATCAGATATGGCACCGTCCGACTTTTTCCTATTCTCTCAATCGGGGATTTCGTGGACGTTCTGAGTCTATAGAAGTAATTTAAGACGGTTTGCCTGGCGCTTTGTGGAAATTACTAGAAATATAAAGAAATATAAAAAAGTTGATGATGAAAACTTGATCTAGTAGGATACAATGGTCACGGCCGGGGTCACTTTCGACAAAGGAATGAGATCCACAGCTAATTTGCGGTAAAATATAATTTTTTTCTGATTAAATCATGAATAAGATACTTCATAGTGTATAGATGGATCACGTGGGGCTAGAGTTATAAAAATAAGCTAGTGAGACAGACTCCACAAACAAATCCACAGAGACATGGGATGGTCTCCCTTTCATTAACACATCGATGAGAAGGAAGGAAACGTCTTCCTGAAGATAGCCGATCACTCTAGTTAAGAACTACGATGACTGACGGATTATCATCGGAAAGAAATCGTAGAACGGAGTGGCAAAAGTCAACGCAGACCTAAACTCTAGATATTGGATGGTTAGGTGATAAACAAGACAGAAGAAAAATGTAGAGGCATAGTGTGTTGGTAACCGTAAGTACCAGACTACCAAATGCAGTAAGTATTTAAATTATTGAAAAGATAAAATACAAAGTATCGTCGGGGAATGAGATAAATCAAATATCTTAAGACAGCAGCCCCTTTGTGCTTGTCCAGCAGAGGGTGAATTGTGCGAAGCGCTTGGCCCACCCCGTATGGCGGTCAAGCAGTGGACACACTAAGATAAAGAAGATATACACTATATTAAGTTTTTCTTTTACTCGTTTACGTAATCATCATTTTATTACAGCTATTACAGTTGTACAATTTGGGCTTGTGGAATGGTCTCGCATTCTTCACGAGCAGGCTTTTTAGTTCTCGCAGGATAAGAGGAGGATTGTTTTGCTTCTTGATGCTTGCTTGTTTTTAGAATGTCGCAAGCATGTTCAATGAAATTCATGTCAGGAAAATTCGCAGGCCACCTTATATCTTGATAGAACCCTTTTAACAACTTTGTAAAGCTCAGTGAGTGACAACAAGACTCAAACTGACTCAAATAAAATAAATCGTACGACCTAGAGCTCTCCAAATTAATGTTCTTCGTGAATCAGACACCAAGCCAATTCTCGTTTAATCAGAGAACATCACGTTAGTCCAGATTGGACTATCATCCACAATTTCCAGAGCCCAGGGCAATCTTTCATTTTTTTGTTGAAGGGTTAGTTTGGGAACACGTAAAGGTATTCCACTATGCAAATTTACCGTTTTGAGTGTGTTATCGTTTGAGTATGAAAGTGGTTTCGAAGACTTGGAAAAAATATTGAAGTAAGTATATTCCAATTAGAGAGGACACTTTGAAGGAGATAATACGAATTATCCATATATTATTCTAAATTATTTATATTATTTCTTCTATACTATGCAGGGCAGCATCTCCAGATCAATGTAAAGGTTACTAATCTCATGAGTGACCACTATCGCTTCTCCCACTCTTACCTTATAGATGGAGGCCTCCCCCTACCTGTTTACTCTGCTCATCTGACCTATTGTGCTTCGTATTCTTGTGAACTGTCAATTCCTCTTTCCCATTCTCGACAGATATATCTTGCTAAAACCCTTTTAACAACTTAGTAAAGCTCAGTGAGTGACAACAAGACTCAAACTGACTCAAATAAAATAAATCATACTTTTAAACCAAAAAAGCGTAAAAGATGATTGATCTTTAATACGGAGTGAAGGCGCTTACATTAATTATACAATAATAGAAAGGAAAATTTTAGTTCCGGCCAAAAATTCACTGCCAGATTTTCGGAAAATACAAAAAAAGTAACATAAATCCAACAGGTGTATCGGTCTTTTTTGCCCTATTAGCTGGAGTTTATTCAGTAACAAAAAAAGAAGGTAAAATCGTTTTAATATCATGGAAATCAACCGGCGCCCTAAATATTTATGCGAAAACAACATAGGGAAAGCAGACCGTCGTTCACGCTTGCAACGTTAACAATTCAAATCAGGTTATTTTTGGGGCAAAAGAGGTAATTTCAATTGGGAGGAGAATTTGCAAAAGTGCAAGGCCTGCGCAGTAGGGACCCTTCGCTCTGGTTTCAGCATCGCCCTTTTGGCTCCTTACCCCTAAGAATGGACGTTTATTTTCGCGCGATATCTCTACGGATGCGCACGTGAGTTTCACGCCGACTTTTCCGCGATCCCAATCAGCCAGTATTGTAAATCGGTTGAGAATCACTCTCATGTTACAGTGGTTATTTGTGTTTGAACTGGGAGTGATATGAGACAGTTATTATGGTTCCAAACTGCTTGAACGTTTGGGTTTTAATTTTGTTATTGAAATTAGAAGGTTAGTTGGAAAGTTATTTTCATTTTCCCGACATTACTTAAATAATAAAATACAGATAATTAAATCTACTCGATTCCAATTCGATTTGAAAGATATATATTATGGAACAATTTTGTTTTACTTTTTTGTATTTTTCTGAAATATCGTCTGATATTTTTCAGGAAAACTTACACTTGACTTCAGTTCGGTATGGTAAGATATCTATTATGGAAAAATAGTTTTTTGAGTAAATAAGTAAAGATTAATATCTAAAATTTCCACTATATTTTTATGTATAATAATTGTTTCGACGCACAGTGTCTTTTTCAAAGACAAACTATATTAAACTAACATTGAGAAAAGTAATTACAACCTAAACTGTCCATCGACTTAATAATACCATAAAACATTATAGTGGGGAAATCCATTTTTTTGTCAAGGTCTAGGAGGACAATATAAGTTTAATAACGGTGAACTATTCATGTCCAGCTGGTCGTTTAGCAAAATATTCAAATTTTTTCTTTTATTAGTTTCTAGGCTCTCTAAATGATTTAATTTTTTGGATTTATTCTCATTATGTAACATTATAAAATCATCATTGAAAGTATGTTTTTCCAACATTAAGTGGTTAGCATGAGAATTATTTTGTTGTTTAGTAGAACTTCTTTTATGTTCGTTGAGCCTAGTAGAGAAAGATCTTCCTTTCAGACTTTTGCACACGACACGCTCTCTAAATCATTTAGAGAGCGTAGAAATTAATAAAAAAATTGGATATTTAGCTAAACGACCAGCTGGACATGAATGGTTCACCGTTATTAAACTTATATTGTCCTCCTAGACGTTGACAAAAAAATGGATTTCCCCATTATCATGTTTTATGGTATTATTAAGTCGATGGACAGTTTAGGTTGTAATTACTTTTCTCAATGTTAGTTTAATATAGTTTGTATTTGAAAAAGACACTGTGTGTCGAAACGATTGTTATACATACAACTTTAAATATAGTGGAAATTTTACATATTAATCTTTACTTATTTATTTAAAATGAAGTTCCATCCAGTATCACAATCTCGTCTAACATGTTTTAGGAAAACTTATACTCACTTCCAATTCGGCATGAAAGATGTCTAGGAAGAAATAGTTCAAATCAAACTATTACATAGTTTAAACTCATTGACATTTACCACTAAACACCAAATCACTTTTTGAAACTTCTCGATGCACATTTCGTTAATCACGTTAGCATCATCAGGAGATGATTTAATCTTACATAGTTTGCTTTATTTTATTATACTGCAAGGCGACTACACTGAAGAGTCAAAAAAGATTCTCAAAGATCATTTGCTTTCTTTGTTAGGTAATTTTTCGAATAACCTTCGTAAAAAAAAGATTATTATCACAAAACTCTAAAAAAAAAGCAAACGTATATAGTGATGGAAATTATTATAAGCTTTATTCTGTTATTACGATGCAACGTCACAGAACTAATTTACAATATACGTGCTTAATTCATTTATCATGTCATTAAATGTGTCGAATATTGGGCTTTAAAGCCATTCGTGGGACTGTATTAACATTATTGGAAATTGTATAATACTCTATGGTGACGTAGCAATTTTGATTGGCAACTGACTCAATTTTCATAAAATATCGTAGCGACAATTAGAATTTATTGTACGATAGCAATTAATATACGTATTTGAACGATAAGTCACATAGTTTGGTTTTCATTGACAGTTATATTCTATATCTTTCCTTATTAACACCCATAACCTTATCGAATAGTCTCCTGATGATGCTAACACAGTTAGCAAAACGCAGTCCGAGAAATACGATATACAGGCTGTCTGACAATACCGTGGCGGGGTATAGTTTTGTTTTTTCAAATACCCAATATCACGGGCGTAGCCAGGATTTAGTTGGGGGGGGGGGTAGTTTGAAGTAAATAAAACAACAAAAATATACTACTCGACAAGATATGGCGTTACTGTGCGCAACGTCCACTAGTTCGGATCTATATTCAATTCAAATGTAATAATTTAACTCTCTTCACTCCTCGTATTTTTTCGGTATAATATTAGGTAATATTTGGCTTATTTCGGGGGGGGGGGGGTTGAAAATTTTTCTATGTTATACAGGGTGTGCAGAATAACTGAGATAAGTAAACAAAATCCAAACTTCATATCTCACCATCTGTCCTGTACCAATCTGTCATAATTTCCGAGATTTGTACAGTTTTGTTTTTTATATTCCGTTTTCAATCCACGGAATTCATCTTAGATGTAAGAAACAAACCTCAAGAAATATTACTAATCAACCAATCACAAAAAAATTGTCTAGATAGTATATGTAAATCAATAAATGGAGTTTTGGGTCCTTCAATAGATTTATCTCCATTTATTCTATCAAATGAATGCAGATAAATCTTTTTTAATTTCTCAATGACCATCACCTTTTTCACACCAGATGTTGTTGATTGAGAATGTTTCATTATTATTTGTGGTGTTAGTGATCCTGAAGATCCTTTATTACTAGAGCCATATGATATAAAAATTCGTTTTGTTTTAGCGTTCGAAAATGGTCTTATCGCTGCACTTAAAACTGCGTAAATACAATAAATTAGTTTATTGTAATTTATTATATTAATTATTTGTATTTATTAATTTATTATTTATTTATTAATTTGTGATAGAAAACTCATGGGTGTCAACAGTAAAAACGCTTAAGCAGAAGAGAATTGCATTTGGACCTAAAAACAACACCAAGAAGGAGAGACATTTAAAATCAATATATAAATCAGCAAACTGGATAACCGAATGATTCTGAAATTCAAACGTATATTTTAAATGGTTTAATTTTATTAATCATATTGGCGAGATTGTTCTTTCAGGAACAATATTTTTAATATTATTTCAGTATACTTTTTCATCTTTTTAAATCATTTATCCTCTCTAATAATAAAAATTCAATATTTTGTTTTGGTTGTAACGAAACAACAAGTTTATAAAGCAAGGAAAAATTTCGTTCAAGAAGACAATAAAATCGTAAAACAAAAACCGTGTCGAAAAAATATGAAACAAATATTTGCAGATATATACATTTCTCTAAAATATCTTTACTGACAACTTGTTTTCATTTAGTAATGTTTTCAAAATAGTACACAAATATTATTATTTTTTTCATGCTGGCCTAGATATTTTTAAAAAGATGAGTTAAACTTTCGATAACCTTTTATGTCGCCACAAATAAAGTCATTAACTATATCTCAGCAATTCAAATACTATTTCATCTTTAATTTCTTTAAAAACAATTTAAAACATTTTAGAGATGAAGTTTTTCTCCGAATAAATCAATTGTTTCATTAGCAGAATGAGATCTAGCGACATCCTGTTGAAACCACATATTCTCCAGATCAAAATTATTCAATTCACCCCACAAAAATCCAATTATCGTCTCACGATATCCAGCTTCAACAGCAGCATTTTGAAAGTAATACGACCCAAATACAGCTGCTGACCATAATGTACATTAAATAGTGACTCGTTTAGTTTCGTACTGTAATTTTGATTATTGACATAGCCAATTGAGAAATGCCCAATGTTTTGAATGATCCAGCGTTTCTAGGTCTAATGTTATTTAAAGCTTATATGCTTTCAGAGCTAAATCCTTTCGTAAAATAGGCCATGTCGTGGATTCACTGGAGTCCAAATTATGGTGAATGTCGAATAATGGAAATTTCTGGGTCTTCAGCAACACTTTCACGTACCAACTCATTATGCTTTTGTGAATGACGACTACGACTATAAATTGCTCTTCTTTTATCTTCCACCGAACGAGTTTCTTCAAATTTTGAAACGAAAAAACGAAAAATTTTGAACTATCAATTCGATTGATAGTGCTTTCAAATGGAGGATTCTGCTAACCGTAAATATCACACAGTTTCCTAAAAACATTTTTCACCAGTTTCCATAAAACAAATCAACAATTTTAACGCCTTATGTATTGTGTATGCCTCCATTTTGTATAAATATCATAAATTACACCTCTGAAATGACACTAGACCTAGACAAACATCACAGCGCCATCTGTGTTTTATGCTAAAATTTAAAGCCCCTTAATTTGAGAGTTCCGTTAGTAGGACATAGTGCTTGTCTCACTTGTCTCACATTCAAGAATATTTTATTATCTCAATATTGTTATTTTTTTTCAAACTTGACTATAATATCAGAAACATAAACGAGAAAAAAAGTGGGACGATTAAGGTTTACTACGCCGTATATTTTAAAGTAACTACAATGAAAAAGCGAGCGAATAGCAGCTTCTCCAGAACGTGATGAGTAATAAACTGAAAATAAGGGTGGCCCTTAAGGAACAAGGAAGAAATTATGCCGTTAAATCGAAACATTATCTTGACGTATTAGGCTGAAAAATTATGTTGAATATTTTTTTTCTCAGAGTATGAAAAAAAATTACGCCCCGAAAATAATAAAAATAATGCCAGTCGAGTAACAAGATAAAATTTTTGAAATATCTCTCTGTCGCGGTTTTTGTTTTACGATTTTATTGTCGCCTCGAAGTTTTTTTTGCTTTACAATTCTTTTGTTTTGCTATCACCAAAAAGAATTCGGCAAAAATATTGCATTTTTATTATTAGAGACGATACATGATGTATCGTAAGTGCGACCGGAATGGTAGCTGCGTATGACCGACTACTGTTTCCGGTTTGGCAGTGGCCTAGGGCAGTATGAATAAAAACAAGAAGCTGATAAAAGTTATTTAAATTACAGTTATTTAAAACAATAAATTATTATATAATTATCGTGACTGCAAACATTTAAATTAATTTAAAAAAGTCTATTTTTTCAAAGAGTAAAGTGTCTTTTATGATCTAAAATCATAAATTTAATAAATAATTTATATTAAATTTTTTAATAAATATAATAAAATTAAAATAATTTTTTTTAAAATCATATCATTTTCAAAAATTGGTTAGGTAATCAGTTGCATCTTGAACCGACTTAATGTTCATATTTAAATTAGGTATATATATATATATATATATATATATATATATATATATATATATATATATATATATATATATATATATATATATATATATATATATTTGAAAAACAGACATTTTTCATCCGTACTTCCACGTACCTCTGCTCGTCTCAAATCAGTCGCCGTCACCATGCCGAGACAAGTACCTCCCAGGACCGGTTTCTAGCCTCACAGCCGTCATCAGCTGGGCTCGAGCTCAACGCAGTGAGACAGCCGAAACGAAACGAAGAGAGCAAGACCAAGTCAACTGGTCATATCGATGGCGGGTCGCAATCTCAATGAAACTCGCGCCATCCTACGGTGAATGTTCGCGGCAGTCAAAAACTACGCGACAGATTCTTCCCACAACCTTGGATGTAGGTATAAGGTTTGCTCAAAAGATAGCGTAGTGGGGCCGTGGAGAGAAATATTTGAAAAACAGACATTTTTCATCCGTACTTCCACGTACTTCTGCTCGTCTCAAATCAGTCGCCGTCACCATGCCGAGACAAGTACCTCCCAGGACCGGTTTCTAGCCTCACAGCCGTCATCAGCTGGGCTCGAGCTCAACGCAGTGAGACAGCCGAAACGAAACGAAGAGAGCAAGACCAAGTCAACTGGTCAACTGGTCAACCCAGCTTCCACCTTCGGTAGTCTTACCAATCAGTTTCATTGGAGCCTGTATCTTCATTTCTTCACTCCCACTCCCCGTAATAATCTTGGTCTCACCATCTCTATTCTTTTCACGTGGCTGACCAACTTTGATATTTCGCTTCTACAATGTCCGGTGTATCAAATGGTACTCCGTTTCCTCACTTATTATTTGGTGTTTGAGTTTATCCACAAGAGTCTTATCACATCAGCGTCATCAAATGTTCATTTCTATAGGCAGACACTTTCCACACGTCCGCTCCATATAGCGATATGCTTTCCACTGTAGCCTCAAACAGCTGTCGTTTGATATAATTTCGCATATTTTCAGCGGCTGTTCCTGGGAGAATAACAGGTGGGGCACGTCTAACCAAATTTTGGAATGGGGATAAGGAAATACGTCTCAATCAAAAATTTTACGTTTCTTAGTATCACACATATACTCTAATGTGTAGAAATATGACTGTAACTGTCAGATCCATAGAACCATTCAAATAAATTTGCAATAGTTAGCTATACATCGAAACTAAAACGTTCATGAATCTGTATGGTTAAGGTATCAGATATTTCCTTGCATATCCTGACATTCGGAATGGGGTCCTCCTTGTCAGTACATTTCTGTTTCTTTCTGCGATTGTCTATGATCGTTGTAGATTCTTTACCAGTTAAGTTACCAAATTCTTGATTAATTTGTATTTCAATATTGTATCTAATATTTTGAAAAAGTTATCAAATTTTTCTTAACTTTAAGTGCATCTAGTTGCCTGTTTTGCAGTTGATCAAAGAGAATGTCGCAGTGAAGCATTATTTTATTGAAGCAAAACAACTAAAATCTAAAATTATCATCCACCAAATAACTTATTAACCCCTGAGCTTGATTAATAACATTTTTATCTGACTCGGCATCCATAACTCCTTCAAGGCATGTTTGCAATCCTTCTTTGCAAAAACCTATTTACACTTTTTTCTATTGTACAATACCTTTCAATTATTAGATTGAATTTTAATGACAATTCTGTCCTGAAATATTAATGACATTATTTTTATTCATATATTGTACTGAATTCATATTCTCTATTGTAATCGTTCAAAACATTCACTGTGCAACCACTCAAAAAGTCGAAAAGCGCGATAGCGAAAAATACCTGACTATTGAGAATGGGGCAGCACGCAAGATATTATATTATAAATGCGTTTAATCCCCGGGTTACTAGCAAAGCGATGCATTGCTGTCTTTGTTTTTCGCATGCGATAGTAAAGAAAACTGTATGGGCACAAACTTGTCTGTGCCCAAAGCACGTGTTCTTTAATCGGTACGCTTCGACAACCTACGACCTATTTCGTTACCGTGATTGACTTTATGGATGTTAGACTATCGAAGTCGCAAGAAGCGTGATCAATCTGAAATTATTAAATCAGAAATAATTTTTTCACTTCATTTTCAAATTTTCTAGGTAGGGCACGTGCCCTTATGGATCAGCCGCCACTGCAAATTTCTATTCCACATTAACGAGTCTATCCATTTTATTGCTACCTTGCCTTTTCCAACTCTGATTTATATCTTCACGTATATATATTCTTTACGTTTGTCTTTAACATAAAACTAGGGTGTTGATTAAGATATTTAGTTTTTTAGATAAAATTTATTGCAAATTCTTATGGTCGAAATTCATTCTTATGGTCTTATAACGAACTTCCATTTTAGCTTCGCTCCCTCCTCTCACTTTGACAAAAAAATTGCACAACTTACCTCTAAAATGTTTTACAGTGGTAGATAGTCATGTGCGTTGAGGGGCCATCATGATTGTTTGCTGATTGGGAGAACCTATATTTTCCAACTTTGTCTTATATCTTCACGTATATATATTCTTTACGTTTGTCTTTATTGGAGATAGTAAAACTAGGGTGTTGATGAAGATATTTAGGTTTTTAGATAAAATTTATTGCACATTCTTATGGCGGAATTTTATTCTTATGGTCTTATGGCCAACTTCCATTTTAGCTTCGCTCCCTCCTCTCTCACTTTGACAAAAAAATTCCACAACTTATCTCTAAAATGTTTTAAATTATTCTTGAATAAATTAAATATGAACTAGTATTTGAATCACCCTGATACAGTTAATGAGTTTAGTTAGAGTGACATAAAAGGTTATCGAAAGTATAAAATGTCTTTTTAAAAATAACAGCATGACAAAAAATTATATAATTTATATATTATGTCGATAAATATTATTAAACAAAAACAAGTTGTTAGTATAGATTTTTTAAACTCGATTTTTTTATTCTGTTGACGTTTCGGTTAATTTATAATAAATTCTCCGAACAATTTTACAATCCATATCGCTTTCACAAACAATAAAAATTCACATTTAAAAACTTACCAACTATATCTTATTTAAAAATTAATTTTCTAAATTTTTTTAAATGAAGTGTGACCAAACTTCAGAAATATGATTCAGTTTCATTCAGTTGATTCACATTCAATTTGATATATTTTAGAAATTCTCCACCTTTATAAATTTTTTTTATTATAACCTAACGGTGCTCGCATCGTGTGAAACGAGACGAGAGTCAGGCGTCGTGTATATCCACGTGCATCCTTTAATATCGTTTTATTTTTGTTTTGTTTCGACGGTATCTATCGAGAAAAAGTTGTGACGAGAGTCACTGAAGTTATATTTCGATAGCCTGCTTTTAGTTTTCCGGACTAATTCAAAGAAAGAGAGTTGGGACAGTGGTAGATAGTCATGTGCGTTGAGGGGCCATCGTGATTGTTTGCTGATTGGGAGAACCTATATTGAGAAAATCTAGATCGCTTCAGTTTATTTGGAAGACAGTTATTGAGACTTTGATTACTGATGAAACTTGTGACTTTGAATAGACCTGTTTTATTTCGAAATATTTTTTTCATGTTATTGTTTATAGGTTATTGTTTATAGTGACTGTGCGAATGTCTCTAACGTTCATCGGATAGTTAAAAATTCATCGTTACGCCCGTAACTAGGCCGGATGAAGCCGGATGCTTCCAGTGGTAGCTAAGTTGTAAATAAAACTGCTATAGTTGGACTTATTTACTTTGTAATTTTGTAAAAGTTAAATTTGTTAAATATGCTATGAAGGTCTAGGAGTTCTTTCTCGCCTTTTTAGAACTTCCCCGGAGATTAGTGGAATTGGCTTATTGCCCATTCTGGAGCAGAGCCATATTGACATACACATACACACATAACCTGAGAAGACGAAAGCCAAACCAAACCAAACTTGATAATTATTTTTTTATATTAAAAGTCAAAATTTACCTTTTCCAGAAAGAAAAGAATATCGAAAATTAATAATATGTTACCCATACAACCGAATAAAAATGATGAACACTTTTTTTCTTCAGTAATGATGTTCTTTTTAACCTATCGATAAAATATTACTTTTTTCCTTTGAAAAGCAATTTTTTTACATGCATATTATGGCCCATCAATCAATTATGGAAAACGTTTGGTATAACGTGAACATTGCTTTTATTGATGAAATAAAAGAAGTACTTTACTGTGTATTAAAACGATGGAGTTGTTTTTAAAGAATTTTTTATCGATTTGGTTACTCGGAGAACGAATCTGCATGTCTTCAGAATTTTTTATTTGAATTGTTGAATTGCATTTAATTAAAACTAAATGTATTTGTTATTCACCTAACTTTATATTGTCTCATTTCAAACAAGAGACTCTCACTATATACAGTCATGACAACGTTTTTTTTTCAGTCTGGAAGGAAACATTGTTTATACTCGATTTTTGAAATTTCTGTCAAAGCCGCCAGTGAATTGAATGTCTTCAATCGAGAAAAAGAAAAAGTGACATGGTGTCATATCTGGTGAATATATAGTACTTGTGGGACTGTCTTTTTTTCATATATATATATATATATCATCATCATCATCATCATTCAGTCCATTATAGATCTACTGCAAGTTGAAGTTCTTATCTTAACAAAGAAAATCATCGAGCTAATATCGATTAAAGAATGATTAATTTAGAAAGGTTGAAGTCGCTCTCCGATCGGAATACAAAACGTTATCGCATGTCTCGCTAATTTTATCAATATTCGGCAAAAATAATCTCTAACCTCGAGTCTTTTTATAGTGATATGCCTTGTGGTCAATAACGGGGGCCTAACAATGTTAAATTGACCAAAAATGAATAGATTAGCAATGACTGACCTCCTAATTCGCTCGATTTAGTACCAGTCGATAAAATATTTATTTTGTTCACATATTTCTTTTATAAATCCATTCTGCAGGGTTCCCAAGTAGGATTTATCAGATATAATATGAGGCAAGAGCGCATTATAATTCAAAAAAAGTACATTTGAACTACTACCTTCCACGAATGCTACTTAAAAAGTTCCCAACTTCAATTAATTAAATATAAATATAAATATATATATATATATATATATATATATATATATATGTGTGTGTGTATATATATATATATATATATATATATATATATATATATATATATATATATATATATATATATATATATATATATATATATATATATATATATATATATATATTTATATTATTATTATTATTATTCACGTAAGGGCCCTGGTGAACCACGCAAAGTACAGCTAGAGGCGTTTGTTGTTGTTAGCCTTCCTTTGCGCCCATACTAATTTCAGTCTTTCGCTATGAGCTTTTCTCCTTTCATCAAACCAAGTTTTTCCCGTTCTTCCTACATTTTTTTTTCTGGCCAACCTTACAAACGTTAACCTTGTGTCTAAAACAGCCTCTATCCTGAATTTCACTTTGTGAAATATGTGCTGACCGTAGGTCCTCTTTAATTGCAGCAATCCATTTAATTATTTCTAGTTTACCTCTACTCCTATTTTCATAAAATTCGACTATGTTGACTATGTTCTGTATGTTGAAGTCGGTATGTTCTGCTATTTATTTGTTTAGAGCCTAGGATTTTTCTTATGATTTTTCTTTCCTTCTTTTCAATGTCCTCGATGTCTCTCTTTCTATTCAAAATAAGCATTTCTGCCCCATATAGACATTCTGGTTTAATAACTGTGTTGTAATGTCTCAGTTTTGTGTATTTAGATATGCATTTTTTGTTGTAAATATTTTGTGTAAGTCTCAATGCCGTTTCCATTTTTTGATATCTACCCTTATTGGTCGCTTTTTCAAACCCGTTTTCCATGATTATTTCACCCAAATATTTGAATTGCAAGACTCGTCTTATGTTACCATATTTTGTTTTTAGAAATGGTGTTCTTAGTCTGTTGCAGGGCATGTAATGTGTCTTTTCAAAGGAAATTAGGAGTCCTACCTTTTCTGCTGTTTCTTTTAGGATTCCAATCTGTTTTTGTGTCGTTAATATATCATGAGCTAAAATTGCTAGATCATCAGCAAACGCCAGACAATCTATTTTTATGTTGATTCTCCTCAGTTTAATGGGCTGGTCAATATTCAGGGCCGACTTTTTTTACACGCTACTCCTGTATTACTTTTTCTAGAACACAATTAAATAAGAGTAGCGAGAGTCCATTCCCTTGTCTCACTCCAGTTTTAATTTCGAAGGGCTCTTCATGGGTCACATCATGAATTTAACTTTTGACCTTGTTTTAGTTAATGTTGCTTTAATAATTGCCAGCGTTTTCAGATCTAGTCCTTGTTCTTTCAAGATTTGGAATACAAATTCGCGGTCAATAGAATCATATGCATTTTTGAAATCCACGAATGTACAGACGAGATTTTTATTGTACCGTTTTTGATGTCTTAGGATCAACTTTACATTCAGGATCTGTTCAGGGCAGGATCTGCCCGGTCGAAAACCTGCTTGATATTCACCAATTTTAGGTCCTAACTGTCCCTGTGCCCTGTCTAGTAGACCTTGAGATAGAATCTTGTAACCAACTGGGAGAAGAGATATCCAATCTTCCGGAATCCGTTCGATTTGCCAAACTTCTTGTAGAATTTCGGTTATTTCTTTGATTGTCCTGGACCAGCGGATTTCAAAAATTTCGCAGTGATTCCATCTTCACCAAAAGCTTTGTTATTTTTGAGTCGCTTGATTTGCCTAATTATTTCATCTTCATTCGGTGGTAATGAATCTGAGTTTGTTTGTTTAGGGTATAGTGTTGGTAATTTGTTTAAGGGCTCAGGACAGTTTAGTAGTTGTTCAACATATTTCGCGAGTTCTTTGCAATTGTCTTGGTTATTTAGAGCTAATTGTCTGTTTTCCTTTTGGAAGCTAAGAATTTGGGGTTAATGGCCTGTTAATTTAGTTTTAAATGTTTTGTAAAAGTTTCGGATGTTGTTTTTTTAGAAATCTTTTTCTATTTCATTAAGTTGGTTGTTTTCATATTTTCTTTTAGTTTGTCTAATTAGCTTCGATGTTTCTTCTCTTACTTCCAAAAAGATGTTATAATTTATTGCTGTTTTTTGACTGTTCCAATCGTTGAATGCTTTACTTCGGCTTAATACTGCTTGTTCGTTAACTTCATCCCACCATGGACGTTTTCTACGATTTTGTAAAGGGACCTACTTTAAGGCTGTTTTAATATTTTTTTGTTTCAATTATTGCCAGTTCTGTGCCTGTTGTTTATCAAGCTCTTCTGTTAGAGTTGCTTTTATTTTTGTAGGGTCGAACTTTGGTATTAGCAATCTCTTTTGAATAAGTTTTCGAGGTTTTAAGCTAAGTTTGATTCTAGTCAAGTAGTGAACCGTGTCTATGTTAGCTCCTTTCCTTACTTGAACATTCAAAATCTCTTTATAATTGGGGTACGAAATGGCAACCATGTACGTGTTTGGGCACCTCCAGGTCTTTTCTTTTGTTATTTTGTTTTAAATGGGTTGACATTATTTTTAGATTAAACTGCGAACATAGTTCAACCAATCTTCTACCATTATGGTGCGTCCATTTATGAGCGGGAAAACTGCCGACTGTTTCCCTGTACTTTGTTTCTTTCCCTAGTTGGGCGTTGAAATCACCCAATAGGATTTTTACATGGTTAGAGGGAATTTTAGAGATAGTGTTTTCCAGAATTTCCCAGGACTTATTTACTTTTTCAGGATTAGATTTATTTTCTTCGTTAACTGGGAGGTATGCATTGATTAATGTATAGTTTTTGTTAGCACACTTGAGGAGATAGTATCATAAGTCGATTATTTACTGGCTGGACATTAGTTATAGAACCAATAATGGTTTTTGGAGATAGCGCAAGCAACACCGAGCTGTGGTGTATTTTTGATTATTCTTTTGTCCGTTATACTCTTAAAAAGTCTGTAGTTTGCCGAATTCCAAGGTGTTATCATCTGTCAATCTAGTTTTTTGCAAAGGTAAAATTTGGATTTTTTGCTGATTCAATGTTCGCCCCAATTCGAGTGGTTTTCCTGGGCTCAGGAGAGAATTGATATTTACCGTTCCAAAAAAGTTTTTGTTTTTGGTTTCAGACGTTGGCCAAAGGTCTCCGACTCCCTCTGAAATATTTTGTGTTTTAGCCCGGACGCCCCAGAATCCGAAAGTCCGGTCCCCTGGCAGGGGATTGTCTACCTCCTGGGGTAATTTTGTAATTACTAGAACGCTTCATCTTGACGGTTCAGATGTTAAGATATATATATATATATATATATATATATATATATATATATATATATATATATATATATATATTTACATCGAATTGATTATATCCTCCCAGAATAAATAGTGACAGAAGGGCGAAGTTGATTTATTCCTCCACATACTGTTAGTATAACCTTAAATTTTTTCCTGTATCTCGGATATCTCGATAGAATAGATCATTTGGAGATAGAGGCAGGTGCGTTATAAAACGATCTTTTCTTTTTCCATTAGTTTTTTCTATTTAAGAGGATGAAAGGTATTAAATAAAGTGTCGAGATCTTTCCTTATGAAATATCCTGCTATATTGGAGTTTAGGGAAAAGATGTGGATTTTCTTTTATACGACCAGGCAATTTTATTAGCGATAACTTTTTCTGGCGTATTGTAAAGGGTTTTTTTATGATACTAAAAGCATTCTAAAATTTCTTTTAATAGATCTACTTCGACTTATTCAAGATGATTTCCACTAACTGTTCTCGACGTCTACAATTACTTTTGTTATAACGGATGAGGCTTAATCGGTAATAAAATTAGCAAAAACCAAGATAATGACGGCCAATTGGTCACTGGAGGAGGGAGACGGGACAAATTCTCATAGCCGGGATTGAAGTGGTTAAGTACTTTATATACATGGGTACATAAATATCAAACACAGGTAGCTGCGAGCCTGTAATAAGAAGAAGAATCGCTATGGATAATACCGGCGTTACCAAATTGAAACGCTTATGGAAAGACCACAAAATAAGCAAAAACACCAGAATGAGACTGGCGAGAACACTTACTCGCCCCATCGAAACAAACAGCTGGTAGAAGACGTATTGATGCCTTCGAGAAAGGTTCACATCGAGGCGTATACTCAAAATCCCGTTTGGGATCTCGATCTATTTTGATGGAATTCTACATCGCTGAGAGACTCAGCTTAATAATTCACACTGAATTATTTCGGACACATGATGTGAAGAGAGAATGATTTTCTTGGAAAGCTGGTTGTACAGGGAAAAAGGCTTCGGTAACACCCACATGTTACGTTGACCAAATCTCAGAACCGACTCTGAATATCACTGCATATCAATGGCCGAAGACCGAGGATTATGACCAGACAAGGTCCAGCATTTGCTATTTATGTATCCAGAATTGGGAACAATCGTGTTTCTAGCCGCCGCCTGATATAAGAATAGTAAAGTTTGACATTGTTGATTCTATACGTACTCAGAACGTTTTATCATACGGACGTTATTTGTGTTGTGTAGTGACGTCAAAAAATGGAATTACATCGTGAAAATGTTCGTCCTATGATTGACTACGACTGTAGACGTGGATTAACTCATCAACAGAGCATCTAGAAACTCGCTTCCACTTTTGGCGATGAGGCCCAATTTAAAACCACTGTAAATTACTGGTTTAGTGACAACTTATCCACAATTTGCTACACACGTGGAATATTTTCAGACCTTGGTACTGTTTTTAGACCTCAGAACTTCTTCGAATTCTTGAAATTTCGGGAATAAATTATAAATTGTCGTCATAGGTGACAAAGGTACTGTCACTGACTTTAAGAACAGTAACTTTCCAATGCGTTAATTGATTCTAATGGTGGTGGTCTCGTTCTATAGATGAGATATAGAGGTTTCAGATTATATACTGTTTCAATAGATGGAGCTGGTAATTTTCTTTGAATTTAAAAAGTTGTATATAAATGTCTATATAAATGACCATAAATTACCTGCAGCAGGAATCTGTTGATGATGTAATGATAGATACAACACTCGACAATTTAGCTTCAAAGCTTATCCGTTAAAGTGAAAATGCACCACTTTAAGACAGGAATAGTTCCCTCTGGTAAATTCATTAAATTCACCGCCATCTAAAGGCGTAAACGGAATTTTCTGACCCGTATACGTAAGCAAGCAAAGTTAAATAAGGCGTATACAATTTGGTTTCGGCCATTTCTTACTGCCACTTTTTTCTGTATATAAAAAGGGAATTAATTTAAACAAAAATTAAAGCGGGGTGGATTATCTGAAATTGAAATCTTAATTTAATGTTTTATCGAAATGCCTTAACGATCCTTTAATCTTGACACTTTGCCCTAAAGGCTAAATTAAGTCGAACTGTGACTCATTTAACGCGAATATATATTTTTTTATTTTACGACGAAAAGTTTAATTAGACTGTTCGTTCGGATATGTTGAAACAGATGGGGTTTAGGTAAATGTGACAACGGGTGAGGTTGTTAGTCGGAAGTTTTTTAAAGTTCAGACCTAAACCTCAGGGTTTGTTCGTTTTTTGCGGAGTTATTTAAGAGTTTTTCCAAAATAAGAATTAGTTTATTAGCTGTTAACAACACAAAGAAAAGAACCTGATAGGCGGTGCAATAAAAATAATCGTATTAAAGACTCATGGGAATTTCATAATAACATAAAAAACAAAAAAATTCCAGAAAATCACATACTAATATCATTTGATGTTGTTTCCTTATATACAAACAATCCAATTGAATTGGCCATTAATAGTATTAAAGAAAAATGGGAAATAATTAAAACATTTACAACCATCACTGAAAACGAATTTATTGAAGCTACAAGAATATGTCTAGAATCTACATTTTTTAAATATGATAACCAATTTTATTCCCAAATTTACGGTGTAGCAATGGGCTCACCAATTTGAGCAAGTATTGCTAATCTAGTTATGGAATATGTTGAATCAAAAGTTATTGATACTCTCGATTTTAAACCTTATTTTTACAAAAGATTTGTAGATGACTGTATATTATGCATACCTAAAAATAAAATTCAATATACCTTAAACAAATTCAATATATTCCATAACAAATTAAAATTTATTCATGAAGAAGAAAAATATAAAACAATAAATTTTTTGGATATTTACATCACGTATGATAAGGATGGCAATATCAAAACAAAATGGTATACAAAACCAGTATGGTCTGGAAGATATTTCAATTTTAAATCTCATACACCAAATAAATATAAAAAAAGTGTTATTAATTCTTTAATTGATAGAGCTGTTATCTTAACTAATCCAAACAATAGGCCAAAATATATAAATAAAATCAAAAAAACACTAGATTGTTTATTATCCAAAAAAATTTTACGAACCGGTAATTAAAAATAGAATACATAGAATATATAACAATAATAACATAACAAATAAAACTAAAAATGAAAATTACATACCTTTACCATACATACCAGAAATAAATAATAAAATAAAAAAAGTTCTTAAACCATATAATATAAATATAGAAGAAATACTCAGTAATAACACAAAAGAACTATTTACAAAATTAAAACCACAAATACCCCAAACAAATTTAATTTACAAAATTGATTGCTTAAACTGCCCAAGCTCATATATTGGGCAAACTAAACAATACTTAAAAAACAGAATAAATGAACATAAAAAAAGCATTAGAAACTTTGAACCAAACGTAACTGCCCTTTCGTGGCATGTTATAGTTAATGAACACAACTTTAATTTTAACGACATAAAAATCCTAGATTTTGAAAAACAATACAAAAAAGAAATATAAAAGAAATGATTTATATAAAAAAAATACATAATGCCATTAATTTCAGAAATGATACAGATAATTTAAATTGTATATATAATAACATTATTAAATAATAAATTTTCATAATTTTTTATTTTTGCATCTAATATTCCACATAACAAATTCAAAACAATTAGGTTATAATAAAAAAACAAAAATTTAAAGGTGAAAGAATTGTTAATTATGTCAAAGTCAAACATGTCATTTAAAATTTTTTTTTTTAAATTCACATATTATTTAAAAAAAATTTAAAATTAATTGTTTATTTAAATATTGGTATGTTTTTAAATGTAAGTTTGTGTTTTTTTATAAAAGTTATATGTATTGTAGAATTATTCTGAGGATGGTTCTTTGTTTGAACAGAAACGTTAATAAAAAAAATAAAAATTAAAAATTAATTACTGACCGAAAAACCCAATAAATAAAAAAAATAATAATAATAGACGGTCAAGAGAATATATGTAATAATGAAAATAAATAAATACATTTATCATTTAATTCGGTTTCAATCCCACTGTCACTTTGATCTACATTAATAAAGAGGTACATTGGACAAAAGACTGTTTATAAACCAATCTTCAAAAAGTTCTGCTATGGTGTCGAAATGGTAGTTCAAAGATGAATGTTTAATATTTTTGGAGGACAACCGTAAACAATTTGGAACCCATCCATCCTTGGAACCAACATGTAAAATTGTAATTCTTTGTTCCCTTGTTCGGTGGGGCTTAGGTTTGGCATTTTTTTGATGTATCTATCCATCCTTTTGCTGGAGTCTCATGTGCATCGAACCATGTTTCAACAAGGTAGATAACGGGACGATTTTCTAATCTGTATTTTTTATAGAGTTTAAGTAATCAACCCGCTATCGTCGCAATCGTTGTGATTCCATTAATATTTGTCTTTTATTAATTTAAATTTGAATTTTTGTGTAAGTTTACTACCCCCAAAAAGACATTTTACTGTATGACTAATATTTACTTAAACGTTCTTCTTTTTCAGAATGTTATATAATGACGGTCGAAAATGTAAAATGTAAAAATATTAATTACACCTTTTCGCAACCGAAACTCTGGCACGAACAAGGTGATTTGGTCATTTTGAAAAATTGACAGTACTACCAACTAACAAAAACTAATGGAAGCGTTCATGTATGATTAAAAATGCGTTCATAAATCAACTGTCAGTTGTCAACTGTCAGTTAAGGTGTGAGAGAATGATTTTTTTTGTGGGACATGTAAAAAAAAAGAATAGTTAAATACTTTTTCTTTACTTTTTATTCCAAATTAAGAATATTTTAGAAAACCCACTGTGTTTTTAATTAGTTAGTCGAATTTGTTCTGTCAAATCTGTTATATGTTGGTCAGATTGTTGTCAAAACTGAAAGGATAGGAATTTCGGGATTACAGAAATCTTTCACCCTTTCTCCACGTGGTGCCACCGATCGCCTTCGCCGAACTGTCAACCATGCGACGTCACGTATCTCTCGGGATATATCTCGGGATATATATATATATATATATATATATATATATATATATATATATATATATATATATATATATATATATATATATATATATATATATCTCAATCATCATCATTCAGCCAATGTCAATCCACTGCAGGATGAAGGCCTCCCCAGCAAGCTTCCAATTCGCACGGTCTTGAGCTTTCCTCTACCATTGGGGTCAAATATACTTGATGATATCATCCGTCCATAGTGTTTTCGGCCTTCTTCGCGGGCGTTTATGATCAAGCGGCATCCATTCCAGAATTGCTTTGTTCCATCTATCGTCGCATCGTGTCCCTATATAACCCGCCCACTTCCATTTCAATTGTTTTGCCATTCCAATGATGTCACATACCTTTGTTTGTTCTCTGATCCATATGCAGGTATTTCTGTCCCGCTTTGTAATGCCAAACATACACCTTTCCATTCCCCTCTGCGCAACACGAAGCTTTTGAACTGATTGTGATGTGAGTGTCCATGTTTCACTTCCATATGTCAAAACAGGCAGCACGCACTGATTAAAAACCTTTTTCTTCAGACAAAGTGGGAGTTTGCTCTTAAATACTATATTGAGCCGGCCAAACACCTGCCAGCCACACTTAACCCCCGTTCCACCCCCGGGCGGTATCACCCTCCATTGAAATCGTTTGCCTAAGATATATTTAGTGGTCCACAACCTCCAAATCACTTCCTAGAATAGAAATTCTTCTGTTGACAACAAATTTGTTAAACATAACCTGACTCTTTTTTAGGTTTATTTTCAAAATAAATGGTTCTCCCGCCCTTTGCAGCTCTCGTATCTGTTCTTTTGGCTCATCTGGGTCTTGTGAAAGGAGAACGATATCATCCGTGAATTTAAGATGGCTTAGATATGCACCATTGATTTTTATTCCCTGCTGTTCCCAATCTCGATTTCGAAATGCCTCTTCAAGGCAGGCTGAGAACTGCTATCTGTAGCTTCCTCATACATGGATCTCAGTAGGTTCATATAGGCTCTGTTTATCCTTTGGTTAAGCAAATTTCATAGTCAATAAAAGCCAAGCATAATGACATGGTGTATTCATTGTGCCTTTCTATGGTCTGTTGGACAACCTGCATATGGTCCATTGTACTAAATTCACTTCTGAATCCTGCCTGCTCTCTTGGTTGTGCGTCATTCAGTATTCTTAATATTCTTTTAGATATTATCTTGGTGAAAACTTTGTACATAACTGATAGGAGACTTATTGGGCGGTAGTTTTTTAAATCTTCCTGTGCTCCTTTCTTATGAAGAAGAATCATTTCAACATTTTTCCATAGACTGGGTATTTTTTGGTCTTTGAGGCATTTGAGTACAATTTAGGCAGTATTTTATCTAGTGTTCGACCACCAGCCTTCAACATTTCAACCGTTGCATTGTCCTTTCCTGGAGTATTTCCATTTTTCGTCGCTTCTATGGTATTTGTCACTTCTTCCAACAGGATATCTGGCATTTGCTCTTCCGTAGGCATTGCTGTCTTTAACTGGTTCTGATTTTCATATAACTTTGAATAAAATCTTCCGATTACCTCCTACACCTACCTACATTTCCGTACACTCCCTACACACTGTGCCATCCTCACGCATTAAGGCAAACAATTGCGTTCTTTTATTTATCAGTTTATGTTTGGCTTTGTTTATTCATTTACTTTCTTCTAGTGTTTCTTGCACTAGCTGCATGTTGAACTGACGCGTTTCCTCTCGAATACATACATATATATATATATATATATATATATATATATATATATATATATATATATATATATATATAGATATATATATATATATATATATATAGATATATATATATATATATATATATATATATATATAGTATAGTAAAATAAAGTTATTATAATGTTGCTTATTTTACTTGTAGATATAAAACGAAAAAGACTTTCGACGGTCTTTTGTCTGTTTATTAAGCCACCGCTAAATTATTTTACTTTTCCTGGAAAACGCTTATTTTAGGTTAATTGTTCAACTATTAAGCCCTAAGTAATTAAAGTCCTAAATCACCCTACTGTCTCTAACTATTTTATAGTCCATTTTAATTTAAAATACCTTTGGAAAAGGCAACGAGAAAACCCACCCATCCAATACGATAAATTCTCGCGGTTCTCTCCGGTTTCCTGGCAAAACGTTTAACTGAGGGTAAAGAGGAAACAACAGGAAAAAATCGCTGGAACAAAACACAAAAAAAATCAATTGGAATGTAATTGACGTTGGGTGGGGGGTTTTTGGGCTTTCAGTATGATGCGGATGACTTAATCGGTGAAAATTGCAATCGGGATTTGTCCTGCCTGATCGATAGTGCGTAAACTGCGTTCTGTGCAGTTCAGTATGCAGAATCGTTCTTTTAATATCTGAATCGTGACTAACTGGAGTAATTTTGGTGAAAATGTTGTGGTATTTTTACCGTCAGTTATTCTCTTGATATGATGCACTACTTTATAAACAACGATTTCATTAGATTTTGTAAAATGCAAAAATGGCTCTTTTAATACGGAATAAATGCACAAATATAACATCTGATTCGTGTTCGATATGAATTTGAACTTCCTACAGTCATCTGGTGGGCCGTACTAAATTTTTTCGTTTACCGGATTCTGAAAAACAAATTGAATGCTTAGGAGATATTGTACGGAGAAATAAATTTCTTAAGACCGAAAGTAAAGTTATAATATACTAGCCTAATTGAAAAGTTTGCGGAACGGAAATGATAAATCAAGTTTATAGTTGAAAAAGTGACTTTATTCTTCCGCATATTCTCCCTTAAACTCAATACATTTTTTCCAGCGGTTCTCCAATCTACCATCTAGTCTACCATCTCTGAAGTGATTTTCTCTGAAGTCCTTCGAAATATTCATCTACGGCCGCTGTCATTTCTTGAATGAAAAACTATTTGGTGAAAAACGCTTGTCACGTAGGTTTTTTTACAGTTTGGGAACAGATGAAAGACAGAGGGGGCCAGGTCTGGTGAATATAGTGAATGCTCCAACGATTCGTAGTGTAACTCCTTCAATTTGACCATTGCAAGAACATATCTGTGATCTGGTGCATTATTTTGAAGAAAAAAACATTTTTTTTCTCTAAACCAGGTCTTTTCTCACGAATTTTTGTATCTAATTGCACCAAATGGTTTGAGTAATACTGTCCTGTTATTGTTTTACCGGTTCGAAGGTAATCAATTCACAAAATGCCTATTGCATCCCAAAAAACTGATGCCATAACCTTTTTTGGTTGGTTTTGATCACTCTGGCTGCTTCGGAACTGAACAACCGGGTCCAGTTTATTCTGCGGTTAGTTCTCGAAGTTCCAAATCATAGAGGTAAACCCAAGTTTCATCCACAGTTGCAAAACGACGTTTAAAATCTATTTTATTCTTTCGAAAAAGATCCAAATGTTCATTAAAAAGATTAAGCCCAAATTCTTTTTCAAAATATGAATTACCCTTTCAGGTGAGATGTCCATGGCATTAGCAATTTCACTCAAAGTCAATTTTCTCTCATCTATAACCATATCATGTATAGAATTAATTACACTGGGGAAAAATTTGAAAAATAATTTCTGTTGAGTTCGATATTTAAGCTATTTTATACGTAAATTGACATACCACTGATAAAATTGACATAAATTGACATAATTGCCATAAATTGACAATTGACATTCTAAAACTTTATTTAGTTTTTTTCTATCACGTCAAGTTTTTTCTCTACAGTTGTTGCGCATCCGACTAAGCTTGGCGAATCACAGAAGTCACTACTGCTCTCCTGCCGGCGAACCTTCTTCGACCTAGGAGTGGGGGCGTGAATAACCTTGCGTCATCCAAAACTAGTGCGGTCAGTTACGCATGAGATGCTAAATTACGCGGGTTTGTGTCGCTCTGATATAGTGAAGTCAAAGTATACATACACAACTACAGATTTTCATAATGTCTGCCTCTGGTAGTTCTCGTCGTTCTTAAACAGCCCTGATTCATTTTGTTATATATGTGGCAATTTTACCATCCCCATTCAACGGACTAATATTAGTACATTTATCAAGCAAGTCTATTTTGCTTATTTTAAAGTGAAAATAGGTGACCAAGATAAATCATGGGCCTCTCATAAAGCGTGCAAGCAGACGAAGCAGACGACGTGCAAGTGGACGAAGAGAACACGTAATAAACTTTCCTTTGGTATACCAATGGTTTAGCGAGAGCCCAAAGATCACTTAAGTGAATGCTACTTTTGCATAGTGAAAACATCAGGATTCAACAAGAAAAACAAACATATAATTGAGTACCCTAGTTTACCGTCAGCTATACGCCCTGTGCCTCATTCAGCTGAAATGCCAGTGCCAGTTTTTCAAGAATTACCTTCTTTAGAAATACAAGAATGTGAATCAAGTGAAGATCGAAGTGACTCCACCGACGAAGAATTCAAAGTTTCCAATGATTCTGTTCGTAAAGGATTCAATCAACACGAATTAAACGATTTAGCACGAGATTTTGGGACAATCCAAAAAAGCATTGGAATTATTAGCATCAAGACTGCATGAAAAAAATTTGCTTGACAAATGAGCTAAAGTCAGTTACTATCGATCCAGAGAAAGTGAATTTAGGCAGTACTTCAGCTAATTCTTAAACTCTATTTAGTTTTTTTCTATCACGTCAAGTTTTTTCTCTACAGTTGTTGCGCATCCGACTAAGCTTGGCGAATCACAGACTATCACAGAATCACTTACAATCTATCCAGAGAAAGTGAATTTAGGCAGTACTTCAGAAATAATGACGGATTTGTATATTGCCAGAACGTAGAAGGTTTAATGAAAGAATTGGCCATTTCTAACTATAACGCAACTGAATAGCGATTGTTTATAGATAGCTCAAAGCGTAGCTTGAAGTATGTTCTCCTACATAATGGAAATCTATACGGTTCAGTCCCAATAGGTCATCAGTTTCTTTGCGTGAAGAATATGGCGACATAAAGAAAGTCATTGACTTGTTGCAATATAACATGCACCAATGAATCATCTGTGTTGACCTTAAAATGGTCTGTTTCCTTCTTGGCCAGCAACGAGGGTATACCAAGTATCCCTGTTTTTTGTGCAAGTGGGACAGCAAAGCTCGTGAAAAGCATTGGGTGCAATTGAACTTGCCGCCAAGATCTGACCTACGACCTGGTGATCCAAACATTTTAAATCAGCCACTTGTCGACAGAAAAAACATTGTATTTCCGCCTTTGCATATAAAACTAGGTCTCATGAAGCAATTTGTTAAGGCTTTGTCAATTGAAGGAGATCGCTTTAAGTATATCATTTCGGCATTCCCTAGCCTGTCATATGAAAAGATAAAGGCTGGTGTGTTTGATAGTCCACAGATTCGGCAACTCGTTAAAGATGAAAATTTCACTGAAACAATGACCGAACTTGAAAGGAATGCTTGGTTGGCTTTTAAAAATATTGTTGAAGACTTTCTTGGAAATACACGAGCCCCGAATTACATCGAAATTGTTCAACAACTCTTGGAGAGCTTTAAAAAGCTTGGTTGCAACATGAGCATCAAACTGCATTTCTTACATCTTGCTAACTTCCCAGAAAATCTTGGTGCTGTTAGTGATGAACAGGGCGAGCGATTCCACCAAGATCTAAAGGTTATGGAAGCGCGGTATCAAGGTAGATGGGATGTCAGTATGATGGCTGACTACTGTTGGAGCATCAAGCGGGAATGTCCACAAACTGAACACTCCAGAAAAAGCTATAAGAAGAAATTTTTACCATAATATCTTTTATTTATTTTTTGTATAAACACAATTTAACTATTAATATTATGTTAACCTCTGTATGAATAAAATATTTTAATCTATTTGGTTAGATCTCACCTTACTTCCTTTCGTATGTACATTTTTAAGGTAAAATGAGGAGTATGAGAGGTAATATGTATGATTGAGGTAATGAATTAAGTACAAATAAACAAAAACTTACCTAAACTGTAACAAATTAAATTAGCTGAGAATTAATTTCTAATCCACTTTTTTAATTTATCTCGTGGTAATCATAAAGATTTTCCGTACTATCTCAGAAGGTAATAAAATTATAAATTTAAACGTAGATTTTCATCCAGAATTATGAGGGTTGGTTTCAGTCTCAAGCATCTGGTTGCCGTAAAATGTTGACTACAATAAAACCCCAAAACAGCCCTTTAGCTAGAAAGTTAGACGATAATTTTAATAATATAATGAACAGTTAATTATCTTGATTTTGCATAAACAGTGAAGAAGCCAAAAACAAAACTTAATAAAGCGACACGTTTTATAATACTTTTTGTTGGCCTATTGCCGCAAAAATCGACGTATTTTTGCGGCAATAGGCCGGTTTGGCATTTATTTAGTATATATAGCAGAGATGTACCGTTTGTAATTACTTTAAGCAATTTCGTATTTTTAATTAAGAATTAAATAATGTTGAACAAAATATTTAATAAAACGAAATAAATGAATTAAATCTGAGGTATATTAGTAATCGAATTGTTAAAAGCAAAAACTTTTGAAACTAGTTTGGGGCCATTGATTCTACCACTTTTGGTCATATTGACTTAAATTTTTTGATGAAGAGGAGTATTACATATAATTACTTAATTAATAATTAATATATTTATTCATTTTTAATATAGTTGAACAAAGTATAATAAATTAATTATCTATATATATATATATATATATATATATATATATATATATATATATATATATATATATATATATATATATATATATATATGAAACTTTTACTTATTTTTAGAGGTTTTTCCGACTTTACAAATCTTTTGACAGCTATTTAGTTTTCTCTTCGATTGTTTTATTTTTTATTTCTCTCCATTCTTTTTTCTCTTTCAGTTTTCTGGAGTTTTTTTTCTTCTTCTTTCTCATTTTTCCCTTTGTCTTTAACTTCCATTATTTCTTTCCACTTATTTAAAGGCCAAAAATAAGAAAAAATAAATCGTTTGGTTAATTTTTAAAAAAATGATAGTTAATCGTATTAACCGTGAAATTTTAATCATTAATCATTATATCACTATACAATCACTATATAATCTACTACATTTTGAAGTTTCATCCGTCATATGAATATAGGTGAAGTTTCAAGTCGATCTGTCAAATTCATTCGTACAAAAACAGCAGCTTAAAGTAAACCTATCAGTTCTATTTCTTAAAATGGAAAATATTGAAAATCGTGCAGTGATTAAACGTGCAAAAACCAAATACATGTGGTCAGCAAAACAAAGAAAAAAACAAAATGTGGATATTGATCTAGTAATTAATGAAAGACGGTTTGAAACAGTTAATAGCTTTAAATATATTCGTTCAGTAATTACGTTGCACAGAGGACGTAGTAGCCAGAATAACGGCTGGAAACAAAAGTTTTTTTGCTCTACAGAATATCCCAAAATCCAAATCAATATCGAGAAACATTAAAATAAAGAAAAAAACCCCAATAATTACACCAATAGTATATGGATGAGAAACTTTGACACTGACAAAGAAGCAAGAACTGTTGTTGAGTACCTGGGAGAGAAAAATACTGACGAAAGTGTATGGCGAAAGTGCCTATTAATTGTTCAGATTTAGTCAATGATTTAAGCGCAAACGACTGAGTTGGTGGGGACAGATCGATGGATAGTGAAAGACTGGCCAAGAGAATACTGAGACGGACTCTGGAGGGATGCAGACCGAGACAGAAGTGAAATTTTAGTTTGATGAACGGTTGACCTCAAGAAAACAAACGCTTTTTGGCGCGGAATCCAGTCTTCGACAGCAAGATGAGAAAAGGTATCAAGTAACGATGGCCAATACTTTGATTATTAAGGTAATTTAATTTGCTATGAAAATAAAGGCTCAAATTTTGCAAAAAAGCCGACATAACTAATAGAAAACTCTAATAGAAAAAGTAGCTGTACCAATAAAAAGACGAACAAATATTGTCAAAGAAGTCCGCTCTATCTCAGTGTTGCAACTCCCTAAATGGGTCACTTATCGTCCACTCTCGATCTTTTCATTTTCCAATTTAGTTAAGAAAAAAAAATCGTTTTATCAAAACAATACCAGATTAAGTTCTCCATTAAACTACATTCTGCACTGCTCCTTAATAATCGTGCCTTTCGAAAATCTCTGAATTTGGTCCGTGTCTCATTGTTTCCCGGTAATTCGTTTCCTTCAACCGGCCGAAGATAAAAGTCCGCCAGAGTAAACAACAAATTAAAAGAATGATCTTGATAACGGGCAGAAAGTTTTTGAGACCGATCCTAGAGAATACAACGTCCGAAAGTTTTTACAATTTTCAACGTTGCAAAAACATTTATCTGATTCACCGTCTAGACTGGGAAAGATTGAATTACAGAAAAGGTTTACAAGGGTTTTAGTTACCGTTTCAATTGTAATAAGGCACGAGAGCCATTTTTTTTCAGGGATTTTGCGGTGTAATATTATTATGTCGTGGTTTTTGAGTGAAATATTTCTATATCGAGTTAGGTTTCGAACAAAGTCTTTTGTTCAATGTTGGTCTCTCTATTATGTGTTTTAGCTGATTTCATTTTCAATGTAACACGTAAGTTTTGTAAACAACCGCAAGACAACATAATAGAATTGGGGGGATTAAAACGTGCAGGATTTTTTTATTGCATCTTTTGCAAAAAAAATAAAATAAAGTTTCTAAATCAATCATAGTAAAGTTATATAAACGAAGATGTAAAAATAATTGACCGGGAGGAAGCCCCACCCATCCCATACATTGTTACATTGGAGGGCACATGTTTCGTCTGTTGGTGGTTAGACTCATTAGGGTACCGACCTATGCTCTCTCGCCAACAATAGGGCGTCCCTCTCCACAATCAAACATTCCATATTTTCGCCCACTTCTCGTCGGATGGCTTATACATGGAGTTTTTGGACTTCTTTGGACTGCATCCAATGAGACAGCAGAAATCAGGAGTTATACACCCACATGTATAAGCCATCCGACGAGAAGTCGGCGAAAATATAGGTTGTTTGATTGACCAACCAACCACAAACAGACGAAACATGTGCCCTCCAATGTAAGGGATGATTGGGGCTTTCTCCCGCTAACTAACCATATATATATATATATATATATATATATATATATATATATATATATATATATATATATATATATATATATATATATTAAAAAGCTAAAGAAATTCACCCGTGCTCCACGTCGTGCTTTGCCATTCCCTCAGCTGCAATCCAAAGCGCCAACAAGCGTCTCCCAAGAAACCTCTCCTTTGCTGGCGTTTTGGATTGCGGGTGAACGAATGCAAAGCACAAGGTGGAGCACAGGTGAACAGGTGATTATATATATATATATATATATATATATATATATATATATATATATATATATATATATATAATATACTTTTTCAAGAGGAGAAAAGAACAGTAACAGTGACTTCGGCATGTTACGTTGACATTTTACAAAATTTTCTGTTACAACTTCAACTTCAATAGCGACAAGTAAACATGCGAGAAATGTGGTACCAACACATTATATATAATTATATAATTATAATATATATAGATTTAATCTCAACTTATTGATGGTTTAAACTCTAAGGAAATTAAATCATCTCCTGATGATGCTAACATGGCTAGCGAAACGTGCGTCGGGTAGTTCAAAAAAAGTGATTTGGTGTATAGTGGTACAAGAAAAGGAGTTTCCGTAGTCATTTTCACATTCCAAATTTCATTAGTTAAGTATAACCGTTCAAAAGACAAAGGGAGGGTAGGGACTTTTGACTAGTACTGTATATAATTATATATATATTATTTATAATAGAAAGTACAACATTTTCTGGTCCACATATTAAAATATAAGGTGGAATGACAAGAAATCAAAGCAAAAGGCAAGCAGTCGCCTTTGGGCCGATCGACAAAGGCCACAGCAGTTTTTTTGCGATTAGGTCCAGCTCTATTTACTTAGATGTATCTGTATGAAATGACCTATTCCGGATAACTTTATTCACCAACATTAGTTTTCTTGTTGGTGTAGTATAGTAAAGTTGTGCTATTTGTGATCGTGTCTAAGTGGATTTGTAAACGAATTATGTTTAAGCATCAATCGAAGTTAGTTCCACTAAAATGGTTCGGAAGGCTTTAACAATGGATGAAAATATTTCAATAATTCAGGAGATAAATAGAGATGCTAAACAAGTCGACTTCTGAAAATATAAGGCTTTGAAAAAGACAATAATGTCCACGATACTGAAAAACAAACGAAAACAAGGCCAATATGCTTGATTATGCAAACTGTTTTTAGAGCTGTACAAGGTATCTTTATCGTCTATCTATCAAAGAAAAAAACCACCACAGAAGTGAGAAAAAGCGAAACGAAGAAAATAATGTTGCTCCATGACGACAATGCATCCACATATTCGTCCACAAGTGCTACAGTGAAAATGGGCATTTTGCGGTATGATCTGATACCGCGCCCGCCTTATTTACCCGATTTGGCTCCCTCCGACTTTCTTTTCGTTCAAAACATGAAAAAATATCTGGTTGGAAAGTAATTCACATCAAGTGAAGATATCACCGCCGAAACAGGGGACTATTTTGCAAAGTTCGACAGCTATAACTATTTGTTATTTAACACGTACTTTCTGAAGGCTCCGTATAGTGAATCCCTCAGTTTTATCTACAGATATTTTAATTATCACGTTTTAAAATACCTAAAAATAAGTTCTTTTATTTTTCCCTTGTATTTGTCCTCTTTAAGTATCAGGAAGACAAAAAAAGGATACGACAAGACGAGCATTTTAATAAAATTTACGCCATAAGTAATTCTTCCAAGCTGTTTATGCCCAACGAACTCCAATTGCACAATTAAACCTTAACGTGATAAATGGGTAATATCTTTTTATGGCTTGTTAACTATTTATGGCAATCTGGAACGGAGAAGGCTTTTTATGCCGTTCTGGCTTCTTTCACCAGAAAACGGACGAATTATTACAACACAACTATTTTATACCGTTTAAGGAAGCCCATCAAAGCTGGACTAGGAACGTTAATTTTGCGTTTTATGGCAGAAAAGGAAACCGATTAAATTTGACTGATGGGATATTTATAATATTATTAATGTGAAAGTATGTTTGTTTGGATGTTTATCCTTCAATCACGCGCGAACGGATGTAAGAATTATTTGGCATAAAAGTCGATTATGTCGTGGAATAGGATATAGGATACCTTGTATAATGTTATGAAGTTCCGGCGAGGCTTTACATCGATACATTTATACATATTTCTTTACCCTATAAACCTGGGAACATTTTGACTTCAAAATAGAGAAGAGTCCTAGTTTCCACGTAAAAAAGTTACCCTTGGTCAATATCGATATCTGACGCCGTTTGCGAGATATTCGTGTTCGAATATTCCATTGCACATCTTGTCAATGGCTGAAAAATATGCAATTCACAAAGTGGGCCTTGAAGGTTGTGTACAAATTATTACGTCGTTGTCATTAAACAATGACAGCTGTCATTGTTTTCTATCTCTTCTATTAAATGTAGGTGGAAACAAAAGTCTCCAATCTTGAGATGGTATTAAATAATATGTAAAAAAGCCCAAACTTAATTAGTTTCCTAACCATGACTTAAGGGATATTCTCCACGTTTATACACAAGTAAATACAATAGTCGCCCTGTAGTTAGAAGGTATAAAGAGCTGTACCTAACCAGAATCTTCCCAAATCATCAATCAATTCAATCAGTTAGACGAAACAGGTTCGTTATATTACAACAATCCTGGAAGGTGATCGAAACGTATAACGGTAGAATAAGAAGAGGACATTTTGGTTAGTATCGTGGAAAATCCTGAACAAAGCACTAGGCGTTTGGAGACATCTACAGGAATTAATAAATCTACAGTTTCAAGAGTTCTCCATAAAAAAAAATTGTTTCCCTAACATTTAATGTTGTCAAAATCTACTACATAAAAAAAACGAAGACCCCATGTTCCTGAAAAAGATAATGTTTACTGACGAAGTAGCTTTTACCAGACGCAGAATTTTTAACTGACGAAATAATCGTTATTACACCCTGGAAAATCCATACTTATCAAGAGAGCGACATTTCCAGCACGAATTTTCAATTAAAATTTGGTGCGGCATTATCGACAATTTTTTAATCGGCCCATTTGAGTTTCCGCAAAGACTGAATGGAAATCAATATCCAGTGCAGTTTTTAGAATTGAATTTGAATCCAAGTTTTTCACATTGATAGATTAGGCGCGGGGGTGAGTTTCCTTGACTACCTCGTTGCCCAGACATTAATCCGTTAGATTTTTATTTGTGGGGTTAAATGAAGTCTTTAGTTTGGTTTATCATGATGAAATCAATATATGAGACCAATGTTATTAGAAATGAAGAAAATATCTTCTCGAATGTGAGGCCTTACTTAATAAAGAGCCTGCGAAAGTGTATTGAGGCAAACGGTGGACACTTTCAACATTTATTAAGTATTTTAAAGTTATTAAGTTATTTAAAGCATTTTTGATATCTTAATGTTTTCTTTTTCGTCGTATTCAAGGCAAACTTTGGGAATTGTAGATTTTTCAGCCATCGACAAAATGTGCAATAGAACATTCGAACACGAAAATCTCGCAAACGGCGTCAGATATCGATATTGACCAAGGATACCTTTTTTATGTGGGAATTATAACTCCTCTCTATTATGAAGTCAAAATATTCCCAGCTACACAGGGTAAAAAAATATGATCGAGTTAATTCCTCATAAACTAGGTAGTAAGCGCCCTCTGTGAACTAGGCTGAAACTAGTACCAAATTCGGATTTGTCTCCTTTGAAAACCCAACTACCCCGATTTTAATATCGAGGAGGGATTTAAGGCACCCCGACATTCTAATTGAATAGGAAATCGACCTTGGTGTACGTGCGTGTCAAGTGTGGAGCTTATAGGAAGTAAACAATAAGGAGAAGGAATTCATGTTGTGTTGGGATGTGAATTCCTGCTTGATTCTTTAACGTTAAAATAAGTCTTATAACTCTGAGTCGATCACTTTTGGATTATTGAAAAATCTACCTCCTAAGAAGGTCGAAATATCGATCTATAGATCTGGGGGGTTTTTCAGCTGGTCTCAGGCGTAGATGTGATGAAGACTATAAGGCAAGAAACTGGGAGATACCGTCGGCTGAAGAATCTATCAAAAGCAGTGTTTTTTTTCTCACCATGTAGATATTTTAAAGGGCTATCTTTCAGTCTCAAATATACATATCATATATGAGTGTGCTGCGAATAAAACCTCAAATATCAATTATATACGGGATAGCTCTCGAAAAGTAACATTTGAAAACAAAAATGCTGTATAGGCTCAGGACATAATTTTCGAGATAATATACCAGGTGTCGCATTAAGGATGGATCGCGGCCGTATCTTGAAAACTATTTATCCCACAGCTTTGGGGGAAAAAAAATTGTACTAAAAATGATCATGAGAAATTCACAAAAAATATTTTTAAGCTTCTAAAACGACCGCAAGAGGGCGTGACGAGCTAAACATTTTTAAAAATAAATTTTGTTGTGTATTTTCAAGTGTTAACCGAGTAAGAAAAATTCTCAGTTATAATTAGCAAACTGTCTCCTACAACTTTGTTTTATGACATTTTGTCGTAACTTCGCGAATAAAGAAGTGTGGGGGGGGGGGGGGGGGGGAGTTTTACCTATTTAGATAAAAAGTCATCTAATGTCCGTTTGCCTAAACTGATTTTCCTCAATTTGGATTCATTTAAAAGGCAATTGCTGGGACAATGAGATAATCTCGGAGATAAATTATTTAGTTTATAAATGAAACCGCGAGGTGGCGTTACATTCAACAATAGTTTTTTTGAAGTTTTGTTCAGTTTTTTCAAATAGAATGGTACCGCTTCTACTACATGGCTAGAAAGGTAATTTGAAGAGAAATCATCCAGTGAAAACCCGAAACCGATATCTTTTACATGTCAAGAGATATTTCGATTTTTCTGAAAAAATTAGTTATTATTTCACTACTACCTGCATTAAGTTAAAAAAATATTAACCTAATGTTTGCCTTCCTTCATACTTTACCCAGGCTTAGGACTGGTCCAAATTCTTCGTGCCATATTAATTTGGGGCGTGTTTAAAGGCCTCGTTATTCGTAAAAGGCATTGTTAGATATTATTATAATAATTATTAATAATCAATAAATGCAATGTTGAAAATGTAATGCATTTCAAAACTGACAAGTTAATTTGACTGTTTTTGTTTGTTTCCATGTTCCCTTCTTACACTCTTTGTGTAATGTACCTAAGGATTGCATGCGTTTATTTGGAAACCCGAAAACGCATAATTTCATTCATCCATTCATTTAGTTTAAAAGAACGAGTAGGTATATTTATTAATGACTGATTTCAATATTCTGTCAAGTAGTATTTTAGCATTACAAAAGAGAAAATGCAACAATTGGGGAAAGGCATTTTTTCCGCTTATGTAATTAAATTAGAAAATATTAACAAGGTCAGGATTAGAACATTTATCATGATTGATACTGAATAAATAATTTTATTTTTTAAATAAAATTGTTGCGGTTGCGACCTAAATATTAAGACCAATTTTCAACTTAATATTACGGTAAAAATTAAAACTAACTGATTTTTTTCAGAAAAATCGAAATATCTCTTGACATGTCAGAAATATCGATTTCGGGTTTTCACTGGACGATTCCTCTTTAAATTACCTTTCTTGCCATGTAGTAAAAGCTGTATCGTTCCATTTGAAAAAACTCAACAAAACATCAAAAAAAACTATTGTTAAATGTAACGCCAACTCGCGGTTTCATTTATAAAATAAATAATTTATCTCCCAGATTATCTGATTGTCCCAGCAATTGCCTTTTAAATGAATCCAAATTGAGGAAAATCGGTTTAGGCAAACGGCCATTAGACGACTTTTTATCTCAATAGCTAACCCCCTCCCCCTCTATTCGTTAAATTACGACAAAATGTCATAAAACAAAGTTGTAGGAGATAGTTTGCTAATTATAACTGAGAATTTTTCTTGCTCGGTTAACACTTGAAAATACACAAAAAAAAGATTTTTAAAAATGTTTAGCTCGTCACGCCCTCTTGCGGTCGTTTTAGAAGCTTAAAAATATTTTTGGTGAATTTCTCATGATCATTTTTAGTACAATTTTTTTTCCCCAAAGCTGTGGGATAAATAGTTTTCAAGATACGGCCGCGATCCATCCTTAATGGGACACCTGGTATGTATATGTAGTGTTAGATTTTCTTGGACTGCGTTTTTTTCCAGATGTGACAACTTTGCGAGATGTTAAACTCACCATCGAGCCACAAGTTGTTCAGTACAAGAATCATTCAACAATACGATGTTCTTATGACCTGGAAGACGACATTCTGTACACAGTGAAATGGTATAGAGGACAGTACGAGTTTTACAGATTTACTGCCACAGAAAACCCTAGCCAGAAAATTTTTCCAACGTGGGGTATTCACGTCGATGTAAGTTTTCTACATTTTTTTCCACTTTTTTTTGTGTATTGTGCATTGAAACGGAATTATTTGCAAGAGGTTTTCAATTAAGTTTTTGGCTATTTTTGCGGCTGGTGGGTGAGATGACATGCAAAGAGTTATAACAGAGGGAGTTGCTTTAAAGAGAAACTTTGTTGGAGATGGTTAGAAACAAGTCGAAAATTCCGATTTTAATGTAAATTTTTTAAGCTGATAGCTATTATAAAGGCTGTTTTGTTTGTTTTAATGAAAATAAAAGTATATCAAAGAGTTTACCAAAAGAAGAAGATCAACTAAGCTAAAATAATATTGAATATATAACAAAAAATTAGAATCCAATATAAAAAGAAATGAGATGATTGTAAGCAGTCTAAGAAAGTTTTCCGAAAGAGGGAATGAGAAAATATACGGGGTGTTAGGGACATCATTTTCGTAAATTTAACTAACGATTCTTTATATTATTTTTAACAAAAAGTTTCCGCGGACAAGGAGACTTCAGAAACATCACCATTCATTCCATACGTTTCAGTATACCTTTGATTCATTTTGCAACGCAAATAAATAAATACTGACAGGTTATTGTCGATTAATGTCAAAGTTGAAATTACAAGCACTATTTTTTAACACCATAAAACATTTGAAACGAATTACGTCACAGTAAAAAGCACAATATTATTTGTTTTATTAATTTAAATGTCTAAAATGTATACCAGTTGAGTTTATGCAAGCCTGGCACCACTTTAATTAATGTTTTCGGACACGTTGAAAAATTCCTGGCATATTTCTGAACTTGTCAAAAGAGCAAATCAAAAGGATTGAGATCGGGAGATCTGGCGGGCCAACGGCCGGGTCTATTTCTTCCTATCCACCTATTGTCAAAATTATTATTTTCTAGGTTAACTGAAAAGTTCGCGGAGCGACACCTATAAAGCATTAAAAGAACTATATAATCTACTACATTTTGAAGTTTCATCCGTCATATGAATATAGGTGAAGTTTCAAGTCGATCTGTCAAATTCATTCGTACAAAAACAGCAGCTTAACGTAAAGTAAACATATCAGTGTTATTTTTGAAAATGGAAAATATTGAAAATCGTGCAGTGATTAAATTCTTTGTAAAAAAAAGCTTTAACGGCAATGGAAATTCACAGTAAAATGGTGTTATTGTGCGTTAAGAATGCAGTTTCGTAACTGTATAAAGTCAAATCGGAGATTATGTAACTATGTTCTGTTCACTGATGAAGCGCAGTTTTATAATTTTTTACATCGATGTGACATAATTTTCAAGATCGATTGAGCATTAATGCATGGTATGATTAATGCATGCCCTGCACACTACAGCTTACAAATGAGAGAAATCGGGTTGCTCTATGAAATCCATTCATAGAGCAACCCGAGGTGTTCATAATCTAGCTGACAAATGTTTGGAAGTAAATGGTGGTATTTTTGAAAACTACTAACTATTATAAAAGTGTTATTAAAAAAAAATTAAAACATTTTAATTTTTGTTTATCCCTGCATCCCCGTAACAGTTGAGAGTAGCACCCATATTTATAGAAATGTTTGTTCATTTTCCCTGAATATGTAGCTGAAATATATACTTTTCCTCCTGAATCACCACGTGTAAAAAATGCTTCATTTTGCCACATTATTAAATATTAAAAATAATGCCATATATAAATATTTTTCAAAATATAATGTTGTGAATAAAACATTAACATTTATAAAAAATTCTTAGACTTTTCTAGGGTGTGTATAAGAACCTCCACTAAAATGTAATACGAATGAACCTATTTTATAAGTAAATATTAAGCGAACATATTTTAATATCTTATAAACAAAAATCTAGACTCTATCTGGACATATTGACACGTGTTTGTTATGTTTTTTGTTTAATTTTCAGGAGAGCAGTTCAAATTCCACTCAAGTCGTCATTCGAGATATCGATTTCAATCTCTCGGGGAATTTCAGCTGCGAGGTTACCACAGATATGCCACATTTTGTAACGGGAACGGATACGCAATGGATGATGGTGATTCGTAAGTATTTGTTTTGTGTTCTCAGTAAACTTAAATGATTTTATTGAATGTTTTAAGTAACTTAAAACAACAAAAATAGTTAAATTTTCGATTATCTTCAAATTTCTACTAAGAAAAAATGTGTATCCATTGATATTCATTGACAACATTAACAAAATTATTTTATCGAAATTGCTCGACGATGAGGATTCTTTGACTGTACTGGCAAACAAGGTAGCTGAAAGAGCATCTCAAAATATCGAGGAGAAGATTGTTTTATTAATCCTTCTTGGATTAATAAATTTATCCTTCTATTAATCCTTGGAGTTCCTGATGATAATCAAGAACTACAAGGAAGGGTTGATAATCTGGAACAGCATACAAAATTAAATCAATCCAATCATAGTTTGGAAGCAAACATAAAAGATATTTTACACTCTAAATTAGAAGTAACAAACGTAAATATTCAGAACTGTTGTTATGGGTTATCTTTGATAATCAAAAATAGTGATGAAGGTCAAGCGGAATTGTTGCTGTTGGGAAGAGACAAATTTTGACAAAGCATGGTAACATTGTTATTAAAATAAATAGGAAGATTGTTAATTTGAAATCGGCAGAGAATATGCAGGAAAATGTTCAATAGTACTGAAATAGTACTCTTGTTTTGTACTCAGTACTGTTGTAGTACTCAGTTTTTCTTGTTTATATATTTTTTTTATATTAAGTTGTTTTAGTATTTTTGTTTTTGTTTTTACTTAAAAGGGTTATTGAAAGGATTTATTATATTTATTATTAAGTATATATTTATTATTTATTTAATTTATTATATTGATTATTAAGATGGGAACATTTTCGTTTGTATTTTTTAATGTAAGAACGCTATCTGGGCACTTTGCAAATGTTAAAAGTCTTCTTTTTGCGTATAAATGTGACCTATTGGGATGGTCAAAGACGAGAATGAGGGAGGGTACATTGTATGATGTTTTTCAGTTTGAAGAATATGATTTCTTGCATAAAGAGCCTTTGGGCGTGGGTGGAGGAGGAATAGGTTTATATGTGAATAAATATATAAAATATGAGCGATTTCTGAGCTGTGGGGATGTGTTGGAGGACATATGAATCAAAATATATATAAAAACTATACCTACTTTTTTGGTTTTCTCTACAGAGTGAAAATCGGTCTGGACTTGTATGTGAGAATGTTATTTGCGGAAGTGATCTAAATGAAAATATGTTAAAATCAAATAAATAATGCATTTTCGAAGTATATTTCGTTTTTTTAATTTATATTTCCGAATTTCCAATTTGGAGTTATTTGCATTAGGGACTTTATTGTTTTGGCGAGTATGTTAACTTGCATTGTCCATTACAATTACCCTTTCCTTAGGTACATTGGGCAAAAACCTATTCATAAATCAATCTTCAACACAAACAACAACGTAAACAACCGGCCCTGTTTACTTTCTTGCAACTTTGCCGGGTTTCGTTCCGACAGGGGTTGTTAAGAGTTTATTTCAGCCAATCGAACAACGATATATCTTGAAATGCACTATACCTAATATTAAGTAGTTTCTTTTTTATAAATTAGGTGGCATACATTTTTTGTTCATACCTATCTAAATAAATAGCCCATTTTTTATATTTATCTTTGATGGTTTTTAACTATTTATTTTATTTTTCCCATTTTATAATGTTCCAATCTTATATTTATACATTTTAACTATTTATGGTTGATTTTTTCTTTATAAATATTATGTATTTTATCAAAAATCTTTTAAACTGAGATGCAAATTTCATTTTTTTAAATACGTATAGGTTATTTCTTATTGGTATTTCATTATTATTATATTATATTATTAGTATATTAGTATATTATATTATTGGTATTTCTGACGCAATCGCAAAACGACATTTAAAACAAAAATACTCTTAGATCTCTATTAACAAAGACTAAACCAAACAATATACAACAATATACCAAAAATGTGGTTTATAAAATTCCCTGCAAATGTGGCAAATTCAATATAGGTGAGACATCTAGACCGTTAGATGTTAGAGTAAAAGAGCATAAAAAACTTCTTAGAAAGGGCGATATTAATAAATCTAGAATTTGTCAACACGCATGGGAATCGGGTCATAAAATCAATTGGAATAATTCCAAAACGGTATTAAAAGAACCGGTAACAAAATACAGAAGATTAAAAGAAACCGCTATAATTAATTTAAATAAAAATAACTGTATTGCTATGCCTTCGGTAGATTTAAATTCAATATGGTTCCCGATTCTAAAGAATACAATTAAACACATTTAAATATTTGAATACACAATCAGTACAATAAACAATCACACAGTAAGCATTACCTATATATATATATATATATATATATATATATATATATATATATATATATATATATATATATATATATATATATATATATATATATTTTGGTAGTATGTCACTGTCATGAAAATCTATTGTTGTCAATGTAAGTATCGTTGACATATACAAAAAAATATATTTACTTTCACTCGTTACTTTATATATTACAAATTAATATAATTTATTTTTTAGTTTAGTTTTGAAAAAGGGGGGAGAGTACCCTCCGAAACGTTAACGTTAAAAGTTTGTAAAATTTTTTATAACATTTTTATATCTTTAAAATTTTGTTCGTTAGGCAAATTTATTACAAAAAAAGAATCACTGAGAAATTTGTCTCCGTTTGGTTTTTTGTTTTTACCCAGTGATTCTTTCTTTAAATAAGAATAGGTATTTTTGATATTTTTTGAGTTTTAGATAGTGGCGAAAAAAACCCAAATAAAGGAAAAAAATATACCTATTGGTTACTTTACAAACTTTACAAAAATACGTATTGGTTACTATACTTTACAAATTTAATATAAACTCATAGGGAAGGGTGTGTAGCAGTAAATCAACTAATCAAAATGGTGAATTTTACAAAATCATAGTGATGGGGTTTTGAAAGTGTGTCTTTCGATTTCCCAAAAATTGCTAAATAGAACCTTCATTGTTTTTCGCCTGGACCCTTCATGTTTATATTAAATAAATATTAGATAGTAAAAATATGTCGTCTTCTTTTTTTCCCCACCATCGACCCCCTTAACAAAAAACTGTCCAACTTAATCGTCTGAGTGTATCAGTGGCGGCTCGTGAGGTGTGGGCGTCGAGGCGCTCCAATCATTTATCAAAGTTAACAATTTTTCTGAGTAAAATACCATATTTCATTTCCGTTCAGTTTCTTTCCTTTAAATAATTTGAAGATTTTATTAAAAGTTAAAATCTCTTAATGTAGAAGAACGTCTGTCGACCCATCACACCAACTAAGGCGAATAAAAATTCCATCCTCTTCTCACAATTTTTACATCGTTGGTCGGACGTTTACCTTCAGCGACCATACGCTACGTCATCTTATCTCGTCGTTGGCGTTACAAGTTTTGTTGGTTGCCAGAATTCGGGGGTTTAACTGCTTTCTAAAATGTGGGATTCGGACTTAGGACGTAAGAAAAATGGTAGAGTTATTGTTTTCGAAATAACTTTTTTTTTAAATACTGACAGTACTGATGAAATACTGTAATGACATATAAAGCAGTAAGGCCCTGGATATTTGTAATAATGTATATGAAGTTTAACCCGTTTATTTTTCTTACTGTTTGATCATTTTTAAATTTTTCGTTGCGACGTGTTACAGAAAAAATGCATTTCTTTATTGTTCTTGATATAAAAACTGTTCACAAAGTTTTCTTTAAAAAAATTACCTCTCCAAATATCCTAACAATATTTATCCATTCTGTTTGCCCTCGAATTGATCTACGAAGCTGATTTCTAAATAAAAGCGATATACAAAAGCCATCTTGATTCGATTTCGTGAAATTAATTTGCCCTGTGTCGTAAAATCTTTCTTCAGGACACCGGAGCTCAGTCCGAATGTCCTTAAAATAGCTTTCTTCTTCCAGTCTCTAATTAATCAATTTATATGTGACGAGATGTCGAGAGTTTATTGATCGCTCTTTTTAATAGTTCTGTTTTGTCTCGCAGTAAGGTTATGTTTTCGGGGATTTCTTATGGCGTAAAAGCTTTCTGAAACCTGTTTTGATTTAATTTTAATAATATTCAGGGTTTGAAAATAATATTCTTTGAGATGTGGCATTGTAGTTGCTTTTCTGTTATATATATATATATATATATATATATATATATATATATATATATATATATATATATATATATATATATATATATATATATATATATATATATATATATATGAGCATTTTTGTTGGTTGATGACTGGAGACGAGCCCCACCCATCCCTTCAACTGGAGGGCATAGGTTTCGTCTCTTGATGTTTAGAGTCTTCAGGCTACCTATACATGCTCCCCTATAAAGAATAGGGAGACCCTATCCACAGCCAACAACCAATGTTTCCGCCTTAATGAGTATTTTTATTTATTGATGACTGGAGACTGGAGAGAGTTTGTTGTGTGTTCCACATGAGATTGTGGAACCCAACGGTTGAGTGTATGATGACACTGAACTACTGTTATCTCATTGGACACAGTCCAAAGAAATCTGACATTGCATATATACATCATCCGACATCATCCATAACTCATTAAGGCGGAGACGTAGGTTGTTGAGTGTTCTACATGAGATTGTGGAAACCAACGGTTGGATGTATGATGCCACTCAAGTACTGTTGTCTCATTGGACGCACTCTGAAGAAATCTGACATTGCATATATATGTATTATTATTCACGTATGGGCCCTGGTGGACCACGCGAAGTACAATTAGAGGCGTTTGTTGTTGTTAGCCTTCCTTTCCGCCCATACTAATTTCATTCCTTCTCTATGAGCTTGTTTCCTTTCGTCAGACCAAGTTGTTTCAGTCTTCCTACATTTTTCTCTCTGGCCAACCTTCCAAATGTCAACCTTGTGTCTGAAACAGCCTCTATCCTGAATTCCACTTTGTGTAATATTTGCTGATCTTAGGTCCTCTTTAATTGCAGCAATCCATTTAATTATTTCTACTTTAGCTCTACTTATTTTCATAAAATTCGACTATTTGTCTAGTTAGCCTACTCGGATTCATCCGTTTTATGTCTCCGTAAAACTTAAGTCTTCTTTTTCTCATATCGCTATGTATATCTGTGTATTGTTTGATTTCTTGGTTTTCTCGAAGTCGGTATGTTGTATTTATTTGTTTGGGGCCTAAGATTTTTCTTATGATTTTTCTTTCCATCTTTTCAATGTCCTCGATGTCTCTCTTTCTATTCAAAATGAGCATTTCTGCCCATATAGATAGACATTCTGGCTTAATAACTGTATTGTAATCTCTCAGTTTTGTGTTTTTAGATAGGCGTTTTTGGTTGTAAATATTTTGTGTAAGTGTCAATGCCGTTTCTATTTTTTGACATCTACCCTTATTGGCCGGTTTTTCCAACCCATTTTCCATGATTATTTCACCCAAATATTTGAACTGAGAGACTCGTCTGATGTTACCATATTTTGTTTTAAAAATGGTATTCTTAGTCTGTTGCAGGTCATGTATTGCGTCTTTTCAAAGGAAATTTTGAGTCCTACCTTTTCTGCTATTTCTTTTAGGATTTCAATCTGTTTCTGTGCCGTTAATACATCTTGAGCCAACATTTCAAGATCATCAGCAAACGCCAGACAATCAATTTTGATGTTGGTTCTCCCCAGTTTAATGGGCTGGTCAATATTCAGGGCCGACTTTTTTTACACGCTACTCCTGTATTACTTTTTCTAGAACACAATTAAATAAGAGTAGCGAGAGTCCATTCCCTTGTCTCAGTCCAGTTTTAATTTCGAAGGGCTCTTCATGGGTCACATCATGAATTTAACTTTTGACCTTGTGTTAGTTAATGTTGCTTTAATAATTGCCAGCGTTTTCAGATCTAGTCCTTGTTCTTTTAAGATTCGGAATAGAGATTCGCGGTCAATAGAATCATATGCTTTTTTGAAATCCTTAACTTGGTTATTTAGAGCTAATTGTCCGTTTTCCTTTTGGAAGCAAAGACTTTGGGGTTGATAGCCTGTTAATTTAGTTTTAAATGTTTTGTAAAACTTTCGGGTGTTATTTTTTTGGAAATCTTTTTCTATTTCATTAAGTTGATTGTTTTCATATTTTCTTTTAGTTTGTCTAATTAGCTTCGATGTTTCTTTTCTTACTTCCAAAAAGATGTTATAGTTTATTGCTGTTTTTTGACTGTTCCAATCTTTGAATGCTTTACATCGGCTTAATACTGCTTGCTCGCAAACTTCATCCCACCACGGATGTTTTCTACGTTTTTGTAAAGGGACCAACTTTAAGGCTGTTTTAATAATTTTTTGTTTTAATTCTTGCCAGTTCTGTGCTGGTTGTTTATCAAGCTCTTCAGTTAGGGCTGGTTTTATTTTCGTTGGGTCAAACTTTGGTATTAGCAGCCCCTTTTGAATAAGTTTTCGAGGTTTTAAGCTAAGTTTGATTCTAGTCAAGTAGTGATCCGTGTCTATATTTGCTCCTTTCCTGACTTGAACATTCAAAATCTCTTAATAATTGGGGTACGAAATGGCAACATGGTCAATTTGAAATTCACCCATGTACGTGTTTGGGCACCTCCAGGTCTTTTGTTTTGTTATTTTCTTCTTAAAATGGTTTGACATTATTTTTAGATTAAACTGCGAACATAGTTCAACCAATCTTCTACCATTATGGTTAGTCCATATATGAGCGGGAAAACTGCCGACTGTTTCCCTGTACTTCTTTTCTTTCCCTAGTTGGGCGTGGAAATCACCCAATAGGATTTTTACATGGTTAGGGGGAATTTTAGAGATACTAGATCTAGAATTTCCCAGGACTTATTTACTTTTTCAGGATTAGATTTATTTTCTTCGGTAACTGGGAAGTGTGCATTGATTAATGTATAGTTTTTTACTTTAGCACACTTGAGGGATAGTGTCATAAGTCGATTATTTACTGGCTGGACATTAGTTATAAAACCAAGAATGTTTCTTGATATAGCGAAAACAACACCGAGATGTGTTGTATTTTTGAGTATTCTTTTGTCCGTTTTACTTTTAAAAAGCCTGTAGTTGCCGAATTCCAAGGTGTTATCATCTGTCAATCTGGTTTCTTGCCGAGCTAAAATTTGGATTTTTTGCTGATTCATTGTTCGCCCCAATTCGTGTAGTTTTCCTGGACGCAGGAGAGAATTGATATTTACTGTTAAAAAGAAAGTTTTTGTTTTCGGTTTCAGATGTTGGTCTCCGACTCCTTTTGCGTTTAAGCCCGGACGCTCCAGAATCCGAAAGTCCGGTTGTAGGCCCTGGCAGAGGATTGTCTACCTCCTGGGGTAATTTTGTAATTACTAGAACGCTTCATCTTGTACTTTGGATTAAAGGTTTGAACCATGACGGTTCATATGCATATATATATATATATATATATATATATATATATATATATATATATATATATATATATATATATATATATATATCATCATCATCAGCCCGTATCGATCCACTGCAGGATGAATGCCTCTTCAGCATGCTTCCAACCTTCACGGTCCTGGGCTCTCTTCTGTCACTCGGGTCCAATATACTTAACGATGTTATCAATCCATCGTGCTTTCGGTCTTCTTCGCGGACGTTTGCGATCAAGCGGTATCCACCCCAGGATTGCCTTGGTCCATCTGTCGTCCCATCGCCTCGCTATATGGCCTGCCCATCTCCATTTCAATTGTTTTACTCTTCCAATGATGTCACAGACTTTTGTTTGTTCCCTGATCCATGCGCAGGACTTTCTGTTTCGTCTTGTATCTGTGTTTTGACTGTGTTGTTGTACTGTGTTTTGACTGATGGATAAATTAATCTTAAGGTACCTGCGGCATATAAGGCTCACTAAAAACTTAATAAATCGATTATTTCGTGATATTGAACAATATAAACAAGTCTTCACTGAATTCTTTTTATTTGCACAGCTAAAAAAATAGAAAAAAACAACACCAAATTGAGTATTTCAAGCAACAGGTTAGTTTTCTGTGGGCCTTATTAAACTACCGTATTTTAATAAGGCCCCAAAACAAAAATACACTTTCTAAAACATTCATAATATGAATGTTTTCCTTTGGACTGGCTTAAATTAAGAATGTCAACAATATTAGATATTTTTTAATAAAAATTCAATGAAACTATAATAAGACCACCACACAAGTTTAGTTATACATTTCTTAATTAGCATAGAGTAAACTGAAACAATCTTCATTCTTTGTAACACAAATAAAATAATCGTAATATTGTCTAGGAATATTCTAGGAAGTCTAATCACAATTAGGGCAAAAAATACTTCTTTATCTTCTTTTGTTAGTCCCATACACCCCTCATGGTACCATTTACCACATTTGCCACACTGTCGCATGTCTGATAAACGTTCTTCCTGCATTCATGACAATACCAAGCAGCTTCTGCCAAGATTTTAGCCCTCTTCCCTTTTCCTTTACCTTTATAAGATCCCGGTATTTTCTTTAAATTTTTAATATGCTTGTTTGCTACTTTATGATCAGTTTTTTCTGGTATCTTTGATTTTTTATTTTGTTTCGCTTTTTTCTGAGCCTCAAAAATGTCCCTAGTAAATCTGGGGTCTTTGTAATCAAATGTTTTTTTCTTTAGCCTAGTTAGGTGTTGGCAAAAGCTTTTGAAAAGGAGACTTATATTTCTTAGTTTTAAGATTAGCCAGTGCTATATCATCATCTCGACCAGACACGATGTTTTTTTCCTCTTCAGAGGAATATATAATCCTTTGGGTATAGAAGTTGCTCTCAACAGTAGCTGAGTTACCTATTGACTAGTATTTGCTTCTATATCTGTCGCAGATTCTGAGCTATAAATTATCGGACATTTATTGGCAACTGCATAAGAAGTGGATAGTTTTGGAGACGCGTACTTTCTATGTACTACTTGTAACTTCTTTAGTGGTATTTCACAGCCTTTATTGCGGCGCAGTCTTCATTATCTGCAACTTTTCAAAAGTTGTGACGATATCATTAGTTTCACAGAATTTGTGAGCCCCGTTCTTGACAAACATTAATAAGGCAGTGTAGATTAGCAGTACATACAGAATCATCGTCATTTCTTTTCAATGCTGAATACAGGCTCATTATCCAAAACTCCTGGCGAATCACCGTTACTATTGTACTGCAATTCTACTGGTTAATTAGGGGTTTCATTATCTAAATAGTCAGTATCAGAGTCAGTTAAAACAGAAGGCGCAAATGCCTCAGCAGGTAAAACATCTGGATTTAATGGATCTAAGCCTGTATCACTTAATCCGTAGAAACAGTTAAACAGTTTAACCAAAGTTTGGTGAAGATTGAATTAAAACTAGTTTTCGTCTAATGTCTGTCAGTCTTTTGATACATGTAGGTTATAAGTGTCCACTCTGCTAACTGTTTTACTGCAGTCATAGCAATCGAACCTGCGAGTAAAATAGAAAAAGTTCAAACAGACTAGAATACTTCGTGTCGTGTTATTGGTTAAGGGGGATAATAAGCCCCATGGACTATTCTAATGGGCCTTATTAACCCTATGACACGATCTTATAAAATTACTCGCTAATCAAAATAAACTTAATTCTAGATGAAGAGAAACACCGAAATAATTAACTACATTACCTAAAGTTTAAACTAAACAAGTTACTGTATATGAAAACGGTAATTTAACCACATAATTTACTATTTAGTTTCGGCAAAAATTATAAATCCACGCCGTCGCATTTCTCTCGGCGATGCACCATTCGCTACTGACAATATGACGGGGCGAGCAGCCCCGCGCTGTCGCCGGGGTGTTCGTGTCGGCTTAATGCACGTGGGCGTAATGTACGAAGTCGCTGCGAATCACTTTTAAACAAATTTTCAAATGCGGGCCAGTGGAATTATACTGCGGCCTTTATTTGCTGCAGGTACCTTACAAAAAATGTCCATAAAATTTTATCTAAAAAACGAAATTTTATGTTCTGATGCCTTATAAGTGTTGAACACATGTCAAAATATGCTCATAACCGTTATAGGGACCTTATAGATCGTCCAGATTGTTTTACAATGCCAATCTATGAAGAAATATATATGCAGTGTTATTTTTTTTTGGACTGGGTCCAATGAGACAACAGTAGCTGAGTGTCATCATACAGCCAACTGCAGGGTTTCACAATCTCATGTGGAACACACAACAACCTGCGTCTCCGCCTAAATAAGCTTGTAGTTGCTTGACTGGGGACGAGCCTCACCTATTCCTTCAATTGGAGGGCATATGTTTCGTCTCTGGATGTTCAGACTCTTCATGGTACCGACAATGCTCTCTCGTCAAGAATAGGGAGACCCTATCCACAGTTAACAACCCATACTTTCGCCGACTTTTCGTCTGATGGCGTATATATGCAGTGTTAGATATCTTTGGACTGCGTCCAATGAATGGGCCCAACAAACCGCTTATTTAGGCGGAGACGCAGGTTGTTATGTGCTCCACATGTACACTATACCGTGTGTCCCAGCCAAATGGAATAAATTCGTTTATAAATAAATGGGGGCGTGTTCGAAAAACGCTCGAACACGTCGATTGGTAGTTTTACTTAACTTTCTTATTTTAAATACAACACCGTGTACATTATTTAATTTTTGGATTCTTCAGGAAATTCTAGACATATTTCATGTAAAATATTCTAGACTTATCTTCAACTGTTTCGGAAATATTAAGTGTTTTCAGATTTATTGCAAAAAATAACTGATTTTTTTTTTTTAATTATTTGATTACAGAAATTCGCTACAACACACAATAGAAAGATGGTATTGGCCTCTGTTACATGACATACCCTGTATAAAAGGTTTTCATTGGAAAAAACACATACGGTATACTAAAATACATATATACTAAACATTTCTTGTTAATATGTCGTTTATATTTCAAAACTTTTCTTACATTTTTAGATTTTAGTACTATTTCTAACCCTTAGGTCGTCCAATATTTTTCATTTCTTAATACTTCAATAATTTTGAAAATAGTGGTGAAGTTTTCTTTTAATACCCCGTCTTCTCTCTTTCTCTCTCAATGATCTTCTCTTTCATTGCTTCTCTTTTATTTATACAGATTCCCAAATATAAACGTTTTACTAAAACCAACTTGATTCGATTCGGTGAAATTAATTTTCTGCATCGTAAAATCTTTCTCGCCAACAGCAGCTCATACCAAGAGGACGGTTTTAGGTTGGCTTCCGTCTCCGAATTTTTAATTAACCAACTTATGTGTAACGAAACGACCGCCGAAGATTTATTGATCGTTCTTTTTAATAGTTTTGCTTTGTTTTTACGATAAAATAATTTTTTTCCCAGCGATGTTTTATTTTAGGAGGACCTTTCGGAAGTTTTGAGGTTCAATTTTAATAAAACTTTCCCTGTAAAAGTAAAGTTGGTATAAGATACGTTATTGGAATTGGTTTCTTGTTGTTTTAGGGTAAAAGTATTCAATAATTTATTATGAAAAATGAAGAGGCTAAATTTCGGGAAGAATTTGGGGGCGATGTTGATAGAGAGTTCTAAAGTGTATCGGAAATTCTTTGGAATTATTATTTAGCCTATTTATTTTTAATATTTTAAGAATTCTGGATTTATATTTGACGAGTTGTTCCATGATCTTTGTTGAAAACTCAGATGGTGTCATATCTGCTACATATGGTGTTTTCCTGGTACTTGTTCTTCATTTTCTAAGTGAACCAATCCAATCAATTTTCATTTACACTGATACATTTTGGATGGTGATCATTACGGTAATTTTACACTCTTATTCAGAACTAAGCCATTGATAATCCGTTATACCTGTTAAACAAAGAGTGTCTCATGGAAAACAGGACTTTTTAAAAATAGCTCTTCTAGTGGCGCCATTTTTTGTGAGGTGGAAGGTACATCCTTCACTGACGTTCTGACAAAATTTCATGACATTTGAATCATCAGAAGCCAATTTATCGGGCTTAAAGTGACAGTGTGTTTATACCATCGCTCGATGAACATCGAACAAAGAGCGAATATTAAGTTTTGTTTTAAAGCATTGAAATTTTGCGTGAATTTATAAAAAATCAGCCAAAATCTTCTTTGCGATACATGTAAATGGAATTGAACATGCCCAAAGATTCAAATTATCGCATTTTCGGAACGTTTGTCCACGCATTGTTCCACACAAATTGACTGACGATCAAAAATTACTCCGAATCTAACATTGCAAGAACTTGATTAAAGAGCCGAAAGAGAACGAAAACATCAAGTACAGCATTGTTACTGGTGATGAAACGTGGTGTTTTTAATATGATCCAGAAACCAAGCGTAAATTTTTCTAATGGAAGCACCCGAGCGAGACAAATTCGAAGAAAAGCCGCCTCGAGAAGTCAAAAATCAAAACAATGTTGACTTGTTTCTACGATTTGCAGGGAATTGTGCACAAGGAGTTCGTTCCACCTGGTCAAACGATCAATGCTGCGTTTTATCTTGGTGTTATGGAGCGTCAGTTGTCGCGTATTCGTCGTGTGCGGCTACATGACCGTCAACAAAGCAGAAGATGGTGTTTCACAGATTTTTTTACCAAAAATTACATGTAAACCATCAATCAGTCACCAAACTTGCCTGATTTGGCTCTCTGCCGCTTCTGCTTCTTCAAGAAAATTCATTTACCCATGAAATGACAAAGTTATGACAGCAATGAAGCCATTGAAACCGCGTCGACCGCCATCCTGAAACACATATTTTTGGCTGAGCTCAAAAATTCATTCGTCAACCTAATTAACCCTGCAAAACGTTGAATTGACGTGCAAGGAGATACTTGTGTTATTGTTGAAAAAGTCCTGTTTTTCGTGGGGCGCACCTTGTATTAATCAGAGAACCCATTGGTCTGTACTGACATGAAGATGAGATTGGCAAAGCTGTATACCGTTAAAGATAACTAGAGTACAGCAAAGTACTTAGACATCAATATTAACTATTTAATTCAATATTAAAACAATTCTTATTGAAAAACAGTATTTTTACTTCCTAGAGATAAATTTATATTAAAATTAAAGTTTAAAGTGCAAAAGAGAGGTCTTTGCGAAGTCACTCAGACTTACAAGGAAAAAGTTATTCCAGCGTAAAGTGAAACTAGAGAAAAGACTCGATCAATAATCTTCAGTGGAGTTTCAGTGACACGTAAGTTGGTTAATTGAAAATTCGAGAACAAAAGCTGTTTTAAAGCCATCATCCACTTTGAACTCTCACAGTAAAGACTTCCTCGACGTACAAAATTTATTTCGGTAAAAAACCAGCTAGGTTTCAGTTCTTTAGCATTATTAATGAACCTGCTGAAACGAAATGGAAGTGGGATATCAAAATACCATAAAGATTCGTGTCTGGGACAAACAATGAAGTCAGTCAAAATGTCCACTAAAAACTATGCGAGAGTCTGATGGTTTTGTAAAATATATTCTGGAAATAATTTATAATGGTGAATAATGCTCCAGTGTTTCTGGTTTGAAGTAATGTTAGAATAGCTAAAAGTCTATAAAACTATATATATAATATCGTAATTAAACATAGACTGTATATATATATATATATATATATATATATATATATATATATATATATATATATATATATATATATATATATATATATATATATGTATATATATATATATCATCATCAACCCGTATCAATCCACTACAGGATGAAGGCCTCTTCAGCATGCTTTCAACTCTCGTGGTCCTGAACTCTCCTCTGTCATTCGGGTCTAATATACTTAATAATGTCATCAGTCCATCGTGTTTTCGGTCTTCCCCGTGGACGTTTGCGATCAAGCGGTATCCAGTCCAGGACCACCCTGGTCCATCTTTCGTCCCATCGCCTCGCTACATAGCCTGCCCACTTCCATTTCAATTGCTTTATTCTTCCAATGATGTTACTCACTTTCGTTTGATCTCTGGTCCATGTGTCAACCAGCCTGTCACTTCTATTGTCCCGCTCACCGTTTCCATATGGGCCAGTTGCATTTTCACCAGTTCTTGCTTTTCCGATTCTGGCATAAAAGTCGCCCATCAGGATTTTATACCTACACTTCTCGTTGTGTAAAAGTTAAGCCACATCATCATAAAATTTCTCAATTTTCTCATCTATGGCTTGCAGTTGGTGCATAAGCTAGGACGATTTGAAGCTGAAACTTTATATTCAGCTGAATGACGCATTGGGTTAATCTGTCGGATATACTTTCAAGTTTGACTACACTGTCTTTCAGCTTTCGATTGATGAGGAATCCAATTCCACCACATCGTCCATTCTCCGCACCTCCGGTGTAGAGTACGTGACTAGTTGGAAACAATGGAAAAAAAATATACAATACTTAAATATTGTAATTCTCGACCATCCCTCATATTTTCCTGACTTTACTACGGGCAACACCCGGATGTTTTACTCCCAAAATAAGCATCAGACGTGTTTTATATTTTATCAGTGTTCTCAGCGTTGCATTGCTTTACCTCAGTAATCCGTAGGTCTATTTTGAATATAATATTACAAAAAATCGAAACAAATACAAGCATATCTTGTATTTTATTTCGTCCTATCCACATTGCAATTGGTAATTAAATATTGTTTCCTATTTCTGGTAAAAATGACAAGAAATATGATTCCCCAGCAAAAACATCTTCATTTCCTCACAGTTATATTAAACCTAGAACGCAGAAAGAAAAAAAATTAAAAACAACTATAAAAGTGATCTGGGATCGCACAGTCTCGACCTGCTCCAAATCAAAATGACGAAAAATGAAAAAATACCATTTTTAAAAGAATTATTTCCCAAACAAATGTTTCAATTTGACAATTAAAAAATTTGAACGCGTTTACTCGAGAACGTGAGAAATGTAGAGTGAAAAATAACCTTAAGATTCCGCATTCCAGAAAACAATAGATCTTTTCACAACGAACACCAGAAACTATGCATTTATTTTGCGAGAAAGGAGAACTTATATTGAAGCTGTTCATTAGCCGGTACATTCATTCTACTTTCCTTCACATCCCCTCTAATTACGCTGGACGGGCTTTTTAAGAATTAATTTTCTCGCCTCTTTCAAATTACCTCACATTAGGCTAACTAGAAAAATAAAAGAGGGATAAGAAAAAAACAGGATTCTGTTTGCGAAACGCTTTAAACAAATATGTTCACGTCATGCAAACATATATATGACTAGATAGTTGGCCACAAGCAAACAATATATATATATATATATATATATATATATATATATATATATATATATATATATATATATATATATATATATACGTATATATATATGTATATATATATATATATATATATATATATATATATATATATATATATATATATATATATGTATATATATATATATATATATATATATATATATATATATATATATATATATATATATATATATATATATATATGTATATATATATATGTGTATATATATGTATATATATATATATATATATATATATATATATATATATATATATATATATATATATATATTACACTCTTATCCACTCGCTGCACAAGACGGGAGACAGAACAGATATGAACAACTACGGAGGAATCTCCTCACTACAAGTCACTTACAAAATCCTCCCAGCATGCCTTCTCCAGAAAACATAAGAACAATTAGAACACAAAATTGGCGAGTACCAGGCAGACTTTCGCCCTGGTCGCTCATGCACTGAACAAATATTTAACTTACTGAAATGCAAAACTTACTAAAAAACAATATTGAAATACAAAGCTATCAGGAACGTCCCAATTATTTGCACGTTCGTGGACTTCAAGAAAGCATACGTCTGCATCTACCGAAAATCTATGTTCAACATCCTTGAAGACCGACTCGACCCCAAAACACTACGATTGATCAAGCAGACACTGACTAATACAACCTCTAAAGTAAAATTTATAAGAAAAATTTCCGAAGCCTTCCTGATTAAAATTGGAGTACGCCAAGGAGATGGGTTATCCCCACTCCTCTTCAACCTGGTCCTGGATAAAGTCATAAGGGAATGTACGACGAAAATACGACTTGAACGATCCAAAAACAACATAGAAATATCATGCCTCGTCTTCGCAGACTACCTAACCATACTCGCAGACAATGAAAAAAGGGCAACCAAGCAGATCGAAGTCCTCAAGGAATGTGCAGAGGAAGTTGGTCTACAAATCTCCTTTCAAAAAACCGAATTCTTCTGCTCAAAATTAGATGTCCAAAATTTGAACACCAAATATGGCAAAATAAATAGGGTCACTCACTTCAAATACCTGGGCGAGATCCTCGAACCCACAGGAGGAGAGAAGATAGCACAGAAGACTCGATTACAGAAGATGAAGAGGACATACGGCAAGACACAATAAGAAATATGAAATGCCTATCCACACACGCAAAAATAAGACACTACAACACAGTAATCAAACCAGAAGTGTTATACTATAAGAAGAACGCAAGAAGAAATGTTATACTAAAAGAAGAACACAAAATTACGAGGAAAATTCTCGGGCCGAAACTGACAGAGGTAGGATACAGACTACATTCTAGAAAGATCACAGAGAGAATGTCCGACGTAGCGGCGGACATAAGAAAAAGAAGGTTGAAATTCTATGGACATATCAGTAGACTCCCACCGACAAGACTCACCAACAGAATTCTTACATACATACAAGGAGTCAAGTCAACAATACCATGGATGACACAAGTCAGAGCTTATCTGGGAAAGGCACAAATGGGTCCGACAGCCATTGAGGATAGAATAACGTACAGAAACAAAATACTTACGTGGAACGTTGCATCAAAGAGCGAAGTTTCGAGGAGATCGGGAACAAAGTGGACGGAGGAGGGAATCATATCATCATCATCATCATCAACTCGTGTCGATCTACTGCAGGATGAAGACCTCTTCAGCATGATTCCAACTTTCACGGTCTTGGGCTTTTCTCTAACTCGGGTCCTATACACTTAACGATGTCATCAATCTATCGAGTCTTCTTCACGGGAGTCTTCTTCGCGCATCAAACGGTATCCACTCTAGGATTGCCCTGGTCCATCTGTCGTCCCATCGCCTCGTTATATGTTACACACTTTCGTTTATTCCCTGATCCATGCTCAAAGCTCAATAGTGAGAAAACTGTCTCGTCTTGTAATGCTAAGTATACATATTTCCATTCCCCTGTGTGCTACCCGAAGTTTTTGAATTGATTGCGATCTGAGTGTCCAGGTTTCACTTCTGTATGCCATAACGGGTAGGACGCACTGATTGAAGAATTTTCTTTTCAGGCAAAGTGGGAACACTATGTTGAGCCTGTCAACCACATTTAACGCGCCGTTCTACCCCTCGGGCGGTATCCTCCTCCATTGAAATCCTCTGCTCAAGATATATAAACTGGTCCACAATCTCCAAATGCCTTCCTAAAACTGTATCCCTTCCTGTACTGCAATCCCTTCCTAATACTAATATAATATATATGTATAGTAACATAGTACAATATAGTATGTGTAAATAGTGCTGGAGTAGAATCTCGGGCTATGAATTAATACTAAGGTAGGTTTCATTCTTTGATAACCGTCAATATATTTAGTTTAGGAAACCCATTTTTGATAAAAGACCACCGACATCATTACAAAAAACACCAATTTAACTGAGATAACCGATACTTGATGGATGGTTTCGACACACAGTGCCTTTTTCAAATACAAACTATACTAAACTAATAGTGAGAAAACCACAACATTTTTTCTCTCTCTTTTTAGAGACAACAATAAAAATCCAACAAGGAAACTATATAAATCAGGAGTTTATTTAATTGAATGCGGGTCGTGTCCTAAAGTCAATGTTGGACAAACAGGAAGATCTTTCTCTACTAGGCTCAACAAACATAAAAGAAGTTACAATAAACAACAAAATAATTCTCATTATGCCAACCACTTAATGTTACAATAGCGTGCTTTCAATGGTTTTATAATGTTACACAATGAGAATAAATCCAAAAAATCAAATCTTTTACAGAGCCTAGAAATTAATAAAAGAAAAAATTTTATATTTCGTTAAATGGCCAGCTAGACTCGAATGGTTCACCGTTTTAAACTTATATTGTCCTCCTAGACTTTGACAAAAAAATGGATTTCCCCACAATCATGTTTTATGATTTTATTAGGTCGATGGACACTTTAGGTTGTAATTACTTTCCTCACTGTTAGTTTAGTATAGTCTGTATTTGAAAAAGGCACTGTGTGTCGACAACAATTATCATACAATTTTAAATATAGTAACAATTTTTAAATATTAATCTTTGTTTATTTACTAAAAGCATCATTTTCTGAGCAACAAAACGAAAGCAGTTCAAAATCTCGAGTAAGTTAACATGTAGTTTTAGTACCTGAGAAAGTAAATTCCTCTCTTTGACTCTGGATGCCAACAGTTCCGATCTTTCTTTTGAAACGTCGAGGTCTCTGACAAGGTCACTTAAAGCGTCTTGAGTAAATAATAGGAATAGATTTTTTTTCAATTAATACCATGTACTTTAACTAAGCAAAAATAATAGTCATTGTGGTGATTTTTTGGGTCCCTCCAAATCATAAGCACACCAAACTTCAATTAACTTCTTTTACTATTCATCCTTTGTTATAAATGTTTACTATATATTTTACAAACATTGTTTAGCATCCATAGTTTATCAACGCCTTTGATTTTCAAGTTAAAGTAAGCAATATTAGCATTTTGCACAAATTCAGATATAAGTTCACGGTATACTGGCCACAAACGTAACAAAAAGTGTTCGGGTCGTTTAAACACGATTGTTTTGGCGATGACATCTTCTAGAATTTATGTATTAACTTTTTTAAATTAACAAACAACAAAAAGAAAGTTAAATGTTGACTGAGAAGAAAATATTATCAATGTGATTAGATTAAAAACTTTTTAAAAAAGTTGATATTCTAGACGATAAATCCAGACAAACATTTTCACAAATTATTCATAAAAAATACATTAGACAATCACATAAGCTATTAAATCTATCTAAATTACAGTTAAATGACAAACAACCAGAATCTTCACCCAAATATAGCTTCTATAAAAGATCCATTAACTTATCAACTACGGTTTTCACGAATAAAGAGACTAATTTGATTGAAAATGGCCCGAAATATAATATTAAAATAAAATATTAAACAAAGTAAAGTTTTGGGAAATATAATATCTGAAGTAGAAGTATTCGTTGAAAATATCTCTAATTATAATTTTACGAAAGAAAATATGAAAAGGACTCTAGAAATGAATCGAGAATACCACAACAAAAATGAAGACGATATTATCAAATTCATTAATTCTAAAAACAAAAATATTAATTTAATTATGACTAAAGCAGATAAAGGGAATTCAATTGTTATTCTAGAAAAAGAAACTTACGAAACAAAAATTAAAAACTCTAGATAATGAAGACCTCGTCAAAATAAAAAATGACCCTACCACAACAATTCAAAATAAGTTAAAATCAACAATAAAAAATATAAACACCATTTTGTCAAACAAAGATAAATATAAAATAGTCAATATGAATCCTACTCTTCCAAAGCTGTACGGTTTAATTAAAATTCACAAAGAAAACTTTCCCTTTAAGAAACTTAGCTTTTTACTTAAATAAAATCTTCATAAACATAACGAATTTCTAGCCAAAACAGCCAATAAAAAAAACTTTGTGGACCTTACAAAAAAGCTTAGCAAACTATCTATACTAAAAAACGGATTTCTAGCATCTTTTGACGTTAGTATCATGTTCCCGAATATTCCGAACAAAGACTGTCTACTATTAATAAATAATTTACTCATAAAAAATAACATCAACCGAATTATTAAGCAAAATATTTTAGAAGTCTTTAATTTATGCATTAATGAAAGTTATTTTCAATTTAATAACGTTTTTTAGAAACAAAAGGATGGTCTAGCAATGGGTTCCCCACTAAGCCCTTTGTTATCAGAACTGTTTATGTCAAACTTGGAACATCATTTTTTAAAAACGGATAAAGCAAAAATATAGTGTTTTTGTTTAGATATATAGACGACATTTCGGTTTATCATACTGGAAATGACAGACAAATAGAAGGAACATTAAATCATTTAAATAGTAACTATCCAAAAATAAAATTTACACTAGAAAAATCAAACCATACATTTTCTGGACCTTTCAATATCCAAACAAAATAATAAACGATAATTTAATATCTAAAGAAAACCCACATACTCAGATATAACAATTACAAAACAAACAATAAAACATCAGCAGATACAAAATCTGGAGTTTATATGTTAAGTTGCAACGAGCGCAGTAGCTGCTATGTTGGACAAACCGGCAGAAATTTTCAGACCAGATACAAAGAACATAAATCTGCATACATATTAAAAAAACAACACTCTAATTTTGCGAACTATTTCATAGATACCGGACATATATTTCCCGAGATTACAAATTTGAAAATTTTACATACAGCGCCCAAAAGCAAAAAATTAAACATTTTAGAAGCTATTGAAATTTATAAATATAATAAAGATCCGTCTAGACAGCTATTAAACGATCAGACGGATCTTCGAAATTCCCCACTATTTAAAATATTGTAAAAAATTAACCCCCATAAAAGTATAAAATTAGGTACATAGAATATATAAACAGCTGTAAAACCTTAGTTTTAAAGTAGTGTTTGAGAAAGTAAAGTCGTTTTACGAAACTATAGCCACACAAATTTTGTTTAAAAATAAAACTGATAACAAAAAAATTGTTTTATTCCTTTTTAGATTAAAAACTGTACGTACTTTTTACGTATACGTATAATTACTAATGATGTTACTAAGAGTGTTAGACACTATACTTTAAAATTATATTTAAGTCTCGGCGGTATCATTTTTTTTTTATTTTGTAGACCTGTGTTATAGTAGAAATTAAATTAAAATTCTGTCAGAAACAACAGTCATGTTCAGTCCCTTATACCTTAATGCCTCGAGAATTCATTATTATTTAATTTCCTTTCTCGAAAAGGAATTCTAAAACAGAGAAAAAATATTGTCTTATGTTTATCTTTTATTATAAATACAAAGACTCGATTCGAGACCGAAGGCGAAAAGTTTTCTTTTTCATCGAGAAACCGACCCTCACCCCGGCCAAGCTTTTTCGAGCACCGCTCACGGTTTTCATGCAGGAAAACGAAAATACAGCTGGCTCTTTCGCAGTTGGATGAAGACCAGGTGCCTGAAATCTGATTCTTGCCTCTTGTTACATTAGGCGTAAAATATACGAAGAATTAACGGGATAAAAGTTATATGAACGGGATATTTTAGGGTTCTTTTACTTTTTTGTTGTTTCCCGTTTTTGTTCGTGTTTCGTCCCCAATTAAATTGAGTGTAATAATTTCGCCAAGTCAACAGCTACTAAAACTGGTGGGATGGGGGGTTTAATGAGTGCACCCGTTTTCCGTCGAAAAGTATGTATTTAATTTCCAAAATTATTTTGGTCTCTTTGAAAGTGAACCCCTCTCACTACAACAAACGTATTTCAACGTTTTTTTCAGTCGTAGAAATAGTTTTTGTAATCGACTTTTAAAGTTGATTTTACAGCGGCCAGCGAATTCTTGCAATTGGTAAGAAACGACGCTCACGAAGTAATTTTTTCAATCAGAGTAACACGAAAAAGTTGGACGCTTCTAGATCTGGTGACCACGGTCCTTGTGGGGCGGTATTTGTTTCATTTTTAGTGATATATTGACGAATAAGTATCGTAGCGAAGTCAATGGTGGTTTATCGGGGTATAAACTTTTGAATGAATTATGCATGAATTATGCACTACAAGATCCTTGATTTTATCAGTGTTTTTTTCTAATCTATAGACGTAGAAGGTCTTTCTAAACGAGGGTCGTGTTCAACTGATTCTTTATCATCACTTAAATCCTTGTACGTTTTGTAAACATTTATGTCGATATCTTCTAAGTAGTTTAATAAAGTGTTTTTCAAATTGAACGCTCTTTTTAAAATTCTTGAATAAATATAAAATTTACGTTGACTTCAAAAAATTTTTATTGATAATTGAAGCATTGCATTGAACATATAAAAACGAAAATCAATATTTGCCAAATGTTCACCTCTTACAGCTCCAAAGACGTGGACTCTTTTGTAAACATTTTGGTTGACATTTTGATACAACCGTGGCTTTATCTCACCAATGACACGAATAATTTTATCCTTTAATTCAAAAATCGATTGTGGTTTCTTCGTTGTAGACCTGGTTTTCACGTAGCCACAAAGAATATATAATAGTCCAATGGTGTCAAATCACATGATCTTGGTGGTCACTTGACATCACCGTCTCACGATAGCGAGATGTTAGCGTCTCACGATATCAAGCATTATTCAGATTTACCTCTTGAAGATCTTGAAGAAGAAGAAGAATCTTGATGAAGATTTACATCTTCATCAGCAGAATTCTGAAAGGAATAAGGTCCAGTTACACCTCCTGACCATAATGCACATCAAACTGTGACTCGTTTAGGATGTAAAAGTTTCTCATGAATTAATCAATTTCCCTCGCCCTAATTGCAGCAATTTTGTTGCATACATAGCTGCCAATTTCAAAATGAGCTTCATCTAAAAAGACGATTTTTTTAGAAAAATCATCTGTTCTTTCATCTAATTCTAAAACCAAACTACGTTTTATTTATAGGGGATTGCCACTGTGACGACCGAAAAAGTAAGCGATATTCGCGAATTTTTTCAACGTGATAATTAAGGAAAATGGAGATCGGGGTTTCTTATTTTATTAAGTCTATATTCATTTTTTCTCCTTTATTTGGGTTTTTTGCTACTGTCTAAAACTCAAAAAATATGAAAAGTACCTGTTCTTATTTAAAGAAAGAATCACTGGGTAAAAACAAAAAACCAAACGGAGACAAATTTCTCAGTGATTCTTTTTGGTAATAAATTGGCCTAACGAACAAAATTTTAAAGATATAAAAATGTTATAAAAAGTGTTTACAAACTTTTAACGTTAACGCTCCGTAGGGTACTTTGCCCCCGTTTTCAAAACTAAACTAAAAAATAAATTATATTAATTTGTAATATATAAAGTAACGAGTGCAAGTAAATATATTTTTTTGTATGTCAAGGATAATTACATTGACAACAATAGATTTTCATGACAGTGACATACTACCAAAATATATATATAGGTAATGTTTACTGTGTGATTGTTTATTGTACTGAATGTGTATTCAAATATTTAAATGTTTTTAATTATATTCTTTAGAATCGGGAACCATATTGAATTTAAATCTACCGAAGGCATAGCAATACAGTTATTTTTATTTAAATTAATTATAGCGGACAAATTCTAGATTTATTAAAATCGCTCTTTCTAAGAAGGTTCTCTTTTATTCTAAAATCTAACGGTCTAGATGTCTCACCTATATAGAATTTGCCACATTCGCAGGGAATTTTATAAACCACATTTTTGGTATTTTGTTGTATATTGTTTGGTTTAGTCTTTGTTAATAGAGATCTAAGAGTATTTTTGGATTTAAATGTCGTTCTTATGTTGTATTTATTACTTACTCTTTTAATTGTGTCAGAAATACCCCGGATATAAGGAATTGTGAGGTTAATTGTTTGAGAGTTATTATTATTGTTATTAATAACTTGTCTGTTTTGTCTGGTATCAAAAGTTATAAACGATTTAAAAATAAAAAAATGTATCTATAAATTTTTTTGGGTAATTGATTTTTATTAAAATGTCTTTTATGTGATTTGTTTCTTTTTGTAGTGTATGTATCACTGTTGGTACAAACAAGTTTTGCTCTGTCGTATAAACTTTTAATTACTCCTATTTTGACCGATTTTGAGTGATATGAATAGAAATTGAGATACCTATCTGTGTTTGTTGGTTTTCTGTAAACTGTAGTTTTTAATGTGTTGTTTTGTTTTAATATTATAGTGTCGAGGAATGGCAATTTATTCTCCTTCTCCATCTCTAAAGTAAACTTAATTGTAGGCTCTCGAGAATTTATATCATAAAAAAATATTAAGATCGTCAATTTCATATTGGCATATAGCAAAAATATCATCAACATACCTAAGCCATATTAATGGTTTTTTAAGAGATTTATTTAATATGTCATTCTCGAGTTCCTCCATAAAGATATTACTCATCAAAGGAGAAAGAGAAGAACCCATTGCCATTCCGAAATTTTGTTGATAATAATCATTTTCCAATTGAAAATGTGTGGTTTTTAAGCACAGAGTTAATAATTCCAAAATTATATTTATGTTTAGTTTAGTGTGGTCTTTTAATGTTGTGTCATGTTCTAATCTCTTTCTAACTATTACAAGTGATTTATCAACTGGTACATTAGTAAATAAACTCACCACGTCAAAACTAACCCTTAAATTTTGGTTTGTAATTTTAATGTTCGAAATTTTATCTAAAAAATCTGAAATATTTTTAATATATGAATTTGTTCTACCCGAAAGTGGATTTAAAATGTTTAATAAAAATTTTGCTAGTTTATAACCTGGATAATCTATACTACTAACTACAGGGCGAAGTGGTATATTAGTTTTGTGTATTTTTGAGTATTTTTTGAGTCTTAGATAGTGGCTAAAAACCCAAATAAAAGAAAAAAAATAACATGGTTTGTATTTGAAAAAGGCACTGTGTGTCCAAACAATTGTCATACATTCAATTTTAAATATAGTGGAAATTTTTAGATGTTAATCTTTTCTTATTTATTTAAAAAGTCAAATAGTAAAATTAAGCAAATAACCTAAAAAATGTTAAATAGGCGAAACATCTCACCTTTCGAGTTGGAGACTGAACTAAAATTAGCAAGCTCCTCGTTTTAATAGAATTAACATATTTGGAAGAAGGAACCGTTCAATTTTAATAATTAAACCAACCAAAAGGTTCGTTTAGAGAACAATAGTTTCTAATTTACATCGTTTGTAGTAGTCGATAAATTAATAATCTTTACAAGGAATAAATCCCCATGTTCATTAATGAATATTCATATAGCGATAATGTTTACTATCGTGCCAGATATTTATTTGCATGTGATTATTGGTTGTGTAATTGCAATTTGGAATTTCATTATCAATAACACTTTCCTATAAATTGGAAAGTTAATGAAAATGATGTACATTATATTTTAATTAAAGAAAAATTTGTTTCCATGAACCAGTTCCTACTGACTGATTTTTCTACACACAAATATGCGAACAGAAGAAATGCGAATAAGATACATTCATGGAAAGATACAATATGACAGAATACGACGCGAAGAACTGAGGAATCAAAGTAAAATACAAGATGTGATGAAACAGAAAAGAAAATGGAGAAAATACTGGAATGAACAACAGACTGGTGAGAAGTGCAAAACAAAATAGACCAACAAGAAAGAGATACGATGGTAATCCCAGGAGTACTCGACCTAACAAAGAAAACACAATAAACTCAGGAAAAATTATATTTATTTCTCTACATAGTCTCGAGCAATTCAAAATAGTCATTAACCGCAGACTCCACCTTTTCATTGTTGGCAAATCTTTTACCAACGAAACATTTTTGAAAGTTTGGAAACAGAAAATAGTCTGAGAATCATCTGGAAGAATGAAATTAGTATGGGCGCAAAGGTAGACTAACAACAACAAACGCCTCTAATTGTACTTCGCCTGATCCACCAGGGCCCATACGTGAATAATAATAATAATAGTAGTATCAATATTATTACAATCGTCTACAAACTGCCACATTCATACATTTCCACATAATTATTTTTTTTAAAGTTGTAAATTTTTCTGTGCCTATTATTCTTAATAACTTGAGATTTATAAGGTTGGTACTTTCTACCATAGTCATTATTTTCAAACAACAATCGCCATGTATACGTTAGGTCGAGTACTTGTGGTACTACTTTCGTGATAAATCTATTTAGGCTACGTTTCGCGCCTTACGAAAAATTTTTATAGTCAAGATGATCGACTTACGGAGCTTGTTATTCGTAATTTAATTAAAAAATTCGTCCCTTAGTCGCTGTCACAATGAATGCAATGTAGGCACAGTTTGCTCTTCATACATAGTTTGCATTTTCAACACATTTGCTTTTACCACGTTTACAAGTCAATACATTTGCTTTTAGCAGAATTACTTCGAACTTTTCTTGGCTTTAATTGCCTTCGTCACAATATATTAAAGTGTAGACAACAGGGTTTTCGTTAATGAAGACGTTTCTGCTGGTGCTGCATTTACATTAAGCCCCCTACTCAATAAAGAAACACTAATTTTAAATACTTTGCTTAGCATCGGACGATAAAAGTTTTATTTTAAAATTAGCACTACCGGAGGCACTATATTGCCAAGAACACTATATTTTTAGCACGTTTGGAGTAACAAAAAATACGATCGAAATTATAGAACTGTATTTAATGATTTTATTTTTTTACCTGTTATTTTAATAGGTCCGGTCCTGTTTATGTTTCTTGCAACTTTGGCGGGTTTCGTTACGGCAGGGGTTATTAAGAGTTTATTGTTGCCAATCGGTCAACGATACATCTTGAAACGCACTTTGTTTTATACCGTTTTGTTTTCATTTCAAATTAAAAATACATAGCTTTTATTTTATGATCCTATATCAGAAACAAACTGTTATTTAACTAATGTTAAACGTTCGTGTTCTATTAGTTCCCTCACTTGCTGGTAGACATCGCCAGGATCCTGATTGATGAAGGCTCTAATGTCAGAAACCGGTGTTGGTGTTAATGTGTCGTTAGCGATGGGCAGTTATTATTAAAATATATTTATTTCTTTGAAACAACAATAATTTTTATCCTCATTTCAGTAAATTAAATAAAATTTTTCAGTCTCTAGAATAAGTTTTATAATAATCCTCAATATATTTTGTTTCAGAATTACCAGAATTTTCACCAAAGATCAGCGTTGGTAGAGAATTGTTGGATGTTGGTGATATTCTGCGTGCAAACTGTTCCAGCCCTCCATCCAGACCACCAGTGACACTTCAGTTTAAGTTAAATGATCTAATGGTATGTTAATATATTTTGAACAAGAAAAATTTAAAGAAATAAAAAGAAGTGAATACTTGATATTTATGTTTTGAAAATAATGTCAAGCATTGACCGCCTAATGCTTTTTTAAAATGATTATCCATTTGATAAACAATTTTATTAGTATAAAGCATTGTTCAATAAGAGTGAAAGTTTGACCTATTAGTGAGATCGCCCCTCAACTCCTCCTGGTTAAATTAATTTCGTTCCTCTGCGCTAAATCTAAAACCATTAAAGAAGAAATCTTCGGCTTTTTCTTTTAAATATATCCACTACTTCATCTGCATGAATTTCTGTTCCATAGTGAATGTTCATGAGAGCCAAACCATTAAGTCTGTTTTCACTTGTAGTGTGTCGTAAATAGTTTTTCAGTCTCCTTAGGCTCGAGAAAGGCCTTTCTGGGGCAGCAGTGGATACAGGAATGGTAGCCAAGATTTGTACTAATGTGTAAATATTAGGATAAAGATTTTTATCGCACATATCTAGGCATTCCAAACTAGATTTCGGGGTAGGCAAGATACTTGTCATCACTGCTTTCCATACTTCAAGTTCTGCTTTAACCACTGATATGTTGCATTCAGGAAGCAGTGACGAGTACATGGAAATTACTTCTTCAATTTCAGAACTGGCAGTAAAATTTCAAGGTAGCACACCAGATAATGCTGATACTACTTTACGATGTTTGGTAAACCTTTCAACCAATTGTTGAATTGTATGATCAAGAAATGGAATGAACAAATTAATTTTGTAATACGTGCATACATCCAATACAGGAATGTTCGGTCTATTTAATTGTCTTCCAACGACGCGTGGCATTCGCAATATACCACCATTTTCTTCCAGTAAAACCTTTGCGTCTTCATAGAGATGAAAATATTCGACGTCAGTGTTGTTTCTCAGGAGTTGTAAGACATTAATAACATCATCTACATGTTTGAATGCCGTGATAAGATCGATGTCAATTGTCTGTAATTGTTTTGATTGCGGCAATGTATAGCTCATAACTTTTTGAAGAATCACTAAACACATCACAAAATCCGAAGATCGAAGCGTACTTGGCAATTGGGCGGCTTGTTGCGATGTTTCCTTATTGTGATTAAATTGGAGTTCTTCGAGAGCATTCACAATCGCTGAATAAATTTCTCTGAATCTTATAATAGCTTCATGTTTGTGGACCCACCGTATTTCACACATTGAGAGCAAGCTTTTTTGGTTATCGACGGGTAGTAGCTCTTGAATTTTTTCTTTCAACAAAGCAGTGCGTTGAGCAGAATGTCGAAACTAGAAACCTACAGACTGCACAATTCCAATGTAATTTCGGACATTTGCTAATGAACATGAATCAGCAATAGCAAGGCTATCGAAACCTTGACCAACCACATGAAAACATTCAAGTCCATGCTTCTTCAGAGTTGTAATAATAAGATTTGCGAGACCGGATCCTGAAACATCGACCGTTGGAATGTACTCAAGGAACATCTCTTTAAGTATATGGTGTTTATTATCTGTAAAATCAACATATCGAAGACATAACGAGACTTGTTCTACACGTCCGATGTCGGTGGTTTCGTCAGCCAGAATCGCCAATAGTTTGGCTTTCTTTACTTCTTCAATTATTTTATGTTGAATTAATTCACCACAAATGTCAATTATTTCGTTTTGGATCTGAGGGCTTGTTTACAGGGCATTCTTCTGTAAAGTATTTAAATGCTCAGCCAGATCTTTATCTCCAGACTCAGCCGCAAACCGCAACAGGGCTCTAAAATTACCATCATTCTGTAGTGGTTGTTCAGATTCTGGTGATTCTGGTGTAATTTGTATGCGCCCCGAATCGATTGTACCTCTCAAGGAGATTCCTTGTTTGCCGCAAAAAATTATTGCTTTTACGATAGGGATTAGTTTCTTTCGATTCTCCTCTTGTTGTCTCTTTCTTTCAGAAGACAGCTGTTCAGTGACCGAAAAAGCCTGCGAAGACATTACTTTTAGAAAGTTATCTGCCAGTTCTGAATTTCGCTTGTGGTATCCCGATTTTGCATGAGCTTTAAATATTTCTAGGGCATTTTTACACTTACAAAAAGGTTCGGTTACTAACTGGCCGATCCTTTGATGATCGCCTTTACCTTCATCAAGCGAACGTCCCATTACCACGCAAATTCTGCAGTATGCTCCACTTTTATATTCCGAATATGACAACCAGGGGAATCTCTCCAACCATTTCAATTGAAAGCGCAAGTTTCGTTTTGTGGAAATAGAAAACTTATAATCTTTTTAAAATTTGGCCTTTAAAATATGCATCCAAGATTTTTTCTTGATTCGCGTAAAAACCAACATCCAAGTTAGCTTCAGTTATAAAAGATGAGCTAACAGACAAGCTGGCCTGTTGCAGACTAGATATAGATTCGGCAGTTGAAGGTATCGAACAGGGCACCAGCCACATAACATCGATTTCGACATTCGGTATTGCGATTGAGGTCGAGGTCGAGGGTCCGCTTGTCATCACAGTCTTCTTATCAGCATGCAAGGTAGCTGAAGCTTTGATAGCTAAATCCAAATTTGTTTCTTTATTAGAAACCCCTTGACTACACCAATTTTTCCAGTAGCCCATACCATAAGTTTATCACCCTTCCTTTTTCCCCCTCCATTTTTCGACAGTAATAATGATTCACGTATCTATCCTTAACAAGGTCACCAAATAATACTGCCCTAAAATTATTCACTTACACGGTACACTTAATTCTCTTCACTATTCGTTCACCACTTTTCACTTATATTCGCTTCGAGTTCGCATGGAACAATACTGCCGTAAGCGCGGTCACGCCCCGCTTATATAGCAGCCCAGTAGTAGCCGTCCAGAAACTACCACAAACTACTACAAAGCTCCGCTCATTCCGACCGAGGGGCGTGTCGAATAATCGAGAAACAACGCAAAGTTTCCATACGATACAAAATAGTTCGACTACTCGACAAGAGATGGCGTTACTGTGCGCAACGTCCACTAGTTCGGATATATATTCAATTCAAATGTAATAATTTAAATCTCTTCAGTCCTCGTATTTTTTCGATATAATATTAGGTAATATTTGGCTTATTCCGAGGGGGGGGGGGGGGGTTGAACCCCCCAAACTCCCCCCCTGGCTCCGCCCGTGTCTCAAACAGTGTTGCTGCTATTTCATTTGAAACTATTGACACTCTTATTGAAATAGTTTTTATAATTAAGATAGATATTGTTTGAGACACATGTGGTTGTTCAGAATGTGATATTTATAATTGTTGTTAACAAGTTAAGTGGATTAAATACGTACTCAGCATAATAATTATTTAATAACACAAAAAAAAGATTATTCTCATAAAAATAATCTGAAAAAATGTCTGGTTTTGAAAGCTTTAGACTCAGCTTACAGTTAATATATTTGAAATTTCTTTTTACAATTTTAAGTTATTTATAAAAACCGTATCCACATAACTTCACCTTAAAATTACTTCAACTTAAATCACGAATTATTCAATGTCCTCAGGGTCGAACCTGCTCATGTATAAATTTATATAAATTTCAGAAAACGGATGACAAAAAGTTCTGTTCTGCTCTCCCTTTTGTTTTTTTTAACATTATTTTGGATGGTTAATATTACTTTGTTCTTACATACTGATCTCTCTCTCTCCTCTCTCTCTCTCTCTCTCTCTCTCTCTCTCTCTCTCTCTCTCTCTCTCTCTCTCTCTCTCTCTCTCTCTCTCTCTCTCTCTCTCTCTCTCTATATATATATATATATATATATATATATATATATATATATATATATATATATATATATATATCATCATATCATCATCATCAACAGTCGGTCCACCGCAGGATGAGGGCCTCTTCAGCATGCTTCCAACCTTTACGGTCCTGGGCTCTTCTCTGTCATTCGGGTCCAATATACTTAACGATGTCATCAATCCATAGTGCTATCGGTCTTCTTCGCGGACGTCTGCGATCAAGCGGTATCCACTCTAGAATTGCTTTGGTTCAACTGTCATCCCATCACCTGGCTATATGGCCTGCCCATCTCCATTTCAATTGCTTTATTCTTCCAATGATGGCACAGACTTTCGTTTGTTCCCTGATCCATGCGCAGGACTTTCTGTCTCGTCTTGTAATGCCAAGCATACATCTTTCATTCCGCTCTGTACTACCCGAAGTTTTTGAATTGAATGCGATGTGAGTGTCCAGGTTTCATTTCCGTAGTTTCGGGTAGAACACACTGATCGAAGACTTTTCTTTTCAGGCAAAGTGGGAGTCTGCTCTTAAGTTTGCTGCAGCTCCTCTGGGTCTTGTGAAAGGAGAACGATATCAGCTGCAAATCTAAGATGGTTTAATTTTACACCATTGATCTTTACACCATCCTGTTCCCAATCCAGTTTACGGAATACTTCTTCAAGGCCAGCCAAGAAAAAAATAGACCGTATTGCGACACCCTGCAGTATACTTCGTTCCACATTAATTCCCACTTCAAGATCGTCAAGGTGAATTGTGGCTGTAGTTCCATCATACATCTATTCTAATAGGTTTACACATGCTTTATCTACCCCTTGGCTAAGCAGTGCATTCATTTTTGCATGCTTTGAGATGGAGTCAAATGCTTTTTCGTAGTCGATAAAAGCCAAGTACAGTGGCATAGTGTATTCGTTGTGCCTTTCTATGACCTGTTGTACAACCTGGATGTGATTCTCTTGTACTGAATCCACTTCTGTATCCTGCTTGTTCTCTTGGTTGTGCCTTATATATATATATATATATATATATATATATATATATATATATATATATATATATATATACAGAAATTTTTCATTCGTACGTCCACATACCTCTGCTCGTTTCAAATCAGTCACCGTCACCACGACGTCGGGACGAGTACCTCCCAGGATCGGTTTCTGGCCTCACAGCCGTCGTTACCTGGGCTCGAGCCCAACGCACAACCAAGTCAACTGGTCATATCGATGGCGGGTCGCAATTTCAATGCAACTCGCGCCATCCTACGATGAATGTTCGCGGCAGTCAAAAACTACGCGATACATTCTTCCCACAACCTCGATATAGGTATAAGGTTTGCTCAAAAGATAGCGTAGTGGCGCCGTGGAGAGAGATAACGAGCCGAGGTACGTGGAAGTACGGATGAAAAATTTCTGTTTTTCAAATATCTCTTTCCATGGCCCCACTACGCTATCTTTTGAGCAAACCTTATACCTACATCCAAGGTTGAGGGAAGAATGTATCGCGTAGATTTTGACTGCCTCGAACATTCACCGTAGGATGACGCGAGTTACATTGAGATTGCGACCCACCATCGATATGACCTGGTCTTGCTCTGTTCGTTTAGATTCAGCTGCGTCCGTGCGTTGGGCTCGAGCCTAGCTGACGACGGCTGTGAGACCAGAAACCAGCCCTGGGAGGTACTTGTCTCGACGTGGCGGCGACTGATTTGAAACGAGCAGAGGTACGTGGAAGTACGGATGGAAATTTTCTGTTTTTCAAATGTCTCTCTCCACGGCCCCACTACGCAATCTTTTTATATATATATATATATATATATATATATATATATATATATATATATATATATAATTATATATAAATAAAGAAATAGGTTAAAGTTTGACTTTTTGTTGCAGGTTGCTCAAAATGATTACTATCCATTTCGGAAAACACACGAACGTTCATGGAGCGATCTTTTCCTGGAATTGCCGCTCAATGAGATACATTTTGATCAAGAGGGCAGACTGACATTGCGATGCATCGCTTTTCTTCCCGATGTTTACTACGACGAAGTAGAGTTGGAGCTAGCCAGTGCCAGAAAACCGATACCACAAAGAGGTAAACATCCAATGAGAACATTAATTTTAAATTGCAACAATCCATTATTTTTTATTATTTACAAAACGAGAAAAAATTCACGAATTACCAGGTATGACGGTTAATAATTCTTAATTTCTTTAAGAGATGATGCTTGAAACAAGGGTCAGTTTGTTATTACGACAGTACCTAACACGTCGAGCCAAATAAAGAGCATTAGTAGACGTACTGCTTTTCTTGTTCAATCAAAAGAAAAACATGAACGAAAGCCCTCGTATACTTCTAAAAACTTACGGTGACTTCAGCCGAAAAAATAATGATGCCAAATTGCAACCATTGTTGAAAGAACAACAATGGCAGAGAGGTTAAATGGTGATCACCGAACCATTTGTGCTCTTCTGCATGCCAGGAAAAAATCACCACATTAGCTGGAACTGATGCATGAAAAAACGGTGTGGGAAGTTTTGCTTTTTTTGCCATGAAAGCAAGACTTTTTTCCATGGAATCGTGACTGGGGATGAAAAATGGATATATTTCGAAAACGTGGTACTGGTTGGACAAAGGCAGAAAAAACTTTGAGGAAACATAAGTCAAAAACTTTAAATACCATAACAAAGTTAAAAGAAGCAAATCCCATAGCATTCCCCAGTAATGTTTATTAAAAAAGGAAAAGTAACTTCTAGCTAGGAAGAGATAGAAATATTTGGAATTTTTCTCGGAAATGTCCAAGCAAACGGTAGAAATATCTGACGAAATGATAAATATAAATTAGGGCCTGATATTCCCGTATACCAACATGCGTCCTGTTGCGCATGACGTCACTCATTGAGTAAAATTCAAATATCTTCGTTGCTAGACTGAAATACAATTTAAATGCATTGTAATTGGAATTAAGGCTTTATCTTTATCAGTGTGGGTAACAGACTACAAAATTGTATATAACAGACACGCACACAATTTTATTTGAATTTAAGACACTATTTACAGGACAAAACAACTTCGATAGTTCGAATAGTTTTTATCTATCGACAAAAACATTTCGTTTTATAGATTAATATTATTTATTACGAGTATTTGAAACGTATATAAACAAATCATTTTGTTTCTCAGTTTAAAAATGCTTGTAAAAAATAATATACATTGGTTATATAAAATTGCAATATGCAAATTGAAAGTTTTGTAAATATTGGTTTTTAAATGTAATATCCAGCTAAATTCGATATTTTTTTGTCACAAATAAAATATTAATTATTCAACACACATCTAGCCATATTTTATATTGGTATTAAAAATGACAACATTTTGTTTTCTAAATTTAAAATTGTACATAATTCTTAAGCTTAGGTCCATTGTGAATTAGCTATAAGTGTAATTATGTAATAGTTTTAATCATCTTTCTTTTACCTAATTTTACACTTACATTCGCGATCGAAAAAATAGTTTTTTTTTCTTTTTCTGAGCATTCAATGTGGCTACTTCTAAGCATAAAATTATTCAAATAATTATTGGTCAGGGATTCTCCATTAACAGACTTAAAAATGTGTTCAAGCTGTTTCATTTGTGAAAGAAAATCTTCAGAAAGTTTGTATAAACCTCCTTCACTTAAATGCTCAGTCCGGGTATATTTGGACGTGCTGGGTCTTTGGATCGTTTAACTTGAAACATATATATATATATATATATATATATATATATATATATATATATATATATATATATATACATATATATATATATATATATATATATATATATATATATATATATATATATATATATATATATATATATATATATATATTGGATCGTTTAACTTGAAACATATATATATATATATATATATATATATATATATATATATATATATATATATATATATATATATATATATATACATATATATATATATATATATATATATATATATATATATATATATATATATATATATATATATATATATACAACTAAATGTTCGTGCGCAGTATATTCAAGTTCATGAAGATCCTCGTCCGTATTTCCTTCATGAGCACTATTCAACATAAGTGGATCATTTTTGGAGTCGAATTTCTTGATCATGGAATCACTTATAGGCAAATCTGGGGTATAAACATGGAATATTAGAAATATTACTACCATCACCATCATTACTATTTCTACCACCATCCCAACATCTAATCAAGTATAAATAAATAAACCACCCTACTTTTTAAAGCAACAAATTTACAAACATGATTCGATGTTTTTCGGTTTAATTTTAATTTCAATTATTTTTCTCTCGTGATAATTATCTGGTCAATAACTCGGCGTGATTTGTTTTCTCTCCCCTTTTTCAATTTTTGCAGCTTGTCCATTCGATACTGGTTTTTTAGAGCTAACTGCCAGATTTTGAGTCGGTACATCATCCCGCAATCCTCGGTAACTTTTTGGTGTGTAATTTAACAATTTACGTTGAAGATTTTCCTTGAAATCGCCATTTAAAAAGTGTTTCGAACAAATACAAGCCCTTTTCAGGTTAAATTTTTCCTGTGTTTTTGTGGCATGGATCCACTTCTTACGCGCATCATCATTCTTCGGAAAATGAAAAAACTTCACATCACAAGGGTTCGTTTTCGACTGATTGTTGGAGTTACACTCAAATACAGCACAACGCATTGTTATTATTAAATATTTTAGATTAACACCACACAAATGCCATACATAAACTTCTAGTAAACTTGTTATATGTCAAAACTATGATGTTCGAATTTTACTCAGTGGATGACGTATTATCGTCAACAAAGCTCCGCCCACCATGCGCAATACCTTACCTTATTATTTATTATACTGTGAATGTAAAAAAGCAAAGTCTCGATGAGACTTTTTCAGATTCTCTTCGACACGTTGCCTCTAACTGAGCTGGAATATCGTTGCTTGGGAGAGAAAAATAATAAAGAAAGTATGTCCCTCCTTTCAACGGAAATAAAGTTGGAGAATTAGAACAAATGAAGAGTTACAGCTCCACCAACATAGCTTGACCTATGAGATGTGCACAAGAAAGAGTGAGGGGTGTCTAACAGAGACAGAGAACGAATAGTTCCGCGAATGTACAGTCCATGTAACAATTTTTCGCTAAGTAAGTTAATAATAATTAACGTACGCGTGTTATTTGTTCAAATTCATTATATTGGTGGGTAAATTGGGTTTAAATTATTAAAAGTTCCTACAATATATACTGTTGCTCCAAGCATTTTGCTTGCTCTCACCGAGATTTCCCCAAAGAAGTCATCACAACGTATAATCACCTGATTAAAATTAAAATTCATATTTTTTCTGGCGACATATTCTTTCATTTCGAGCCAAGCCAACTCGATGGGATTCAGATCTGGATGATATGGTGGCAGTCGCAATACGTCGTGACCTTTTGCATTAAAAATGTCGTCTACTTCATATCTCTTGTGCCTTGGTTTGTGGGTTTTTATAAAGTTGCGGTTTTAACATCTTAATGTAAAATTACGGTTTGAAGATATACCTCCAAACCGTAACCATTCTTGCATTTACGCTTTTCTTGACGATGACGTTGATGCATTTTCTACTTGTTTGTTATGGTATGGAGCGTTATCGACTACCACAATACTTTTGAGTTGCAAATTCGGTTTTCTCCGAATTCCACTTTTTGTAACTGTCGTAATTCATGTCATGATGGTAGTCGCTAATTGTGCTGCTTGATTTCCATCTAATATGGACATTTGGAACAAACCCATTTTCATCACCTGCATGTAGTATGATCAGACGCAGTCCCTTTCCTATTGGTTTTTGTAAGACTTCCAAAGTTTCATCACTCCAGCCCTTTGCGTGGGTGTGTGGTGAGTGAATGTACATTTCGTCCATATATAATGTAAGCCGAGTTTCTTCCGAGTGCTGCCGCATTCTTCTAAGCAATTCAGTTATAAGCAGTTTGATGGGCTAGCGTTCCATTAGTATTCGTCGATTATTCCTACATTTTCTCCATTGAAAACCAATCTCGTGATTTTTTACGTAAATATTCTGAATTGCCTTGGTATCCAATATCATCTAACAATATTTTATAAACTCTCTTTAATGTAGGGACCGTCTTTCCTGTTATGTGGTGATTAACAATCGTTCTTCGCAAAATTGCCAAATTTCCGTCGTCCAGATTTTTTTTTTCTTAACTCGTTTTTTATCGGGAATTGAAAATGTTCTTGTCTTGCTCGATTCAACTTCTTTGGCCTTACTTTTAATTTTTCGAATTTTTCTAATGGAAATGGCCGTTACTAATGAACACGTTCTTGAATCTATAAATAGAATCCTAATATCAATATCTATATTCATCACTTGAAATTTTATATTGATATATCACAGGAACATAAAAGTTAATTCATTACAAAAATTAGACGTTGAAAAAACTTACTTTTTCGAGAAGAATGGTAACCTCTCCAGTTACTGCTTCTGCTTGCATAAAATTCAATAAATTGTTAATATCTCACGACTCTGTCCATCTAATACTTTGATTTTTACTTAGTTGTAAACTAAACAAATTTTAAGAACATACAAAATATCAAGTTTTAAATTTCCTGAGCGGCGAGTATTTAACTAATGTTAACACTACGAATGCACTGCTTCGAATGAGCTCTCGGGCGTTAGACTATTATGCATCCAAACCTGGGAGGCTAAGTTATGTTGGTTGAGCTGTAGTAACAATATTTAATGGAGAAGATTTAATGAAGCATGCCATTGAGTTGGTGAGGACTGATTCAGAGGATAGACAGCGAAAGACTAGCTAAGAAAATATTGGGAAAGAGTATCCAGAGATAAAACCGAAGGGAACCGAAGGAATGGACATGGACGACGGAGGAGACAAGGAAAAATTGGTACACAAGGAGGCCCTCATACTCAAACATTACCAGAAACAAACCTGCTGTTCCGAAATAGACCATGTATTTCTCATATGTTTATTAACTCGAATTTCTTTTGGACAACAACAAACAAAATATAGACCAAAACAGAGAAAACTAATTAGACCTAGTTTCGAGTTTGTCATTTTTGCTTTTTTTCCTCGGAAAATAATTAATTGTTGTGTCTTTATCTTCTCATTTTAAGTAAGCAACGACTCGAATCGGGTCAAGATAGCTTCCACGCAAACAAACTTGCCATTTATCCCATTTTGTCTCGTCGCGATGCAAAACTTTCCGTTCTTTATTAACTTAATAGTCAAATTATATTGTTTTTCTTTTTGCGTAGAGTAGCTAGAAATGAGTAAAAGAAAATATCATTAATTTCAAAGTAATATTTATGTGTATTAACTTGTTAGTTCAATTATTTCTGTTTTATAAATCTATGGCAAAGTGTAATCAGAAATTCTAATGTATAAGATGAAATAATATGATGAAATAGTAATATAACTTTTTAAATGAAACACAAAATTATTTATTTATTGTTATTATTATTATTCACGTATAGGCCCTGGGGGACCACGCGAAGTACAGTTACAGGCCTTTGTTGTTGTTAGCCTACCTTTGCGCCCATACTAATTTCAGTCTTTCGCTATGAGCTTTTTTTCTTTCATCACACCAAGTTGTTCCAGTCTTCCTACATTTTTCTCTCTGGTCAACCTTCCACACGTTAACCGTGTGTCTGAAACAGCATCTATCCTGAATTTCACTTTGGGTAATATTTGCTGATCTTAGGTCCTCTTTAATTGCAGCAATCCATTTAATTATTTCTACTTTAGCTCTACTCCTATTTTCATAAAATTCGACTATTTGTCTAGTTAGCCTACTCGGATTCATCCGTTTTATGTGTCCGTAAAACTTAAGCCTTCTTTTTCTCATATCGCTACGTATATCCGTGTATTGTTTGATTTCTTGGTTTTCTCGAAGTCGGTAAGTTGTGGTATTTATTTGTTTGGGGCCTAAGAGTTTACGTATGATTTTTCTTTGCTTCTGTTCAGTGTCCTCGATGTCTCTCTTTCTATTCAAAATTAGCGTTTCTGCCCCATATAGACATTCTGGCTTAATAACTGTGTTGTAATGTCTCAGTTTTGTGTTTTTAGATATGCATTTTTGTTGCAAATATTTTGTGTAAGTCTTAATGCCGTTTCCATTTTTTGACATCTACCCTTATTGGCCGCTTTTTCCAACCTATTTTCCATGATTATTTCACCTAAATATTTGAATTGAGAGACTGGTCTGATGTTACCATATTTTGTTTTTAGAAATGATATTCTTAGTCTGTTGCAAGTCATGTATTGTGTTTTTTCAAAGGAAATTTGGAGTTCTACCTTTTCTGCTGTTTCTTTTAGGATTTCAATCTGTTTTTGTGCCGTTAATATATCTTGAACGAAAATTGCTAAATCATCAGCAAACGCAAAATGTTTTTTCTTTAATCTCGAATCGATCTATATTTTCCTCATAGCAGTCAGCAAAATCTCTTGAAGGGTGAACGAAGTGGGTTCCTTCGACCGAGGGAACAGGAAAGAATTACATAGTGCTGTATCAGGCGAATAGGGTGCTTGTGGGACAGTATTTGTTTGATTGTTAGCGAAAAATTTACGAATCTGGATGATGGAAACACCATGAATTTGCAAACCTCGACATTTTTATCTAATGGACCCGCGCAAATGACGCATAAATCGATGATGAAATGAATAACGATGAAATAAATGGCAATTAAATGAATAACGATAAAATGAATGACGTTAAAATACATCGACGACTAATTAAATTGACCATGAAATAAATAGGGATGAAATGAATGACAAATAAATTATTGGCGATGAAATTAACGATGATTAAAGAAATAACGATATGACGACACTCACAAATTACGTAATACAATTTAAATAATTAATTTATAAACCTTGATAATGTTTGTTTCATCAGTTCAGTCAGTTGGATTCTTCAGTCGAAGCGTGCAACACTTGGAAATGTCAAATAAGATTTTAGCCAAACGCCGTTACTCTTCACAAAACGAACGGATCGACACCATATAACCATATTAGATGTAACATAATATTTGACTAATAACCCTCAATATATTTTGTCAGATTTTTTTCTAACTTCTTCAGGAGGAATAACAGAATGTTAAGAATTTATTCAAAATGTTAATATATATATTAGAAACGTTTGTTCCTTCGTGTGAGTTTTATTCTATATTTTCTGTTTGTTTTATTAAATATATTTTAACATTCTGACTGAATTTTAAATATAAACATTCTGTTATTCCTCCTGAAGAAATCAGAAAAAAATCTGCCAAAATATATTGAGGGTTATCAAAGAATGAAATCTTAGTATTAGTTCATAAAAACAGACCTCATACCCGAGATTCTACTCGTATATATATATATATATATATATATATATATATATATATATATATATATATATATATATATATATATATCATCATCATCATCAGCCCGCATCAATCCACTGCAGGATGAAGGCCTCTTCAGCATGCTTCCAATCTTCACGGTCCTGGGCTTTCCTCTGCCACTCGGGTCCAATATACTTAACGATGTCATCAGTCCATCGTGCTTTCGGTCTTCTTCGCGGACGTCTGCGATCAAGCGGTATCCACTCCAGGATTGCCTTGGTCCATCTGTCGTCCCATCGCCTCGCTATATGGCCTGCCCATCTCCATTTCAACTGTTTTACTCTTCCAATGATGTCACAGACTTTTGTTTGTTCCCTGATCCATGCGCAGGACTTTCTGTCTCGTCTTGTAATGCCAAGCATACATCTTTCCATTGCCCTCTGTGCCACCCGAAGTTTTTGAATTGATTGCGATGTGAGTGTCCAGGTTTCACTTCCGTATGTCATAACGGGTAGAACGCACTGATCGAATACTTTTCTTTTCAGGCAAAGTGGGAGTCTGCTCTTAAACACTATGTTGAGCCTACCAAACGCCTGTCAGCAACACTTAACACGCCGTTCCACCTCCCGGGCGGTATTCCCCTCCATGGAAATCCTCTGCCCAAGATATACAAAGCTGTCCACAATCTCTAAATCCCTTCCTAAAACTGAAATTCTTCTGTCCTGAGCGAAGTTATTGAACATAACCTGACTCTTTTTCAGGTTTATTTTCAAGCCAAATGGTTCGCCAGCCCTTTGCAGTTCTTGTATGCGTCTTTGCAGCTCCTCTGGGTCTTGTGAAATGAGAATAATATCATCTGCAAATCTAAGATGGTTTAAGTTTGCACCATTGATCTTTACCCCATCCTGTTCCCAATCCAGTTTACGGAATACTTCTTTAAGGCCAGCCGAGAAAAGAATAGGCGATATTGCGTCACCCTGCCGTACACCTCGTTCTATATTAATTCCCACTTCAAGATCATCAAGGTGAATTGTGGCTGTAGCTCCATCATATATCGATTCTAATAGGTTTACATAGGCTCTCTCTACACCTTGGCTAAACAGTGCATCCATTATCGCATGCTTTGAGATGGAATCAAATGCTTTTTCGTAGTCGATAAAAGCCAAGCACAGTGGCATGGTGTATTCGTTGTGCCTTTCTATGACCTGCTGTACAACCTGGATGTGATCCATTGTACTGAATCCACTTCTGAATCCTGCTTGTTCTCTTGGTTGTGCGTCATTCAGTTTTTTAAATACTCTTTTAGAATATTAGATATATATATATATATGTATATATATATATATATATATATATATATATATATATATATATATATATATATATATATATATATATATATATATATGGATATATCTATATATATATATATATATATATATATATATATATATATATATATATATATATATATATATATATATATATATATATATATATATATATGGATATATATATATATATATATATATATATATATATATATATATATATATATATATATATATATATATATATATATGTATATAGATAGATAGATATAACCTCCATCCGACGAGAAGTCGACGAAATTGTTGTAGTGGTAATGGTAAAAAAGTTTTAATTTGTAAGTTGATGCTCAAATTTGCGTGTGATGCTGACCTTGTTTAATGCTAATTCTATACTTACTAATAAATATGAGAAACAACAAGAAAAAACGAAAATATCTAGAGGTATTAAATTTATCAAATGTATCAAAGAAAAAATGATTATATTTTATGTAAAAAAATTAAAAAACTCAATTATTCAAGAAGATATAGATGGTGTGTTAAAATAAAAATGTGTACTGTTTATAAAAATAATATATATTGTAGAATTGTAATTGTTCTGAGGATGGGTTAATAAAGTAAAACGAAACGTTCATAGAATAGTATAAAATAGGAATTTATTAATACAATTGGCTGAAAATCCCAAAAAACGAATATATATATATATATATATATATATATATATATATATATATATATATATATATATATATATATATATATATATATATATATATATATATATATATATAATATAGATATTAGTGTCTATATATATATATATATATAGACACTCCTTATTCTTTTACTTCTTACAGCACTTTTTACAGCAGACTTTTCTAAGCGTCATATATATTTTTTTTCTTTAAAAATATGAGATATTTTATTATGTCAAATTTAAGAAATTAAGAATAATACCAAAAAAATCAAAAAAATTTAGAACTCGTAGACCATTTCTATTCCAAACATAAAATTTTCAAGGTTGATAGAATGAAGTATATTTGAAGATTTCAAACGATTTCGAGTTTATAGAAAAAGTTATAGCTATCTGAAAATAGAAATTATTCAAAAACCGATTGGTTTCAGTCACATATTTCAAAAAGTCACATATTTAAAAAATTAAGGCACAATGAAAAATAGGGTAGACACTAATAGAATCTACCTAGACAAAAAATATGAGCCGTTTTTCAGTCTTTCTGCCGGATTTAAGTTTGAAACAAAACATTTTTACCTCTAAATACAAGATCAGTAGAGAGGAATGTCGTTTGGTACAAATCTCTAAGTTATATACAGCCTGAGAAACATAATTCAGAAAATGCCTAAAAAATCGACTTTTTTAAAACCTTAAAAAAATCTATATCAGTCGAATCATATGAAACCTAAATTTTTAGGATTATATATATATATATATATATATATATATATATATATATATATATATATATATATATATATATATATACATATATATATATATATTTACAATCTATATTTTCAGTATATATAGAGATTAATATAATTTATTTTTTAGATTTGTTTTGAAAACGGGAGGAGAAAACCTCCCGAAACGTTAATATTCAAAAGTATGTATTTATTTTAGAAAATGTTTGTTCGTTAGGCAAATTTATTACAGAAAATCATTGTCGTCATCGGATGAAGGCTTCTTCAGCATGTTTCCAACTTTCACGGTACTGGGCTTTCCTCTGCCACTTTGGTCCAATATACTTAACGTTGTCATCAATCTATCGTGCTTTCGGTCTTCTTCGCGGACGTTTGCGATCAAGCGGTATCCACTGCAGGATTGCCTTGGTCCATCTGTTATCCCATCGCCTCGCTATATAGCCTGCCCATCTCCATTTCAATCGCTTTACTCTTTCAATAATCACAAACTTTCGTTTGTTCCCTGATCCATGCCCAGGACTTTCTGTTTCGTTTTGTAATGCCAAGCATACATCTTTTCATTCCCCTCTGTGCTACCTGAAGTTTTTGAATTGATTGCGATGTGAGTGTCCAAGTTTCCATTTCGTATGTCATAAAGGGTAGAACGCACTGATCGAATACTTTTCCTTTCGGACAAAGTGGGAGTCTGCTCTTAAACACAATGTTGAGCCTGCCAGATGCCTGAGAGCCACGCAGTTCCAACCTCCCGGGCAGTATTGCCCTCCATTGAAATCCTCTGTCCAAGATATATAAAGCTGTCCACAATCTCCAAACCCCTTCCTAAAACTGAAATTCTTCTGCCCTGAGCGAAGTTATTGAACATAACCTGACTCTTTTTCAGGTTTATTTTCAAGCCAAATGGTTCGCCAGCCCTTTGCAATTCTTGTGTGCGTCTTTGAAGCTCATCTGGGTCTTGTGAAAAGAGAACGATATCATCTGCAGTCGAGAAAAGAATAGGCGATATTGCGTTACCCTGCCGTACACCTCGTTCTACCTTAATTCCCACTTCAAGATTATCAAGGTGAATTGTAGCTGTAGCTCCATCATATATCGATCCTAATAGGTTTATATATGCTTTATTTACCTCTTGGCTAAGCAGTGCATCCATTATTGCATGCTTTGAGATAGAGTCAAATGCTTTTTCGTAGTCGATAAAAGCCAAGCACAGTGGCATGGTGTATTCGCTGTGCCTTTCTATGGCCTGCTGTACAACCTGGATGGAATCCATTGTACTGAATCCTGCTTGTTCTCTTGGTTGTACTTTATTCAGTTTTTTAGTATTCTTTTAGGAATTATCCTAGTGAAAACTTTGTAGATTGCTGATAGAAGGCTTATTGGGCGGTCTTTCTTTAAATCTCCCAGTGCTCCCTGTTTATGTAAAGGGATCACTTCTACATTTTTCTATAAGGCAAGTACTTTTTTTCTTTGAGGCATTTTGAGTATAATTTTGCCAGTGTTTTATGCAACGTCCAACCACCAGCTTTTAGTAAAACAGCTCGAATTTCAATTCTTCTATTGGAACCTTCTGTGTTTTCACACAGAAATTCGAGCTGTTTTGTTTAATGTTAAAATAATTTAAAATCTCCTGAATCCTAATCGATGCCTTTTTAAAGTTGTTCTACCAATAAAAGTTGGGAATTTCGTTCAGGAAACACTTAAAAGATGTATAATTACCAGTTCATTATAATACAAATCGATGAATTTTAGATCTACCGTGCTTAAAACAGCAAACACATCAGTATCCCGCGTGTTTGAACTGCTTTCCTTCCGATTACTGCTCACCTAACCCTAAATGCGTGACGTAAGGCATTTTCATTTTCCTCTGCATTGCTTCCCTTGATGTCGAGACAACGACATAAATATTCATTATATGGGAATTATTCAGAGTCCTCTTTTAGGCAACAAAATACAAACGAAAACGAAAGGAAACTAATTTGCGTCACTTTGGCGTTATTTTTTTTCTTTTCATTGACTAGACTTAATTGTAATATCTTTAATTTTTTATTAAGGGTAATTTTTTAGTGCAATCGAAATTTCGCTAAGGGCTGCTGTCAAATCATTATGGTAAATATCATCATAACAATCGTCATGCGGCATAAAATGTTTGGTATAGCATGCAAAAACAATAGAGCAACGCAAAACAAAACCAATACAAAAAATGTGCTTTCCGAAAATATCGTCACTGCTGCTGACAGTGTTGATGAATCCAAATGAGAAACAACAACTCTTTGTAATTATACAGGGTGATTCACGGTGGATAATACATTAGACGTTTACGGAGAACTACTTGGGGTAATTATTTTAAACTTTGTGTACTTATATAAATGAACTTCTTTTTTTTCTTTATTTGGGTTTTTCGCCACGATCTAAAACTCAAAAATTATCAAAAATATCTGTTCTTATGTAAATAAAGAATCACTGGGTAAAAAATAAAAATAAAACGGAAACAAATTTCAAAAAATAAATTATATTAATCTCTATATATACTGAAAATATAGTAATATATATATATATATATATATATATATATATATATATATATATATATATATATATATATATATATATATATATAGCGAGAGTTATTTCTCTTACACCCCGTACAAATTATTAAGGAGAATTAATACATTTTCAAATATTGATTTAGTACTGTTTAGAGTTTAGAGTTTGGAGTTAGAGCAAGCTGAAAATTTCCTGACTCTGTTCCCCCAGCTTTTTCTGTAATAAATTTGCCTAACGAACAAACATTTTCTAAAATAAATACATATTTTTGAATATTAACGTTTCGGGAGGTCTTCTCCTCCCGTTTTCAAAACAAATCTAAAAAATTAATTATATTAATCTCTATATATACTGAAAATATAGATTGTAAATATATATATATATATATATATATATATATATATATATATATATATATATATATATATATATATATATAGCGAGAGTTATTTTTCTTACATCCCGTACCCATTATTAAGGAGAATTAATACGTTTTTAAATATTGATTTAGTACTGTTTAGAGTTGTACATTGCAAGCTGAAAATTTCCTGACTCTGTTTCCCCAGCGTAGTAAACAAATCAATTTGCCGCATATTTGAACTGATTACACTCTGTTTGCTGTACACTTAACCCTCAAAACCGTAACAAAAGATGTTTAATTTTCATCTCCATTGTTTTCCTTGATGTGCAAACTACAGCATGAATATTCATTATCAATGAATTATTCTGCATACCACTTTAGAAAGCACAGAAGAAAAAATATAGACAAAAAGAAAACAAACTAATTAGAGCCTGTTTTGGATTCATTCGTTTTCCTCTTTTCTTCGAATATAATTAATTGTTATATGTTTATTTTCTTGTTTTCAGTGAGCGGGGATCCGAACGGGGCCAAGATGGCTTCGACGCAAACAACGCTGCCATTTTTTCTTTCATGTTATGTTCTGTTAAAAACTTTTTTGCTCAACATAAACATCAACTGAGTTTATTGTGATCGTGCTCTACCAGTTTTAGTTGTAAGTAAAAGAACTTAAGTAGTTGGAGGCTATAAATTATTAGTTTTTGTAGATTAGCTAGAAGTGAATTGCATTTTATTGTATAATATTGTTATAATATTTTATTATACGAGGCGTGGAAATAAATTAATGAGACTGGTTGATCAAAAACGATCAAAGATATCAAAAACAGCACGAAAAGACTTACTACGTACTGTCAAGTGGCTTTAGGGAGTCGAAATTCGTTCTGAAGATGCATCATCCACAGTGTTCCCATATCGAACGCTATGCCTCCAGTCTAGTAACTTTATTTAAACATCTCACACTGTCATTATACAAGGTGGTTCATAGAAAACACACGTTTTTTAAAGAAATATGATATGAACCATATAATAACACAAAAATAATAGTTTAACATGCCATTTTCATTGCAAAGGTACGTCATTGGAATAATGACCATTTTCAAAAACTGACGTTTCGAGCCGTTCTCGAAATGTTTGTTTTCGAAGCTTCGATCTGAACAACTATTCACACACGGGTACGTAGCGAGCTGAAATAATTCCTACTATGGCTCAATCTAACCCAAAGGAAAATCACATTGCGTCGAACGTCGGTTCTCGATAATTGAAGTTAAGCGACGTCGGTCGTGGTCTATAGGTAGATGGGTGACCCTAACTAATATAAGCAACCCAAGAAACGGGGATAGGCAACCCAAGAAACGGAGAAGGCAGCCAACTATGGCTCGATCTTTTTTGAAAAAAATGGCCAGAAAATTTCCCACATCTAGAGAAAAAAAATTAACTCTAGATGTGCAAGGTGGTTCATAGAGTGGTTAACTTTTTGAAATGCAAAACATAAAAAACAAGTTAGTCAATTTTAACAAATGTATTCTTTAAATTTATAACAATTCTTGGAAATTTATGTTCTAAAGAATACATTGTCGAAATTTGCTTCATTTCCGCCCTGGCACTCTTGAGGCCGACCTCTAAAGTTTACCCTAACGCGAAGACAAATTTCTGCAGTTATGAATTCGATTTCTTGCCGAATATTCTTTTAAAAAAACATCACAGAAGGCATGACCAGGTTTCGGCGGGGGGGTTTACTGAATCTCTCCACTTCGAGAAATCAATTTTCTCGTAAAAGGAGCCTAAACGACGAGCAAAGAAAGATTGCCAGTGTGATATGTGCCTCTGTCCTGTTGGAGCCAAGTCTTCTGAGTGTATCCTGCAAATTCTTGAAGAGCAGGAGTGAAAAAGTTTGAAGCATATCGATATAACGCTGAGAATTCACTATTACAACGCGGCCTTGGTGTTGTTCGAAAAAAAACGGACCGATTATTCCGGATGCCGACATTGTAGCCCAAACTGTGACCTTCGGTCTGTGCAGAGGCCTTTCATTTTCTTTTTAGGGTTTTTTTCACACCAGTAGTGACAATTTTAATAAATAATATGGCCATTAAGGTAGAAATGGGCGTCATCGGAGAATAATATGTTGTAGACTGCTGAAAATCGGTTCATCATTTCGTTAGCGATTAAAAGTCTATCAGCGGGGTCCAAGCTTCAATTTTTGCACTAACTGAATCTTGTACGGGTGAATGCGTAAATCCTTGTGAAAGATGCCAAGCACCGACGATTTCGTCACATTTAAAGTAGCTACGCGTTTTTGAGTGGGTAAGTTTCGTTGTTGGCACACGGACGCTTTCACTCTCAATGTTTTCATCGGTTCTCGCTGACCTTCGAGGGCCGGGGATTCGTTTATTTAACATTGAAGCATTTTCCTCAAATTTACGAATCCATTGCTTAATCAACGGAATGCTTGGACATTTCTGGACATCGTGTAAGTGGAAATGTTGTTGATCTACGGTATGTAGTATCGGCGGAATTGTTGTTGCGGTAAAACTCGCGCACGCAAAACAAGCGCTCCTCTCCATGGTGACTGAATTTCCTAAACTATCGTTTAAGACCAACCCAACCTTTTTACACCTACCAAATTTTACAGAGCACAACCAAACATTAACGACTCTTTAAATCACCTTGTATATATAAATATTAACTAGTCGTGTCTAGATATAAATTATAAACTATTGTTCATTTTTAAGATATAAATCTATTAAGGGGACAATAGAAGTTACTCCAGACTTCTACGTACTTATACCCAGCGGTACACCAAAAATAAATAGACAATAACGTGAAAATAGAGGTTGGCAGTAAAAGAAGATTGTAAAAAAAGATTGGATTAGATTACGTAGGTCTTATAATGGCAATAAAGGCAAGGTTTTTATGATGTATATACTTTTTTTTTAGTAAAATAAAATACCTTTTTTTTTCGTGTACCATAAAACGATCATGGTCTCAAACTTTGACAATACTACTCCATCACCTTTCACAGACTCAACATTTTTGTTTAAGTAAAAAGAAAATGGATTGTCAAAATACTTCTAGCTATTGTTCACACAGTTGTAGCCAATTTTTAAACTTTAAATTTTATAATTGATGGTTTCGTATTTATATTTTGTATCAGTTCATTGCTTATAATTTTGATTTAGATACATAATAAAATAATGCGAATTAATATGCCCACTACGTCTAATAAGTTTTGAGGGAGGTAGTATTAAAACAAATATATATATATATGCTTGTGCGTACTGTTTCACGGAGGGAAATACCAGTATTCGGTTTTTTCCGGGAGTATATCCGGTTATCGAGTTGGTCCCTGTCGGGAGCTTGCAGATGTTTCACCAAAAAGATGCCAAATGATTTTGGCGAAACGTCTATATAAAATATTATTACAAAAATATTGTCACAACAAATGAAATTTGTTGTGACATTAGGATCTAGTAGATACTACTTATTTTGTCTCCTTTATTTGGGTTTTTCGCCATTGTCTAAAATGCTTGGACGCAGTCCAAGAAAATCTAACACTACATATATACGCCATCCGACGGGAGGTCGGCGAAAAACATGGGTTGTTGGCTGTGGATAGGGTCTCTCTATTCTTGATGGTATGGTATATGTCGGCGCCCTGAAGAGTCTAAACCTCGAGAGACGAGACATATGTCATCCAGTTGAAGGGATAGGTTGGGCTCCTTCCCGGTCAAGCAACCAACAAAAGTGTTCACTTAGGCGGAGACGCAGGTTGTTGTGTGTTCCACATGAGATTGTGGAACCCAGCGTTTGGGTGTCTGATGACACTCAACTACTACTGTCTCACTGGACGCAGTTTTGAACCATTTTATTCGCTTTACATACTAGATTTACACTTGATTCTGCAATAAAAGCCAGTTAATATAAATTGAATTTTAAAAGATCTATTTACTTTTCCTTTATAATATTAATTATAGTTTGATGGTCTTTGTTTTTAACAGTTTATAGTATTTTTTTTTGTTATAGGAGAAATTAAATTCGTTGTGACATTAGGATCTAGTAGATACCACTTATTTTGTCTCCTTTATTTGGGTTTTTCGCCATTGTCTAAAACGCTTGGACGCAGTCCAAGAAAATCTAACACTACATATATACGCCATCCGACGGGAGGTCGGCGAAAAACATGGGTTGTTGGCTGTGGATAGGGTCTCTCTATTCTTGATGGTATGGTATATGTCGGCGCCCTGAAGAGTCTAAACCTCGAGAGACGAAACCTATGTCATCCAGTTGAAGGGATAGGTTGGGCTCCTTTCCGGTCAAGCAACCAACAAAAGTGTTCACTTAGGCGGAGACGCAGGTTGTTGTGTGTTCCACATGAGATTGTGGAACCCAGCGTTTGGGTGTCTGATGACACTCAACTACTACTGTCTCACTGGACGCAGTTTTGAACCATTTTATTCGCTTTACATACTAGATTTACACTTGATTCTGCAATAAAAGCCAGTTAATATAAATTGGATTTTAAAAGATCTATTTACTTTTCCTTTATAATATTAGTTATAGTTTGATGGTCTTTGTTTTTAACAGTTTCTAGTATTTTTTTTTGTTATAGGAGAAATTAAATTCGTTGTGACATTAGGATCTAGTAGATACCACTTGTCTTCCAGGGTTTATCACAATTGAGTTTTATTTTTTATGCGATGTTCTTCAGCTTTCTTTTCAGTTAATGTCAGAAATGTTCTATTGGGTTTAAATCCGAAGATTGTGGAGGAATTATTAACTGCATTGGGGTATAGTAGAGTAATCATTCTTCGACTTGATACTCGATATGTCTAATTAATTCTAATTATCATCATCAGCCCATGTCAATCTACTGCAAAATGAAAGTCTCTTCAATATGCTTCCAACTGGCGGGGTCCTATACAATCCATTGTGTATTTAAGAGGTTGGAAAGAAAGGCAAGGGAATATGGCCTAACAATTACCGAGAAGAAGACCAAATATATGGTAATGAGAGATCGAACCAGAGATCTCTCCCCTAATTTAGTTATTGATTGTACAGAAATATATAATAGAGAAAGTTAAACAAACTGAACATCAAGGAATATCTAGGAATATTTATCTGAACACCAACTTGTAAAGGGGATGAAGAGAAGGAAATGAGAGAAACGACTATCGAAATGAAGCAAAGTCGTAGGGATGTTTTTAGAGATTTTAAGGACAAAGAGCAGCAAAAGTAAGAGTGTAGCAAACAATTTTAAGGCCCACGGTTACATATGCGTGCGAGACATGGACAATGACGAAGAAAGAAAAATGTCTGGGAACGTAAACTATTAACGAGGATTTCTGGAGGAAGATGGGTTAAAAGAATTCTGATGAGAGGCGAAGGAAGAAGAGGGAGACCGGGGAAGAAATGGCCGGATGAGGTGATGAATGATTTGAGGAAAATAGGAGTCAGGGATTGGAAGATTGATGCTTTGGATCGAAAAAGATGGAAAAGAAGAGTAAAAGAACTCGAAGCCAAGGGCAACTAGGCCTGTAGAGCTGACTATTATATACATATGAACATTTTTGTTCGTTGATGACTGGAGACGAGCCCCACCCATCCCTTCAACTGGAGGGCATATGTTTCGTCACTTAATGTTTAGACTCTTCAGGGTACCCACACATGCTCCCCCATCAAGAATAGGGAGACCCTATCCACAGCCCACAACCAATATTTTCGCCGACTTCCCGTCGGATGGCGTATATATGCAATGTCAGACCTCCCAGGACCGCGTCCAACGAGACAACAGTAGTTGAGTGTCATCATCTTGATGGGGAAGCATGTGTGGGTATCCTGAAGAGTCTACACATCAAGAGACAAAACATATGCCCTCCAGTTGAAGGGATGGGTGGGGCTCGTCTCCAGTCACCATCAACAAAAATGCTCATTAAGGCGGAGACGCAGATTGTTGTGTGTTCCACATGAGATTGTGGAACACAACGGTTGGGTGTATGATGACACTCAACTATTGTTGTCTCATTGAACTCGGTCCAGGGAGGTCTGACATATATATATATATATATATATATATATATATATATATATATATATATATATATATATATATATATATATGTATATATATATATATATATATATATATATATATATATATATATATATATATATATATATATATATATATATATATAGAACGAGGTGTACGGCAGGATGACGCAATATCGCCTATTCTTTTCTCGGCTGGCCTTGAAGAAGTATTCCGTAAACTGGATTGGGAACAGGATGGGTTAAAGATCAATGGTGCAAACTTAAACCATCTTAGATTTGCAGATGATATTATTCTCATTTCACAAGACCCAGAGGAGCTGCAAAGACGCATACAAGAACTGCAAAGGGCTGGCGAACCATTTGGCTTGAAAATAAACCTGAAAAAGAGTCAGGTTATGTTCAATAACTTCGCTCAGGACAGAAGAATTTCAGTTTTAGGAAGGGATTTAGAGATTGTGGACAGCTTTGTATATCTTGGGCAGAGGATTTCCATGGAGGGGAATACCGCCCGGGAGGTGGAACGGCGTGTTAAATGTGGCTGGCAGGCATTTGGTAGGCTCAACATAGTGTTTAAGAGCAGACTCCCACTTTGCCTGAAAAGAAAAGTATTCGATCAGTGCGTTCTACCCGTTATGACATACGGAAGTGAAACCTGGACACTCACATCGCAATCAATTCAAAAACTTCGGGTGGCACAGAGGGGAATGGAAAGATGTATGCTTGGCATTACAAGACGAGACAGAAAGTCCTGCGCATGGATCAGGGAACAAACAAAAGTCTGTGACATCATTGGAAGAGTAAAACAGTTGAAATGGAGATGGGCAGGCCATATAGCGAGGCGATGGGACGACAGAAGGACCAAGGCAATCCTGGAGTGGATACCGCTTGATCGCAAACGTCCGCGAAGAAGACCGAAAGCACGATGGACTGATGACATCGTTAAGTATATTGGACCCGAGTGGCAGAGGAAAGCCCAGGACCGTGAGGGTTGGAAGCATGTTGAAGAGGCCTTCATCCTGCAGTGGATCGATACGGGCTGATGATGATGATGATGATATATATATATATATATATATATATATATATATATATATATATATATATATATATATATATATATATATATGCTGCAATATAATTTGTATCTACATTCTAATCAACATTGGCTTGTAGATTCATTAACCCTACACCCTGGCCGTCCTCAGTATCGTATCATCTCTTACGATAATTCACACAATCAGAAAATTTCCTAAAGAAATTGCGCTGATACAATATCAGCATTTTTCCATTCGAAATAGTCTCTCGCTTTAAAATAGAAGTTCTATCGACAATAATTGTTGCATTATCAAATGAATGATTAGGCTTTGAACTCGTACCATAAACCTCAAATATATTTTACAAATGACATAATGTAACGTACTTTTGTAAATAGTCGCATGGGGGCGTTCGTAGTATCACTTTTAAAGCTTAGTAGACTGAGGGCATATGTACGAACACTTACAAGATAAGTTATATCAACAGAAATATTTATAAGGACCTATATATAAACTTTGTTATCTATTTGTTTAAATTTAGTACTAACTTTTTCTTATTTGTTTTAATTCATGTAATATAGATTAAAGCGGTGTTAGTAAATGTAAATATTATATTAATAGTTGTTTCAATATCAATTTACCATTTTATTTCAGCTTCCAATTTTGTAGAATAAATATTTGTTGTATATTTACAATCGTGTATATAAAACGTAGTGTTTCAGTTATTTATTTAATGAATTGTATAAATAATACTGCAACTTTTTTAGGGAAAAATAACAAAGTGGTTGTCTTAGAATGTACAGAAATCACATGGCCACTCTAAATTTAGGGTGAATGTATATCTGTGATATTTATTAGTAAAATAAAGTTGTTATACTATTACTTGTTTTTCTTTTGTACCCTATCCTACAGTTTATTTATTAGTTATTTTAATTGTTGTTATTTTTTTTTCATTTTTGAAGCTACAACTGGAAGAAAATCTGTGATTAAATAATATTAAATGTTTTTTATTTATTACAGGACATTTCTTGGTGAAATTGTAGCGGTTCTATACCAGGTGTCCCATTAAGGATGGATCGAGGCCGTATCTTGAAAACTATTTATCCCACAGCTTTGGGGAAAAAAAATTGTACTAAAAATGATCATGAGAAATTCACCAAAAATATTTTTAAGCTTCTAAAACGACCGCAAGAGGGCGTGACGAGCTAAACATTTTTAAAAATCATTTTTTTTGTGTATTTTCAAGTTTTAACCGAGTAAGAAAAATTCTCAGTTATAATTAGCAAACTGTCTCCTACAACTTTGTTTTATGACATTTTGTCGTAATTTCACGAATAGAAGGGTGGGGGGAGTTTTACCTATTTAGATAAAAAGTCGTCTAATGACCGTTTGCCTTAACCTATTTTCCTCAATTTGGATTCATTTAAAAGGTAATTGCTGGGACAATCAGATAATCTGGGAGATAAGTTATTTTGTTTATAAATGAAACCGCGAGGTGGCGTTACATTCAACAATAGTTTTTTGAAGTTTTGTTCAGTTTTTTCAAATAGAATGGTACAGCTTTTATTACATGGCTAGAAAGGTAATTTAAAGAGGAATCATCCAGTGAAAACCCGAAATCGATATCTCTGACGTACAGAAATATTTCGATTTTTCTGAAAAAATCAGTTATTATTTCACTACTACCTGCATTAAGTTAAAAAAAATATTAACCTAATGTTTGCTTTTCTTCACACTTTACCCAGGCTTAGGACTGGTCCAAATTCTTCGTGCCATATTAATTTGGAGCGTGTTTAAAGGCCAACGGGCCAACAACGAAGATAATAATAATAACAACAGTCAAATAAAATTAACAGCACAACAGTCTAATAATTAACAGAATCTGAACTTTAACGCCTTTCTAAATGTTCAAAATGCCTTCCATCTTTAGAAATGCAAAGATTTATTTTTAGACGAGTACTAAAAACGGCAGCTTCAATTTCCGCTCTTGAAATGCTGGTTATTGAATTTTGAATTCTTTCAATCATGTTTTCTCGTGTGGTAGGACGAGTTTGAAAAACAAGGTCTTTTAGTCTTCTCCACAAGTAAAAATCGAGGACTGTCAAATCCGGTGAGCGCGCCGGCCACGAAAATAAACTACCCCGTCCTATCTAACGATTTGGAAACGAAGCATCCAAGAAGTTTCGAACCACCTGCGAGAAGTGGGCAGGGCATCCATCATGCTGGTACCACATTTGTCTTCTTGTTTCCAACGAAACATCTTCCATTAGTTCTGGCAGTCCATTTTGTAAAAAATTTAAATATGTTTCACTATTCAAATGTCCATTAAAAATAAAGGAACCAATAATTTTGTCTCCCAAAACACCACACCATACATTCACACTAATGCAGGTAGTAGTGAAATAATAACTGATTTTTTCAGAAAAATCGAAATATCTCTTGACATGTCAGTGTGTTGTTCATTTGAATTTAAATTTTGGAGCTATTGTAAAAAATCAACTTTATAGAACGCCTCTTAGAAGATAACGAGCCCTATTCAGCTTCGTTACTGGCGAAATACATGGTCATTTCTCCTGCCAACAATCATCACGGGTCAAAATCGATATGCTTAGATCGATAAATCAAACCTATTTTCTTTATTATCGATTGAAAAATTAATTTTTTTAGTCAGAAACGCAACAAGGCATCTACACGATTAGGGAGAACAGATTGTCGATCTTCAGTAAAAAAATCTTTTGATGTTATATCAATTTTCCCTTACCTTGTTTGGGATTTCGAAAAGTTCGACCTGTTTTGTAAGATAATATTGTTTTAGAATTGTGTTTTTGGATGGATATCGTTTACTTGATAGTAGTAATATCAAGATATCATTTTTTTTTATGAAAAACGATACTTCAGTTTCATATTTTATTTTAAAAGCTGACGAATATAATGTTATTATAAAAGATTGGTTTAGTTTACTACACTCTTTGAAAAAATTGCAGTTTTATGTCGACTATAACGGTTCGGAGGTTCGCTTTCTTCTTTTTCTTCTTCTTTCTTTCCATAAGGCTATTTTGTCTGTTATTTGTTCAGTTTATGATTTCGCGTAATGCTATGACTCCGTCTTTTACGCATCGGTCAATTTTCAAGGAACAATTTATATATTAATTAAAAAAATAGCTCAAATAAGTGCATACAAAAATCAAAATAAGGTTTTCAATATACTCGCTCATAAAAAGCTTTATCTTGCCACCATTGTAGTTGAAATAATAAATAAATTATTGACAAAACATTCTTTTACTGTGCTATAGGTGTCGCTCTGCCAACTTTTCAATGAGCCTAATATTAGTTAAATACTCATTAATTTGGTTATACTCCACTTGTTCCAGAATCATTGACAAAGTCAGCAACAAGTTGTTTAGATTAGGTTTGGTATATATATATATATATATATATATATATATATATATATATATATATATATATATATATATATATATATATATATATATACCAGGTGTCCCAATAAGAATGGATCGCGCGTATCTTGAAAACTATTTATCCCACGGCTTTGGGGAAAAAAAATTGTACTAAAAATGATCATGAGAAATTTACCAAAAATATTTTTAAGCTTCTAAAACGACCGCAAGAGGGCGTGACGAGCTAAACATTTTTCAAAATCATTTTTTGTGTGTATTTTCAAGTGTTAACCGAGTAAGACAAATTCTCAGTTATAATTAGCAAACTGACTCCTACAACTTTGTTTTATGACATTTTGTCGTAACTTCGCGAATAAAGAAGTGGGGGAGAGTTTTACTTATTTAGATAAAAAGTCGTCTAATGTCCGTTTGCCTAAACCGATTTTCCTCAATTTGGATTCATTTAAAAGGCAATTGCTGGGACAATCAGATAATCGGGGAGATAAATTATTTAGTTTATAAATGAAACCGCGAGGTGGCGTTACATTCAACAATAGTTTTTTGAAGTTTGTTCAGTTTTTTCAAATAGAATGGTACAGCTTTTATTACATGGCTAGAAAGGTAATTTAAAGAGGAATCATCCAGTGAAAACCCGAAATCGATATCGCTGACGTACAGAAATATTTCTATTTTTCTGAAAAAATAAGTTATTATTTTACTACTACCTGCATTAAGTTAAAAAAATATTAACCTAATGTTTGCCTTCCTTCACACTTTACCCAGGCTTAGGACTGGTCCAAATTCTTCGTGCCATATTAATTTGGAGCGTGTTTAAAGGCCTCATTATTCGTAAAAGGCATTGTTAAATATTATGGTAATAATTATTAATAATCAATAAATGCAATGTTGAAAATGTAATGCATTTCAAAACTGACAAGTTAATTTGACTGTTTTTGTTTGTTTCCATGGTTCCCTTCTTACACTCTTTGTGTAATGTACCTAAGGATTGAATGCGTTTATTTGGAAACCCGAAAACGCATAATTTCATTCATCCATTCATTTAGTTTAAAAGAAAGAGTAGGTATATTTATTAATGACTGATTTCAATATTCTGTCAAGTAGTATTTAAGCATCACAAAAGAGAAAATGCAACAATTGGGGAAATACATTTTTTCCACTTTGTAATTAAATTAGAAAATATTATCAAGGTCGGGATTAGAACATTTATGATGATTGATACCGAATAGATAATTTTATTTTTTAAATAAAATTGTTGCGGTTGCGATTGCGACCTAAATATTAAGACCAATTTTTAACTTAATACTATGGTAAAAATTAAAACTAACTGATTTTTTTCAGAAAAATCGAAATATCTCTTGACATGTCAGAGATATCGATTTCGGGTTTTCACTGGACGATTCCTCTTTAAATTACCTTTCTTGCCATGTAGTAAAAGCTGTACCATTCCATTTGAAAAAACTGAATAAAACTTCAAAAGGACTATTGTTGAATGTAACGCCACCTTGCGGTTTCATTTATAAACTAAATAATTTATCTCTCAGATTATCTGATTGCCCCAGCAATTGCCTTTTAAATGAATCCAAATTGAGGAAAATCGGTTAAGGCAAATGGACATTAGACGACTTTTTATCTCAATAGGTAAAACTCCCCCCCGCCCCTCTATTCGTGAAATTACGACAAAATGTCATAAAACAGAGTTGTAGGAGACAGTTTGTTAATTATAACGAGAATTTTTCTTACTCGGTTAACACTTAAAAATGTACAAAAAAAAAATTTAAAAATGTTTCACTCGTCCGCCCTCGTGCGGTCGTTTTAGAAGCTTAAAAATATTTTTGGTGAATTTCTCATGATCATTTTTAGTATGTTTTATTTCTAATTTATTTTAATTTTAAATTAAACATGAGCGAAATACTGAAGCATTCAATGTTTTACGTAATTTTAGCTTAGTTTTATCTCAATAAAATTAAATATTAAAGCTATACTCGGGCTATATTTTATATCTCGTAGCTTTGAATAATAAACTGATACTAAAACAAAAAAAAATAATAAAATTTTGCTCTAACTCCCATCTGAAATTGATGAAGACATTAGATTTTCCACTGACTTATTAATATTCTTCTCGTTCCGTGTCGTATTTCAGTTCAAGCGTGACATCCGCAGGAACAAAACGACGAAAAAATTCTCGTTTCGCAGAATTAATGTCCGGAGACTAATGACGAAGGAACATTTTTGAAAAAGGATCAAAATAGGATGTAAATATTCCTTTAATTTTGTTATCCGGGAATGATCCTAGTCAAAATGATATATTTGATGTAATGAAAGATAAAACAAGTTTAATTCCCGATATTGTTTTACCTATGTTAAACATTTATTTATTAAAAAAGTGATACAAACTTAATATTAGAAGTAATCTCCCTGTAATCAACATCGACCGCAAGACTGAATCGCTTTGGAAAGAAGACAATGATGGGCATTTGGTGGAATTAGAAGTATGTCTTGTACCATGAGCTTCTGAAATCAGATGAACTAGATGATCAATTTGAACTATGCATTGATCGAAAAGCGACCAGAATGTGATTTTGTAGCATGATATGTTCCATCGCATTCAACGAAAGCGTTGAGAGACACCATTTCTGTACTTGGACGGAAACTCTTGCCCCACCCGCACTCACCAGACTTGGCCTCTTCCGACTACCACTGGTTTTCGTTAAGGTCTCACGCACTTTTTATGAAACACTTTAAAATATGTCCGGTTTTTGTGGGATGGCATCGTTAAATTGCCAGAGTGATGGGAAAAATAAGCAGCTAACGATGGCTAATACTTTGAATAAACAATTTTTTACCCGTTTCCCAAACTAAACGTTTAAGAAAAAATTAAGGAATATTAACCCCCTCAGCTGATGTGAATGTATTTTCTTTTTACTATATTTTTCTTTTCAGTTTTCATTTTCATTTCACTTCTTTGTTGTCGTATAAATCTCCATATTTTTTCTTCACTTTAGAAGTGCATGCTATTTTGTCTATACTGGCTGGTTTCTATTATTATTGTTTTATAACGCTTGGCAAGTTTACGAGGTGTATTATTAAATAACGGCGGCTATTAAATAACAAGACTGACCCTGCTACAGAAGAACTACGCAGGCACCAAAAGCCCGCGACCAACAGCTGTTTAGCGTGAAACCTTCTCTTTCGAATGCAGTACCTTTCGCTTCTGTAAACAAATTAGTATAACCGTAGCCTTCGTTCGCATTAGAGTTCTTTTTTCGCCGGAAAAACGTTAAGTGTAACGAATTGTTGTGTAATTTCACTTAAAACTTGGAAAAACCGCTACTGAAACTTATAATTTATTGAAAGAAGTGAACGGCAATGAATATTTATCACGTGTAGTTGTTTTTAATTGGTTTAAGCGTTTTCAAGATGAGCGAGAAGACGTTGAAGATGATCCACGCCTGGATAGTCCTTCCACGTGAATGAAAAACGGATGACAATATCGAAAAAATCGATAATATGGTTCGATCTGACCGATCGTGCGATTGCTAAAACCGTAGGAATTGATAAATAATGCGCACGGCAAATTTTACATAACAATTTTAACATGCAAAATGTGTGTATCAAAATGGTGCCTAAAATTCTCACCTTTGAACAACAAGAAGCTCGCAAAAATGTTTATGCTGACATTTTGAATGCCTTTGAAAATAACGCAAACTTATTCGAAATGATAATGTCATGTGATGAATCGTGTTTTTTTACTTATGTTCCTAAAACGAAGCGCCAATCTATGTACTCGAAGAGCCCAAATTCACTGATAGCCAAAAGAGCTTGAATGAGCAAAATCAAAATTCAAAGCAATGTTGATTGTTTTTTTTGATATTCATGGAATTGTGTACATTCACTAGGACCCTGAAGGTCAAACTATTAATCAGCATTACTATCTTCAGGTTCTGACTGAACTCCGTGAAAGAATAAGAAAAAAAACGACCCAAATTGTGTCTGTCAAGAGATTTCTAGCCAAGTACAGCACCCAGACCATCCGCCTTATTCTCCGGATCTTGCGCCGTGCCACTTCAATCTCTTTCTTAAGGTGAAATCTGCATTAAAAGTAACAAGATTTGAGTCCGTTGAACGAGGTGAAAGAGAAAGCGGTAGGCGTTCTGAAGGAGCTGACAGAAGAAGACGTCCAGCATTGTTTCGAACAATGGAAGATTCGCATGGAGCATGTAGAGATAGAGGAGGGGTGTATAACGAAGGTAATGTGTACGAAATCAAGATAAAATGTTTTACAGCATTAGTCTTGTTATTTAATACACACACCTCGCATATCAATATTCAAAAAGAAGTCTTTGACGATTTTTACGGTCTCCAAAGCTCAACGCAAAACGTAATGTGAGAACTTTACTGCATCGAATAAAAATCAATTGCAGAATCGGCACGTGAATGATATTAAGAGAAATAAATTTTATGAAGTCACTAACACGAAAATAATCACAATCTGGAGCAAAATTTATATTGGAGAGGTACCGGGCGACTCGTAAATTCACTTCGGCGTAGCCCCCATTCGATTCGATTCAAAAGAAAATTAAGTCAATTTGTTGCAGCCCGTCAAAAAGGCGCTCTCCTATCTTTTGTACCGATGAGGAATTTGTCCTAGAAATTCGTTATAAATTGTTCTTTAAGTTTTGCGCGTCGCAACTTATTCAATATCTAAATGTTTTCCTGACATTGGGCGTGGACTTTTGCCAGAGTTTGGTGTACGTTACAAACGTTATTTAACCAACTTTGCCTTTGACATTTTATTGACAATAAAGCGAGGCAAATAAAAAGACGGGACATGGGGTTTTTATTGCCCGAGAAATAAATTTTTCGTGAAATAAAAATTATGGCGTCGGATTTACTGTATACCGAACCTTATTTGTTCAAAAGTATATTAAATCTACATAAAGCTGATGCAGAATTTTCGCCCATGACCACATAAAATTTTCTAGTTATTCCTTTTATTTTAATAAAACAGCTAATTAGAAATTCGAGCACATATTAATAAAAAAATGTTTTCGCCTAATTTATTATAATCTGTTCCTAAAGATATTCCGTAAGAGGTTATCCATGAAAACATCAGGTCTATAGTCCTGTTCAGATAATGTCTGAATGATTGTGGCATGTTCGTATATTTTTTTTTCTTTTATTTGGGTTTTTTCGCCACTATCTAAAACTCAAAAAATATCAAAAATACCTGTTCTTATTTAAAGAAAGAATCACTGGGTAAAAACAAAAAACCAAACGGAGACAAATTTCTCAGTGATTCTTTTTTATAAATTTGTCTAACGAACAAAATTTTAAAGATATAAAAAAGTTATAAAATATTTTACAAACTTTTAAGTTAACGTTTCGGAGGGTACTCTCCCCCCGTTTTCAAAAGTAAACTAAAAAATAAATTATATTAATTTGTAATATATAAAGTAATGAGTGAAAATAAATATATATTTTTTGAATATGTCAACGATACTTACATTGACAACAATATATTTTCGTGACAGTGACACTACCAAAAAATATATATAGGTAATGTTTACTGTGTGATTGTTTATTGTACTGATTGTGTATTCAAATATTTAAATGTGTTTAATTGTATTCTTTAGAATCGGGAACGATATTGAATTTAAATCTACCGAAGGCATAGCAATACAGTTATTTTTATTTAAATTAATTATAGCGGTTTCTTTTAATCTTCTGTATTTTGTTACCGATTCTTTTAATACCGTTTTGGAATTATTCCAATTGATTTTATGACCCGATTCCCATGCGTGTTGACAAATTCTAGATTTATTAAAATCGCCCTTTCTAAGAAGGTTTTTATGCTCTCTTACTTTAACATCTAACGGTCTAGATGTCTCACCTATATAGAATTTGCCACATTCGCAGGGAATTTTATAAACCACAGTTTTGGTATTTTGTTGTATATTGTTTGGTTTAGTCTTTGTTAATAGAGATCTAAGAGTATTTTCTGTTTTAAATGTCGTTCTTATGTTGTATTTATTTCCTACTCTTTTAATTGTGTCAGAAATACTGCGGATATAAGGAATTGTGAGGTTAATTGTTTGAGAGTTGTTATTATTGTTATTAATAATTTGTCTGTTTTGTCTAGTATCAAAATTTTTAAGCGATTTATCTATAAATTCTTTTGGGTTATTGTTTTTTATTAAAATGTCTTTTATGTGATTTGTTTCTTTTTTTAGTGTATCACTGTCGGTACAAACAAGTTTTGCTCTGTCATATAAACTTAATTACTCCTATTTTGACCGATTTTGAGTGATTTGAAAAGAAATTGAGATACCTATTTGAGATACCTACTACCAAACTTTTAAAGTCGTTTTACGAAACTATAGTCACGCAAATTTGAAAATAAAAGTAATAGATAACAGAGTACAAAATTGTTTTATTCCTTTTTAAAAAAATGAACTATCACAAAGTAACGAACAAATCAATCAATAATTTAAATGGCTATAATATTTCTAGAAGGTGACATTTTTTATATGAATTTTGGACAAATAAACAAAGATTAATGTCTAAAAATGTCCACTATATTTAAAATTGTATATTTGACAATTGTTTCGACACACAGTGCCTTTATCAAATACAAACTATACTAAATTAACAGTGTTAGTTTACGCAGTCGCTTTTCGATCAATGCTTAGTTTAGATTGATCGTTTGTTGACGGTAGCGAACGGTATTAACTGTTTCATCTGGTTTGAGAAGCTCATGGTATACAACACACTTCTGAGCCCCTCAAATGCAAAGCTTTGTCTTCTATCAAAAGCGATTCCGTCTTGCGGTCGATATTGATGCTTGTCATTTGTCCTGGGTCAACCCATGATTATCTGCGTTTTGGGTTCTCGAATTATATCCATATATCCTCTCCAGTCACGATCTGGTGTAAAAAATGTTGGTGTTATTCCGAGAAAGCAAAACTTTGCATGCCGTTTTCGCTTTTCCATCTGTCTGTCGCTCAGCTGTTGGGTACAAATTTTCCTGCCTTTTGAATCTTTCCCATGGCATGCAGATGATAAAAAATACGTCGACAACCAACTTTTAACCTCTCTGTCGTTTGTTGTTGAGTTTGAATATCGTTTTCTTCAGAGAATGCTTGCAATTCGGCATCTTCAAATTTTTTCGGTTGAACTTTGCTTTCAAGTCGAAAATATCACTTTTGAAATACCTGAACCAACGCCCTCAAGCGTCCTGTAAGGGACATTCTCACCGCAAGTTTCCACAAGTATACGACGGATTTCACTCGCGTTTTTCTTTTGATTGAACAATTGATTTGGCTCGAAACGCAACATGTTTACCACAAGAAAAAAATATAACGCCAACTCGAAATTGTTTAAACATTAATGGCGCATTAAAAGAACGTTTTGAAGAGATGAGACTATGATCTGACTGTGGTTTGGAAACTTGGTAAATTTGGTATAAAAACAGGGCTCTTAACTGATAGAGAGCAGATCATAGAGCCCGACTGATAACGGTTTAAGGTGAGAAACCGGTATAGGGAGACGTTCGCTGACGTTGGGGGCTTGGGAGATGAATTGAGCAATTATTACGTGTAATAGTTGCGTCATTTTTAACCTCTTAATGTTTTTTTTTCTTGTATTCAAGGCACACTTTGCGAATTGTATATTTTTCAGTCATCGCCAAGATGGGCAATGGAATATTCGAACACGAATATCTCGCAAACGGGGAAAGATATCGATATTGTCCAAGGTAACCTTTTTTACGCAGAAATTATGTCTCTTCTCTATTTTGAAATCAAAATATTCTGGGGTAAAAAAATATGAGCGAGTTAGTTTCTGATAAAGTAAGCAGCAAGCATACTCTAGGAACTAGGCTCAAACTAGTACCAATTCGCATTTGTCGCCTTTGAAAACCCAATTACCTCGATTTTAAACCTGATAACTTCAACTGTTTTTAAATTATCTCAATATACCATGTATCTCTCTCAATGATTAACATTTGCCAACACATTTATTGACTAAATCTTCCTATTTTGATCTCTACTATCACCAGTTGCTCTATGGCGGATAAGTTATGGGACACCCTGTATATACGACTTGAATACGGATTTTATGACGTTCTCATGTGTAAAAAGAACAAGCTCTCGAGAGAGACTCTCTGAAAATGCTACAGCATTATTTGCTGTATCAGCAGAATATTTCTAAATTAATATTTCATAATAATTCCTAATTTGATCTGCTCCCAATTTCCACCATTTTTTTGTATAATTCTTTAATTTAGGTACAGGTACTTTATGAGCTATTGTTCGTTTTCCTTCGCAATTCGTAATTTTCCTCATCTGGTTATTTACGGTCAAAATTAACGGGCGAAGCTTATAATTCTAAAACCGTAAATAATTGCCTTTCCCAGGCATCGATTCTGTCAGCTTCTTTTATGCTGAGTTGCCGAAACCGGAGATAGAGTCAGAATTAAAAAATTATGTGTATATTTTCTATTTGAGAAGTTGCGCTCGAAAAATATTACTCTGGGGGGGATGTCAAAACATTAATCTTTCCAGCCAAAAATTTAATATTGTTTATTTGTATAAAATATCCATAAATAAAAATGCGAATGATATAAACGGTGATGTCGCGCTGGAAAACTTGTAGAAACATTTTGCTTCGTTTTCGTTTTAGTTTTTTTTTTTGAAAAGTCGAACGGATATTTATTGGTGTGTTTTTCTGGATAACAACTTTCTAAATGCTCCGTTGATTTTAGAATTACGTGTTTTTCATTTTCGTACTACAGATTTGTATATAGTTTTATTTTTGAACTCGTTCAATCTTCGCCTGCAACCGGATCGATATGTTGAATCAATCGAATTTGAGTCTTTGTATGAGGCATCGAAATAAATCAACAGTGTCGGTCCTAGCCTTTGATCAGGGTAGAGCGAGATTGTTTTTCGGCGCCCTTTAGTCCACGCTTTTATGTTAAATAAATAATAACAAATCAACTTTAAAAAAAATCAAGTTTTATTTTAAAAATCAACAATTATGAAGTTCACTCAGTCCCAAAAGACCCAGTCATTAAATAATGAAATCTCTTACCTATGTAGGTATATATATATATATATATATATATATATATATATATATATATATATATATATATATATATATATATATATATATATATATATATATATATATATACACCATATCAACGTACAAGCTCCCACAGACGGGGACAACAAGAAAAACCCCAAGTCTACAGAGAAATTCTGGGCAGCCCTAGAGAAGGTAATAAAAAATGTCCCAAAGGATGTCGTCAACATTTTAGTGTGCGACTTTAATGCACAAATCGGTAGATAAAAAATCCATCAGAAAACCGTAGGCAAATTGTCCGGTCACAAATTTACCAACAAGAACGGCGCAAGACTCATCGAACTATGCCAACGGAATAACCTGAAGATCGTGTTCATCCCTAAGAAAATCTCCACGAAAACAGAAGACATGGAGATCGCCTATACAACAGATTGGAGAATTTTAAATAGACCACGTTGTGATCTCATACCCACAACAAAGAAAGATCCAAGATGTTCAAGTCCGCAGGAGCGCGAACATTGACTCAGACCACTACCTAACACGAATCAAAGTCAAGTTCACCTCAAAGAGAATTCATCACAAGAAAACACATCTACAGAAATTCGACAGAAAAAAGGTCAAGGAATCCAACATAACAGTGGCATGGGAAAAGGAAAAGGCAGTTACATGGGAAAAATTTCACAAAAAATTACACCAAAAGCACAGGAACTGATCCCATTGAAAAAGAACACAAAATACCCTTGGAGGGACTCGGAATGCAAAAGTACATTGCAGCGACGCAAACGAGCATTTCAGGAATACAACGCTAAAAAAAGAAAATCAACAGCTTTTTGACGTGACTAGAAAATATACCGCAAAGGTTATCAGGCAAACTAAGAGCAAGTACATGAAGGAACAACTAGACTCTATAGAAGAGAATTTTCGCAATTACAACACGAGAGACTTTTATAGGACTTTCGCAAGAGAAATTCAGAAAGCGGTATGGGAGATTAGCGCTAACCGATCAGGAAAATTGTCAGGAGCTGGCACATTATTTCTCCGATCTCCTCAATTGCCCCGAACGCGACACAAGATTCCCCAAGGAAAATTGTATCTCTACCCACTCAGAATCACAACCATCAAAACAGGAAGAAATTCAGACACATACGCAAACTAAAGAATAACAGGACATCCTGTGAAGATGGTATCACCGCGGAACAATTGAAAAACCTCGGACCAAATTCACTGCAGGAACTTATGCAAATTATCACGAACAACTGGCAAACAGAAAAATTACCAGATTAATGGAAATGTGCTTTTATCCACTCGCTGCACAAGAAGGGAGACAGAACAAATGTAAACAACTACAGAGGAATCTCCTTACTACAAGTCACTTACAAAATCCTCTCAGCAGGAACGCCAGATCAATTAGAACACAAAATTGGCGAGTACCAGGCAGGCTTTCGCCCTGCTCGCTCATGCATTGAACAAATATTTAACTTAAAAACAATACTGAAATAAAAAGCTACCAGGAACGTCCCAATCATCTGCACGTTCGTAGACTTCAAGAAAGCATACGATTGCTTCGACAGAAAAGCTATATATAAGATAAGATATATATATATATATATATATATATATATATATATATATATATATATATATATATATATATATATATATATATATATATATATATATATATATATATATACGGTCCAAGTGACCCTTGGCTTCCAGTTATTTCACTCTTCTTTTTCATCTATTTCGGTTCAAACATCATTCTTCCAATCTTTAACTCCTACTTTCCTCACCTCATCCAGCCATTTCTTCCTCAGTCGTCCTCTTCTTCTCTTCCTTCCTTTGTCTCTCATCAGAATTCCTTTAATCCGCCTCTCGCCGAGTATCCTCGCTATGTGCCCCAGCCATCTGGATTTCTGTTACACGACTCTTCCAGTTGTGAACTCTGAGAAGTAGGCAGATTTAGGCCTCGGAGTAAATCATCTAGATTTTCTTGACAATGGCTTGAAAGTTGAAGCCGAAACGTCATTTGGTCAAACATTTGATGCACATAATTTCAATGATCAGTGTCGTTTAAGATGATAATAGCCAAAAGCCAATATTTAATTATCCATGATAAAAAAAATCTTCTGAAACCAGAATCTTTTATCTTAAACTGTATTCGTGGTGGAACATCCATGTTTATAAAAACATTCTTTCTTGAAATCGGGCAGTCCTTTGAAGAATCTCCAAAAACCCAAAATAAAGATTGTCGTCGATTCCGCGAGCCCCATAAGAAGAAGCGGTCACAGATTTCCACGTGACGTTTGGAACAATCCAGTGGCTTTAGTTCCTGTATTAATTGAAGTTATATGCCTTCAGATCAGTAGATTAATAACGCTTTCGGATAGACGATTGTGCAAACCGTAAGTATGACTTATTTGTTGCATAAAATACGTCTATTTTGCACAAAATTATTCAGCCATTTTAATGGGTTGTTGTATTGTATACGACTGCATTTTAATATATATCATGCATTACACTTCGGAAATGAGACTGGACCTAGGCAAATTCACAACGCCCTCTGTGTTTTATTCAAGAATTAAGAAAACCGCTCAATTTTCAAAGACCCGTCGCTTATGGATATTCTCCTGAATTCTCGAAAAAAAAAAATTAATACAAAAAGCAGTCTATACTGAAATACAACAATAAAAATTACGATTGTATAAACGTTTGAATATCGCTCTCATTACACGTTCAGCTGACGGTATAAATATGTCTCGGCAGCGTTTAACTTATTCGAATATTGAACGTGAAATGGATGTGTATTTTCACGGCTGATATCATAAATTTAATTGCTTTTTGAGGCGAACGAAGGGGTGGGAAACAGGGAGGTAGAATGGTGACTGTTGTATAACGATCTGAATATCATTTTTACATACGCCGAAGTTGTTTGGAAATTTGACGTTCATAATAGACTGTCAACTAATTATGAAGTTTGTACGTTGTAATTAATTTTGTTAGCCTTGTTTTGTTAGTAAAACCTTGCATGCGGCTTTTGACATTGATCTTAATAAATTGTAACGTATTAGGGTCTTGAGAACAGAAATATTGAGCCGGCCTGTATTTCGAAAAACCATCATCAATAGCGCCAGCTTTAGGTTATCCGTATATATATATATATATATATATATATATATATATATATATATATATATATATATATATATATATATATATATATATATTCAGTATACCTCGCCTAAGATACTGTACAGGTCACTGGTGGTGGATAGTGAAAGTTCCATTATATATTAATGGACAGCTGCAAATATCTCAAAATAAGCAGCCTCGAACCAAGGCAAAAAAAAACTAAATCCACTTAGCGTCTGACTTGTATCAAGGGGTTGAATGGTCAGCGTCTGGTTCACCAGTGGTGCGGCTGATATTTAAATTCTGGAACTAACCCTTCCAGTCTTAACCTCTGAACCATCATGGTTCAAACCTTTAATTCAAATTACAAGATGAAGCGTTCTAGTAATTACAAAATTATCCCAGGAGGTGGATAATCCTCTGCCAGCTTTGCTGGTTAAACCGGACTTTCGTATTCTGGGGAGTCCGAGCTTAAACGCAAAATCTTTCAGAGGGAGTCGGACATTTCTGGCCAACGTTTCAAACCGAAAACAAAAACTTTCTTTGGAACGGTAAATATCAATTCTCTCCTGCGCCCAGGAAAACTACACGAATTGGGGCGAACACTGAATCAGCAAAAAATCCAAATTTTTGCTTTGCAAGAAACCAGATTGATAGATGATAACACCTTGGAATTCGGCAACTATAGACTTTTTAAAAATAAAACGGACAAAAGAATACTCAAAAATATACCACATCTCGGTGTTGCTTTCGCTATATCAAGAAGCATTCTTGGTTATATAACTAATGTCTAGCAAGCAAATAATCGTTTTATGACACTATCCCTCAAGTGTGCTGACAAAAACTACACATTAATCAATGCACACCTCCCAGTTAGCCAAGAAAATAAAGCTAATCCTGAAAAAGTAAATAAATCCTGGGGAATTCTGGAAAAGACTATCTCTAAAATTCCTTCTAACCATGTAAAAATCCTATTTGGTGATTTCAACACCCAACTAGGGAAAGAAAGAAAGTGCAGGAAAACTGTCGGCAGTGTTCCCGCTCATAAATGGACTAACCATAATGATAGAAGATTAGTTGAACTATGTTCGCAGTTTAATCTAAAAATAATGTCAACAAAATAATAATCAAACTTAGCTTAAAACCTCGAACACATATCCAAAAGAGATTGCTAATACCAAAGTTCGACCCTACGAAAATAAAACCAACCCCTAACAGAACAGCTTGATAAACAACCAGCACAGAACTGGCAAGAATCGAAACAAAAAATTATTAAAACAGCCTTAAAGTTGGTCCCTTTACAAAAACGTAGAAAACATCCGTGGTGGGATGAAGTTTGCAGTATTAGGCCGAAGTAAAGCATTCAAAGATTGGAACAGTCAAAAAAACAGAAATAAATTATAACATCTTTTTGGAAGTAAGAAAAATAAAAAAAAATATGCTGATTTTTTTCAAACCTTTTTTCAATTTTTTTGAAAGATGTTAATTGTTACCCATCTGAAATCCAAATCGAAATTCTTGACCTACAGCAAATTACTTATTTCAACTACTATTGATTCAAATTATATTAGTTTTTGGAAATTGGTACTAACAAGCAATTTTCCAAATTTACATGATTTCAGATATTGTTGTACGTTTGGATCAACATAAGTTATTTAGTATGAACATAATTAAATCAAAATATCGTTCAAGATTAGCTGATATGCCCCTTAATCATTTAATTTGGTTAACATCTTTTAGAACTAATCATAATATAGATGACTTGGTTAAAAAAGTATAAATTCAAAATATACATTTATTATGCATTGACTGTTTAATAATTATTCAGAATTAAATGTTTCAAGTTATCCATTTTTATTTTATTCATAACCTAACTGACTAAACCTTGAAAATGTTTATTAACAATAAAAACAAAGTTTGTACTTTTGTTTTATTTGATATATTGAATTTAAATCTCCACTACTCAGATTTAAATGACAAAAATGAGTTATTTGTTTAAAAATCCCATAATCAGCCTAGAAATATAATTTTTCACTTTTTTTATATGTTTTAATATGTTGGAAATAATTTTTCTTTCAGATAGTAGCGCTCTTCCCAAAAAGGTTGACCACCCCTGCTTTACATCATGGTAAATAAAACAACGATTCCAAATAAACGTTTTGAAAAGAAAAACTGAGACATCCACAAGCTGACCGGCTTAATGCAGTGTCGCCAACTTTGAAATTCACTTTATCCCTGCAAAGCATCGTCAAGTGTCGGCCAGGTTCGTCGTTTGGGAACGTGGAACATTTGTCCACGTCCGAGAGCTGTCAGATGGTTAATCGAATTGGTCTATTAATCAATTCTGTTCAAATCCCGATACCGTCACGGAATTATTACGTTATGTCACCTTAGAAGGCCATCAGTCATGGTGCTGGCAAATTTTCGGCTTATGCCATAAAATCGATAGGGCGCGGAAAGTGGGACGCGATCGGGAGGAAGTTTTCGTTTTTTGCGAAGTTCTCGAAAATTGCGAGTGTTATAGATGATAAAATTTTACGAGGCATTTGAGGAGTTTAGAGTAATCAGTTTACTGAAAGGGAATAAAAATGATTGCTGGAACAGAATACAAATGCGTCCAAATTCAATAACGCTTTCTTCTTTGTTGCTGTTTTGTTAGAAATACCGTTATCAAATTTAGACTGTTTAATTCGAATTAAATGGTATAGCCAACATGCTGTACACATTAGATGTTTTATCCAAGCGTTATCTCCTTAATTTTCATAATAGGAAATAGAAAGTCTATAGCTTTCTATTTCCAATGAGAAAATAAAAAACTATAGGCTGAAGGAAAAGAGTTACCAGAGTAAATAACAAGAAATAACAAACAACAAATTTGAAGATCAAGAAGAAGGAAGAGAAGCGGACGAATAGTGGCAGTTTTTCAACGATGTAATACAAGGCCGCAAAAGAAATCTGTGGAACGATAAAAATTACAAATATAAACATGAAGAAAACCGAATGGTGGACAAAGGACAAAAAGGATAAAATAGAAAAGATATCTGGATACAAAAAAGGATGAAGGTCACGAAATATATAAAGAAAAGAGGTGAAGAAGACGAAGTAAAAATCATGGATAAGGTCTGGCGAAAAGATGACTGAAAACTACAAAGAAAACCAAATGTTATTCTACGAAACTCTAAGAAAAAGGAAAGAAAAAAGACAAAACGGAAAGCAGCTAAGACAGAAAAATTATTATAGTATGACGAATATATAAGACAAGAACGGAAATGAAATTACGGAGAAAGATAAAATAATTGAAAGATGGGGAGAATATTTTGAAGACACAAGAACAAGTATACCAGAAGAACAAGAAAATTATATAGAAGATATTCAAAAAATCGATATGATACAGGAAGAAGGGGTATATCAAGCAATAAAGAAATTAACGGTGGAAAAGGCACCGCGTAGAGGAAGTATAACACCAGAAATGAAAAAAAATATATGGGAAAGGAACAAGAAAGAAGCCTGACAGGATTATTGAATGATATTATAAGAAACGTAAAAATTCCAAAGTAATTGAACTCTGGAATTATATTGCCAATACATGAAGGAGATGACAAGAGAGATTGCAGTAAGTACATAGGAATAATGTTAACGAGCGTACCAGGAAAGGATATAACCACAACATTGAAGACAAAGATAAGGAGCAAAATCGAGATGATAATGGAGGAAACATAATGTGGATTTAGAAGAAGCAGGGCATGTAATATCTACCGTTCATAATAAGACAAACAAACAAAAACTAATATATATATATATATATATATATATATATATATATATATATATATATATATATATATATATATATATATATATATATATATATATATATATATATATATATATATATATATATATATATATATATATATATATATATATATATATATATATATATATATATATATATATATATATATATATATATATATATATATATATATATATATATATATATATATATATATATATATATATATATATATATATATATATATATATATATATATATATATATATATATATATATATATATATATATATATATACGTATATACCGTGTGTCCCAGCCAAATGGAATAAATTCGTTAATAAATAAATGGGGGCGTGTTTGAAAAAACAAAACTTTTTTATACAGGGTGTGTCATGTAACAGTGGCCAATACCAACTTTCTTGTTTTAAATACAACACCCTGTATATTATTTAATTTTTGGATTCTTCATGAAATTCTGGACATATTTCATGTAAAATATCCTAGACTTATCTTCAACTGTTTCGGAAATATTAAGTGTTTTCAGATTTATTGCAAAAATTAACTGATTTTTTGGATTTTTTTTTTGAAAATTATTTGATTACAGAAATTCGCTACAACACACAATAGAAAGATGGTATTGACCTCTGTTACATGACACAATTTTGATCGAAAAATATTGAACCAATTATTTGATCTCCTATAATACCTGCCCAGACATTAATCTTTTCAGGGCTTTGTGTGTGAATTTCCCGCATCCAGTGAGGATTTTCTCTCGACCAATAACGACAGTTCTGGCGATTGACATGCCCATGAAGAGTAAAAGTAGATTCATCAGAAAATAAAACGTTTTCCACTCTCAGAAGGTTGTTGTCTATTCTGTGCATCATTTGTTCGCAAAACTCCATTCTCCTGTCGAAGTCGTCTTCACCAAGCTCTTGAGTAGGCTGTAGTTTATACGGATGCATTTTATTCTCTTTCAATATTCTGGCAACCGAAGAGCGACCAAAATTGTTTTCCAAGGCAACTTGTCGAGTTGAGGTATGCGGATTGTCTTGGAATGCAAGCATTACATCCAATTTTTTGTTATCGGTCAACGACACTGCTTCCTTCTTAATTTGTCTCACGTGTCCCAGTGCTCTAAAATGTTTTTCAACTTTACTTACTGTACCTTGGGATATGGGTGGTAAGTCAAGATATTTTTCCCTAAAGAGACGAATAACTTCGGCTTGAGTTCCTGTCCTATCTACATAACCTCTCATCATTAAGATAGTTATTTTATGACTCTCTGATAAATACACCATGTTTAAATCAAATGAATCACACACGTCAAAGGAAACTAATTTAAAAGGCACGTTGATTTTTTTGACGTTTCATACAACAAATACCTACCTTTAAAAACCTGATTTTTTATCTTTGCCTATTTGCTGATAATGTTCGAAGAATTACTTAATATTTCCGAAACAGTTGAAGATAAGTCTAGGATATTTTACATGAAATATGTCTAGAATTTCCTGAAGAATCCAAAAATTAAATAATATACAGGGTGTTGTATTTAAAATAAGAAAGTTGATATTGGCCACTGTTACATGACACACCCTGTATACAAAATTTTTGTTGAAAAAAATGCGCATCTAAAAATACCAATCGACGTGTTCGAGCGTTTTTTCGAACACGCCCCGATTTATTTATTAACGAATTTATTCCATTTGGCTGGGACACACGGTATATATATAATAATTTTCAGGTTTCCCCAGACAAGTGTCTCCCATCGATTTCTGTGGCATAAACGGAAAATTTATCTCCGTTATGACTAATAACCGCTCTTGGTGACATTATAATTCCTTGACGATATCGGTATTTAAACAGCATTGATTAATAGACCAGTCTGATCGCACCATTCGCCGGTACTGCAAGGTGGACAAAAGCTTCTTCAGTAGCGTCGACTTCATCGAATGTTAGGATTTAGCCGGGGATAAAGAGAATTCGAAAGTTTGGCCGACCGCTCTCGGTTTGCGGACGAAGCTGCTCGGGGCTTTTTTCAAACTTTCCTTTTAAATCGGTTCGGTGTCGGCCTTTTTTTTTATCGCCACACAGCAGCTTGCTCAGTTAAAGCTTAAAATTCTTTCGTGGTTTGGTCTTTTACACTGGGGCATTTAAACTCTAACTTGATTTAAAAGTTTTGCTTTGTTTCTATATATATATATATATATATATATATATATATATATATATATATATATATATATATATATATATATATATATATATATATATAACGGATTCTTCATCAGCACCGCCATAAACCAAACTGTACCGATTTTTATGGTTCTAAATTACTAGGTGTCCCATATATTTGTGATATTTATATCATAATTTTTTAAGATAATTTAACATTTAAAACTAAATGAACAGGCCATCATCCCCAAAGTCTTTGCTTCCAAATGGAAAACGGACAATTAGCTCAAAATAACCGAGACAATTGCAAAGAACTTGCGAAATATTTTGAACAACTACTAAATTGTTCTGAGACCTTAAACAAATTACCAACACTAAACCCTTGGCAAGCAAACCCAGATGTATTACCACCATCACTGGGCACGTAATCATGATGGAGCATTTAAAAATCGGCGATCTCTTTTCGGATGCGACGAACGTTTATTCTCAAACGTTCGGAACTTCTGCATAAAATTTGCCGTTCACGTTTGACCAGGGGCCACAAACTCCTTGTGGACCATACTTTTGCAACAAAGAAGACAATAAGCATCCATTTCACTCTCGACTTGCTCATGCGAGCTTTATTTGGTCGAGGACATGCGTTTGTGCGCCACTCAGAACTTTTCCCTTTGGTCTCCGGATCGTACTTGAAGATCCCAGTTTCGTCACCGGTTATCGTTTTGTTCAGAACATTTGGAACACACGGTGTTCTTTCCGTTCGTTTGACAAAACCTTCAGCTCCAACTTCGCGTGCACCTTTCGCGGAAAGGCAAAAAAGCACTTGTGAAATTTTGCTTGTCAGACCAGAAAAGGTTTTTTTTGCATCGAGTGACAGGTGAGCCTGAGCGCAAAAATCATGGGTAGACCCAGGCCAGCCTTTAACATCACAACCAGTGCGCAATATAATTGAAAAGAATACTTTACTGTCTAATTGGTGGGAGAAACGATCAGACCACGTCTAAAGACACGATAAAATCCCCATGTTGCACAATGTTTAAAAAACTATTTGGAAAACGTTAAATCGGAACGTCCTACTCCAACCGCTGTATTTACCGGACTTATCCTCTTCGGATTACTACTTATTTTGATCAATACAGCACGGACTTTTAGAACAACACTACGTTTTTACAAATAGGTGAAAATTTGTCTTGATGAATAGTTGGTTACTAAGAACCAAAAGTTAATTCGGCGCGAAATCCGTTCTTTGACAGAAAATTGAGATGAAGTTATAGATAATAATGGCCAATACTTTGTCTATTAACGTGATTTATTTTGTTATGAAGATAAACTCTCAAATTTTGCGCAAGAGTCGACATTATTAACCGAAACAGCTCTTAAAGAAAACAGATTAAATTAAACTCATCGAACGCCTTGTTAAATATTACCAGTATCATTTTCGTATCAATCGATTTTACGAGAAAAGGTGAAAATTTGCTAGTGCCATGACGGATTACTCTCAAAGGTGACATAACTCAATATTATCCGTGGCGGACTCGGGATTTAAACGACGTTTATTAATACAGCTATTTGAATGAGCATCTGATAGCAATCGGACGTGAACAAATGCCCTTTGATCGTTAGTAGGCCCATCTGATATCGACGAGAATCGCCCCTGTTCAAGCATGATTGATACTGTAAATAATATTTTATGAGCTCCTTGATTTCAATTAGTTATACAAGAAGGGACTTTAGAATTTACAGGTGCTTTTTTTATTCGATATAATCTTTTGCATTTTTTCCAGATTGTGTAAACGTTCATAAATATATTGCTGTGTTACTTCAAGTTTTTGCCTAGCCGCGTATGATAGGAATTTCCTCTGTAGTGCTGGGACCACTTCTTACAAACACTGTATGAAACAACATTATCTCCCAAAGCCATACCTTATCTCTTTGTAGAGCCTTTTAAACGGAGTTACGCACTACTTTATTCCACAACAAAGAGTTTCATTTTCTGCGCCTTCCCTAGGCAGACTGACTCGCGGTCGCGCCGCTAGCTTTTTGTACTACAATTACTGCCATCTCGAACGGAATGGAATACACCAGAACTTTCTGGAACCAACGGACTTATTCACGAATGTATAATTGTTGCTGTGCTTTTGAAATGACTACTAGCGCCATCTGTTAGCGATAGAAGGTACTACCACTATCTATTTCCGGTTTTGACCAGATTTCGTCAAGTGTCACGGTCACAACAATACACAATAGTAATTGAACTAGCGAATTTAGCAGGCCTGTGCTCGTTAGGGTGCTTACTCGGCTACTAGTTTAGAAATTATATATAATGGCAAAAAAATTAAAACGCTTTTGGCTCTTGGAACCTACTGGAGTAATCAGTATGGCCCTAAGGCTGGAAAGATTGGAGACCCCTGGTCTAAACGGTTGTACCAGGCACAATACTGAATGACTGGTTGAAAAGAACCGGGGTAGCAAAGGCCAAGTAGATCTAGAAGGAAATAGATAAGTGCGATCAGATGATGTTGATTGATTGATGAAAACTTGGGCCTTTAAAATTTTTACTTTTATAAATTACTACTTTGCTTTAATTTACCTTTTAAAACTTTAATAAATTTCCAAGTATTCGACCTCATACTCAGAAAATTATGTCACTGTTTGGAAACACCTCTGTATCTGAGCAGTGTTTTTCTCGAATGAGACATGTCAAATCAAAAAATAGGAGCAGAATATAGGGGTAGAATTGAAAATGGTCTTCGTATTTCTATGTTCTTGTTCAAGATAAACAATGCTAGAAATTTCAGTAAAGTTTTTTTTTAATAAAAGTCTTTAAAAAACATATCTTACATTTATTTTCATTTGACATTTTCAAATGTTGTCCGCTTCGACTGAAGAATCCAATTGGCCGCTGTGCTCGCTTTTATAGCCGGCCGGCGACCGCGCAGATTATATCGGGGTAGTTCGGGACTATTTGCGGCGCTCGACAACACTGTCGAGCGTCCGTTTATTGATTTTTCTACCTCGCCAGCACGTTGCCGCGTTTCTTCTTTTTTCAGAAGGGATTTCCATACTTTTGGAATGTTGCGAGAGTCGTTTCCCGTTTTTAGCTCACCCCTTTCTTCTATTTCAAGAGCTTCTCTGATTCTTCGGACCTTGTAGTTTTCAATATTCGCTATTTCTTTGGCTCCTTTAAAATTGATTTTATGTCCTGTTTGTAGATGGTGCTGGAACAGAGCGGAAGTGCTTTGTTTGTTTTTTAAGTTGTTTTTCCATTGATTTTCCAGTCTAACTTTGTCCTTGGGGTTTTTTAGGATGTTTGCGACAGTATTGTGCGGCTTGTAAGCTGTTCTGATTTTATATTTCCTTAGCAGTCTGCCTATCCTATCTGTGATTCCATATGGATTCCACACGTATGTAACATATATATATATATATATATATATATATATATATATATATATATATATATATATATATATATATATATATATATATATATATACAAAAATATTTTTAAGCTTCTAAATCGACCGCAAGAGTGCGTGGCGAACTAAACATTCTTAAAAATAATTTTTTTGTGTATTTTCAAGTGTTAACCGAGTAAGAAAAATTCTTAGTTATAATTAGCGAACTGTCTCCTACAACTTTGTTTTATGACATTTTGTCCTAACTTCGCGAACAAAGAAGTGGGGGGCAGTTTTACCTATTTAGATAAAAAGTCGTCTAATGTCCGTTTGCCTAAACCGATTTTCCTCAATTTGGATTCATTTAATTAGGCAATTGCTGGGACAATCAGATAATCTGGGAGATAAATTATTTAGTTTATAAATGAAACCGCGAGGTGGCGTTACATTCAACAATAGCTTTTTGAAGTTTTGTTCAGTTTTTTCAAATGAAATGGTACAGCTTTTACTACATGGCAAGAAAGGTAATTTAAAGAGGAATCGTCCAGTGAAAACCCGAAATCGATATCTCTGACGTTAAAAATTTTAAAAGTTAAGTTAAAAGTTAAAAATTGGCCTTAATATTTAGGTCGCAATCGCAACCGCAACAATTTTATTTAAAAAATAAAATTATCTATTCAGTATCAATCATCATAAATGTTCTAATCCTGACCATGATAATATTTTCTAATTTAATTACATAAGCGGAAGAAATGTCTTTTCCCAATTCTTGCATTTTCTCTTTTATGATGCTTAAATACTATTTGACAGAATATTGAAATCAGTCATTAATAAATATATCTATTCTTTCTTTTAAACTAAATGAATGGATGAATGAAATTATGCGTTTTCGGGTTTCCAAATAAACGCATGCAATCCTTAGGTACATTACACAAAGAGTGTAAGAAGGGAACCATAGAAACAAACCAAAACAGTCAAATTAACTTTTTGACTGTTTTGGTTTGAACAGTTAACAGTTAATGAACAGTTAACAGTTAACAGTTTGAACAGTTAATAAACAGTTATGAAATGCATTACATTTTCAACATTGCATTTATTGATTATTAATAATTATTATAATAATATCTAACAATGCCTTTTACGAATAACGAGGCCTATGACATGTTGGCGGTGTATTTCCAATGTTTTGAAAATGCATGTATTGTAGAGCGGCAATATGCAAGTCAATATCTCGAAAGAAGGCATTATTAAACTAACTTAACTAACTTAATGCAGCTAGTAGTGAAATAATAACTGATTTTTTCAGAAAAATCGAAATATCTTTTGACATGTCAGAGATATCGATTTCGGGTTTTCACTGGATGATTCCTATTTAAATTACCTTTCTAGCCATGTAATAAAAGCTGTACCATTCCCTTTGAAAAACTAAACAAAACATCAAAAAAACTATTGTTGAATGTAACGCCACCTCGCGGTTTCATTTATAAACTAAATAATTTAACTCCTAGATTATCTGATTGTCCCAGTAACTGCCTTTTAAATGAATCCAAATTGAGGAAAATCGGTTTAGGCAAACGGACATTAGACGACTTTTTATCTAAATAGGTAAAACTCCCCCCCCTTCAACTTCTTTATTCGCGAAGTTACGACAAAACTTGTAGGAGACAGTTTGCTAATTATAACTGATAATTTTTCTTACTCGGTTAACACTTGAAAATATACAAAAAAAAAAGATTTTTAAAAATGTTTAGCTCGTCACGCCCTCTTGCGGTCGTTTTAGAAGCTTAAAAATATTTTTGGTGAATTTCTCATGATCATTTTTAGTACAATTTTTTCTCCCCAAAGCTGTGGGATAAATAGTTTTCAAGATACGGCCGCGATCCATCCTTAATGGGACACCTGGTATATATATATATATATATATATATATATATATATATATATATATATATATATATATATATATATATATATATATATATATAATAAAGGTTGAAGACCCCCTAAATGAAAACCTAAGAATTTGCTCGGACAACAAGAAAAATTATTTCTCCAAGATTTTATTTAAAAATTCGCAAAACATACAAATTTTGCGACGTGGATATAAAAGAAAAATTTAAACCGAAAGGATGGCCTGTTTGTTACATAATCATTTGTGTATATACTTCTAATAATAACCTCCTTTCAAAAACAATTAATTAATTACCTTATCGTAATTAAATCACCTGTTAAAAACACGATCTTTATCCGATCTGACCAAGTCTTGGAAACAGTTGAAACATAATTCTTAAAGTTACCAAATATTCAGACATATCCAAAAACAAATACCTGTTTTAACATATATTATATTGCATAATCAATTGTTGGGTCGTTCATTATAATGCAGATGCGCATTCTTCAAATAATAGAAAAAAAAAAATCGGTTATGTTTGTGTATTTCGCGGAACAACTGCAAATTCGAAAAGCAGGAGATTTAAATCTCGAGATACACAAAACTAATGAATAATAAAAATGTCAGGAATGACGGTTGTAAGATAAGAAATAAAAACAACTTTCAGGAATCCAGATTATGTTGTTCAGAAATAAATATGGAACAGTTCTATGGCAAATATGAGTTAATTAAATCAAGTGCCTTTTGAAATTATGCCAGACTTTCTCAGTTAATGTAAGAAAATACAAAGATTATAAAAAAGAAACAACATTTTTTTTAATGGAGTTATCTTGACGCTCAATATATTTAGTCTAAGGTCATGTTTTCTTTTTTGTACCTACAGAATAGTGTGATTTGTCCAACTCTGTAAAAATAAACAGTGGCAGGTTTGACCTGATCATTTGAAGTGAATCTTGATGCAGCAGGTCACCTTTTCAGGTCTGTAAAGAGAAAGCAATCTCAGGGAGCCAAGTTAAATGGTGCCCTTTTACCATATGTCGTGGTAAAAGGGCACTTCTTTCCTGACCAGATCTGGTCAGATGTAGTCAAGAGTAGTATTCATCGGTTATGATTCTGCTTATTGTCTGATAATAAATGATCTGAACACCATCAGAATCTCAGAAAACTGTAGCTATGACCTTCCATCTCTGGCGCGTAACGCCGCCTACCCGCCGTATTCACCATACTTAGCCCCTTCAGACTACCACTCATTTCAATTGATGCAGCACAGATTTTCCAAGTAACACGCACATTCATACGAAGAAGTAAAGTAAATAAATGGTTGGCATCAAAAAATCAAAAGTTCTTTTGGCGTGGAATCCAGTCTTTGGCAAAAAAATGAGGAAAGTAACAACTAACGATGGTCAATACTTTGATTATTAAGATAATTTATTTTGTTATGAAAATAAATGCTAAAATTTTGCGGAAAAATCGACATAATTAACCGAAAACCCTATTAATAAGAGAAGCTCAACAAAATTTCGTCGAAATAAATTTAAACCCTCTCAAATATGGTTCATTATATTTAAAATGATTTAAAATATGACCATACCAAATCTACACTCCAATAAAAAAAGACAAATCCAAAGGACCTAAACTCTAAGGAGCGTTGAAATCAGAGTCCCAAGAAAAATCGATGAACAATCAATAAATGTTTTGGAAACACCTCAGATTTAACGCTGTTGAAACAATCTCAGAGCAAGCGCAGCTGTGTTGTTTGGAGCAAATGATGAGCGTGGAAAATGCATCTTTCAAAATCATTCGTAAAGTGGACATTCGAAGATATTTAAAGATGAACCCTACAATATCTACACTCCATTAAAAAAAAGAAAAGATAAATAAAAAAAATTACTGGTGTTCTGATAAACTTGAAGAGATTTACCACTAAACACCAAAACACTTTTTAGAACTGCTCGACGCACGTTTCGCTAACCATGATAGCATCATCAGGAGATGATTTTATCTAGCGAAAAGAAGTTTAGTGTTTCACACCAAAAGTTCCAATAGAAGAATTGATGGTGTTCTGGTGTTTTGATAGTGTAATCGCAACGCGGTAGAAGAGGACCGATGCTGCTCTTTATTTGAATTTTTTTTTTATTTGAAGCTTTATTTGAAGCTTTTATTGAAAATAACTCTACTGTTTAAAAAACAAACAGTATAAACTGCCGGTCGCGTTGGTGCGGCGGTAAGAGCGTCTGCTTTGCCGAATCCGCGCTGGAGCGGTAGCTGGTTCGATTCCAGCGCTCGGATGGTTATTTTTCTTTCTTCTGTCCGTTTATCTTTCCTAAATGTTTGTGATTGTTTCTAGGCAAGAGTGTAAAATCCGACTACGAATTACCCCTCAGTCACGCCAGTTAAAGGCTGGGTAAGGCCGGATGCCTTCTGAGAAGTGTTCTACGTTGGTCACTCGCCAGTCGGTAGGTTTCCTGATAGACTTATGGGTAGGCACATAACCAAGGGTTTATAGCCCGAGGGGGGTGCTGGCCTGGGTTTGTCGGAAGCTGATGACCGTGGTTCGAAACCCACGTTAAGCTGTAGGTCCAGTCGCTAAATAGCCTAGTTGCTGATGCGCCTCTAATCCAAACTACTTTACTTTTTACTTAGTATAAACTACTGCAAAAAACCTAACATATATTTTTAAAATGTTTAACAGATTGAACTATAATCGTTTTTTAATGATAAGGACCAAACTAATTCAGGCAGGAAAACTTTTTTCTGGGGTGATTCAAAGAAGTGATAATGTTTGGCTATGTCGACATTACACTGTGCCAAAAAAAAAAACGATTATTTTATTTAAAAAGGAATACGGAAAATATTATTTATGAAGACAAAAAAATATTGTGAAAGTTAGAGCCCTTAATCCTTTCGCGACTTTCGATTTTTTAATAGCAATCGCATATTTCGTCCACAAATTTTAAATCATCAATTTAAAAAATTTGAGCCATACAAATTCTTGAAGGGAATTGAATTCTATACAAAAAAGGTCTCGTTATAAATTTACGTCAAACAAACCGTTTCCATGTAATCGCGCCTTGAACATTGATCTGTTTTTACAATTTTACTTTTCAAATTTGACATTTAACATTGACATTTTTCGTTAAATTTACTCCTCCCAAAGTTATTAGTTTTTTACTTGATTAAAAAATGTAAAGCTTAATATTGAAAATACTTGTTTTTGAAGTACAATCACTAAATTTTTTCAAAACTATATTTTTCAAAACTTTTAAGCAAAATCAAATTTAAATAAATTATGAATGTTGAAAAAATTTAGTGACTGATTTAAAAAAAAATATTTTTACTATTAAGGATTACATTTTTTAATCAAGTAAAAAAAGTGAGATCTGGTGCAAAAATAAAGCGATAGTTAAAAAAAAAGTTTTAAAGTAATGTTTGAGAATGTAAAGTAGTTTTACGAAGCTACAGTCACACAAATTTTGTTTAAAAATAAAAGTGATAGATAACAACGTAAAAAATTGTTTTATTCCTTTTTAAAAAATAAAATATCACAAAGTTACGAACAAATCAATCAATAAAGCGATAAATTAGTTTTAAATTGAACTTTAACTTTGAATAACTTTGGAAGGAGTGAATTTATCGAAAAATGATAAGATACCTTATGATGTAGCGTATTTAATTTCCTTGAAAAATATGTATAGTATTTTTTCAAATATTGATTCGTTCATTCGTTAAAAAATTTCAAATTTTAAAAGTAAAATTGTAAAAACAGATCAATGTTCAAGGAAACGGTTTGTTTGAAGTAAATTTATAATGAGACATTTTTTGTAGCGAATTCAATTCCCTTCAAGAATGTGTATTGTTAAAATTTTTCAAATGACTTTTGGTTCCAACGGGACGGAACCACCATTCGCACTTCCAATTTTTTTTTGTCAGCAGAAATGGAGCAGATTTAAACAATGAAATTTTCAAAACTTGAATTTCCAATTCCAATTTTCGAAGATTTTATGAATATGTTTGTTAAAATTGTTTTTTATTTCATTTCGAAAAACTAACTCTTTAGACAAGCCTACAGCACAAATAATATCAAAGATATATATCAATTCTTTTGTTGGAATCTTTGGTGTGAAATACTAAAATTAAAGAGATTTACCACTAAACACCAAAACGCATTTTTGAATTGCTCGACGCACGTTTCGCTAACCATGTTAGCATCATCAGGAGATGATTTAATCTAATTCTAAAACTAAGCTATGTTCTATTTATATGAAAACCATACCTAACGAACTCTATAAACTAATTAGAAAACATTTGTAGATAAACTAATTAGAAAACATAAGTTCAGAAAATTATTGAAAGAATCTTCGACTTTTCAAAAGGATCAAGGATCATTTCAAAGAAATTCATGTATTTGAGACCCAATTAACAAGAGGCCTAGACAAAATTTTGATAAAAGTGGATATTAAGGTTGTGTACAAACCATATAATAAATTAAGAGTTCTGGGTAATCCAAAGGATAAAGAAGAGCAACATGAAAAGTCGGGGATATACGAAATTAGCTGTCAAGACTGTGATCGAAGGTATATTGGGCAAACAAAAAGATCCATATTGACAAGATATAAAAAACATATTGTGCACATTAGATATGGGAGAAATGAAAAATCTTGTGTTGCCCAACATGCAATCGAACATGACCACAGTATAGATATTAGTAATTTAAGACTAATTAAAAGTGTTAATAATAATAGGGCTTTGGATGCATATGAAAGCATTCAAATAGAAAAATGTAAGAAAATCATGAACGGAGATAAAGGACCGATTCCTTTCAGTCAACTTTTTCAATTATTAATGTAATGCGTAGTACACTTCACGGTTCATGATTTTTACACGCTTCGTTAGGTATGGTTTTCATTTTAGAATTAGATTAATCATCTCCTGATGATGCTAACATGGTTAGCGAAACGTGCGTCGAGCAGTTCAAAAAAGCTTTTTGGTGTTTTGTGGTAAAGAAATATAGTTTTTTGTTTTAGATCATGCTGATGTTGAACTATATTTTGACGTTTTAAACAACTTTTTAAAGAAATTATAAGCCGCAGTCATCATCAGCCAACATTGTAATTAAATTGGTGACTATTATTAATTTTAATTAATTTACCACAATGAAATAACTGGGATTTTAATAATCAATAGGCTTATCAAATTGTAAATTTATTCACTATACATTTTATTAAAAAAAATCATATATTAATTTTAATTTGTAATCGCCACTTTAAATATCACCCGCAGTGGATAAATTTTCAGAAAAATTTTTACTTTCCCTACACGAACATTTTTTTTTACTTGATTACCTTCATTTCGAAATATAAAAGTTTGAGTTTTGATTCATACGAAACTATTTTGATTGTGCGGTCGATATAGTGTGAACATCTTCCTTTCTCTGGTGACATTGATCCAAGGACCGATATGGTATGTAAATAATGTGTCTAAAAATAAAAAGGTTGGAGTAAATATTTAGAAAAAATTAGCGTTCATTTCATAAATATAAATTTCATTGTTCTGTTTTTTCCTTAATTAATTTTTTTTTTATAAAACGCTATCAAATATACAGGGCGTAAGCGAAAGTACTTTCGTAAATTTAACTAAGGATTCTTTACATGTTTTTAAATAAAAAGATTCCTTGAATCGTGTATCCAAAATGCAACCATTTCCGAGGCAGAGCGTTTTAAACTTTTCACAACAGGTGATGTATTTTCTCAACGACAGCCAGTTGTTTTTTGTTTTTGCCAACGACAGGCAACGCAGTCAGTTGTTTTTCATTGTCGTGTTTATTTCTATTGAAGGAATTAAGATTTTTTTTGAGATTTAGCTATCTATTATATGCGTTTCAGCATAAATTGAATTTGTTTTGCTGCAAAAAAAAAACAAATACTCTCACATATTGTTTTCGTAATGTCAGAGTTGAAATTGCTGTACAAATTCACGTTACTGAGGATGGTTGTGGCATTTTCATGATGGAAATTCATATTAAACTGTATAAATAAAACAAAGTTATTTAATTTCCACTTATATTTTTCTTTAAAACATATCGTGTTCCATTACATTGTAATTTCTTCGGATGGTTTACAAAAAATGAAATTGTATTTTGGTAAATAGTAAATACTTAAGTAATTTTACGTGTTTTTTTTTCTGGGAATTCCCAGAGCCCTTGCTCAGGCTGTTTTTTGACATATTTAATGCCGGAGATTTTGTGCATTTGTGACGGAATCATTTTAATAAATTCGGTTTGATACACTTTCTATTTGAATTAAATCTATGTTTTTCTTTAATGAGATGTTGCTCGTATGTTGAGTTCATTTTATTATTTAGATAGCGTTTTATATAGTTTTAATGACCTACCTGCCTGTCCTATATAAAATTTATTGCACGAGCAACAATCCATTTGGTAGACGCTTAATTTATTGTCTTTTCTCATTTTTTGTTTATAGTTTTTTAAATTTTTTCTCAGAGATTTGTTGGTTTTAAAGGCTACACTAACGAGATATAAAGAATACACATTAGATATGGGGGAAATAAAAAAATCTTGTACTGACCAGCATTCAATGGAACATAGACATTTATAATTTAAGACTGGTTAAAAATGTAAATAATCATAGGGCTTTGGATGCATATGAAAGCATTCAAATAAAAAAATGCAAGGAAAACATGAACCGGGAAAAAGGACCAATTCCGTTCAGTCAACTTTTCAATTATTAATGTAAGGGTTCATTTTTTTCTTTCTTGTGTTCTCTTTTTTCCCGCTTTTTCTTTTTCGATTTCTTGTACGCTTTTTTTTACACGTTTCATTAGATAGGTACTTCGCTTCATAGGTAGTACGTATATATATATATATATATATATATATATATATATATATATATATATATATATATATATATATATATATATATATATATATATATATATATATATATATTATTATTATTATTATTATTCATGTATGGGCCCTGGTAGACCACGCGAGGTACAATTAGAGGCGTTTGTTGTTGTTAACCTTCCTTTGCGCCCATACTAATTTCATTCTCTCGCTATGAGCTTTTTTCCTTTCGTCAGACCAAGTTGTTCCAGTCTTCCTACATTTTGTCTCTGATCAACCTTCCAAACGTCAACCTTGTGTCTGAAACAGCCTCTATCCTGAATTCCACTTTGTGTAATATTTGCTTATCTTAGGCCCTCTTTCATTGCAGCGATCCATTTAATTATTTCTACTTCAGCTCTACTCTTATTTTTTGGGCCTAAGATTTTTCTTATGATTTTTCTTTTCAATGTCCTCGATGTCTCTCTTTCTATTCAAAATGAACGTTTCTGCCCCATATAGACATTCTGGCTTAATAACTGTGTTGTAATGTCTCAGTTTTGTGTTTTTAGATAGGCATTTTTTGTTTTAAATTATATATATATATATATATATATATATATATATATATATATATATATATATATATATATATATATATATATATATATATATATATATATAAGAAAGTTTTAAATCCAATTTCTTTAATTGCAATCCTAGAGTGGGCTTCCGAAAACGCTTTATTTTTCTGTTTTTTTTTACTGGATATCTTACTGGGATTTGTTTGAAACTGGATAGCCGTTGTTAACCGCAATTTGCTCAATTAAATTAAATGTTGTATTGTATTTGTCTGGACTTAGAGATTCATGCTATTGTAGGCTGCCTGTTTATGTTGTTGTGGATTGTAGGACGTATTGCGAATCGTAATATTAGTGTGAAGTTTATGCACGATCGAAAACGATTGTTTATTCGAATTTTTAGAAATCGTCAGGTTTAAAAGCTTTATTGAACTGTTGATCTCCATTTCGGCTAAATATAATATTTTTATAGATTGAGTTTAGATATAATGACAAAGCATCCAACTGTCTCGTAGTACCCGTGAAGCACATCAAAATGTCATCCACATATCGGTACCAATATAATCATTGTTTACTAATTTTGGTTTTTGAAAATTGTCTCCTCATTATTGTTCATAAAAATTTGTGCAAGTAAAGAGTTTAGTGGACTGCTCATAATTAAGCCTTATATAGTGTTGTAAACTATGTATTTGAAAGCAAATTAATTTTGATCAAGACACGTTCTTAACAAGCTCATTATATCTGCTGGAACTACCGGGTTAACTTGGTTAAAAATTAATATATTCTTCACTATAATGATCGGATGTTCTGGGGGTATGCTTGAAAATAAATTTCGGACATCAAAATATACAAATTTTGATTTTTTCGTCATTTAAATTTTGAAATCATTGAATTCGTTAGAATTTTTAATACTGTTTTTGGTTTCAACTTGCAGTACTTTTTTTATTATATCTATTACGAAAGTTGATATCTTCTATGCTGGTGCCGACATATATGACCGGTCTGATGAGATATCCTAATAACAGAGTAGAGTTGTAATGGTTCTTGTTTAATTTAAAAATAATATTTTGTGGTATGATGCTTGTGAGTTTGAATTGTTTTTTGATTTTTTCTGTTGGATCTTTTTTTTTTTAATTTCGTAATTTTATTTCCTTATATATTCTAAAGTTTTCTTTTCTTAAAATGATTTATCATTTAGAGGAAGGTTGTTTGTACTCTTTCTACATGATAAGGGTAGAGTAATCGTTCTTTTTGTACTCAATGTACAATCCAATGAGAAACGCGAACTTCTCGTGCAACACTTCGGGTACTTCTGGTAGAATTCCTTTCAACAAGACGTAAACTCTGTCCGATTTTAGGAACGATCTCTCGCTGCCGCCCACATTCTTGAAATTCTCGAACTATACTACCCTTACCCAAAAATTTTTGAGTAAGTTGGATAAATGTTTGTCGAGCTGAAGAGGTTTTTCTGGATGTTGTTACTCGGAAATACAACTATTTCCTTGGGAATTTTGGAAAGGTTCTCCACAAATAGCAAACATATTGTGATAGTCAAGTACAGAATATATTTTTGACATAGATATCAAGGACAGCTATGTCAGCTAAAAAACAACAAATGCGTAAAACACAGTCTTTTTAAATCAAAGGCCATCGTAGTTTTTAATCCTACTAATATATGTACCTCAATCTTTTCGAGTAGTTTGTTGAACTTATTATTGATGGTGACATCAGTAATGACAACATATAACAAATCCCCCAGTTTTTTTTTGCGTTTGTGAACTATAATTCATGAATAATCCCCAGTATACTGCAATGCAAAAGCGGTATGTAAATACAAAGTCTGTAGTCGAAGATATAAAATGTGTATTTTGCATCGGTATTTTCTGAATTTTTGCCTAAAAATATAAATATTTCATCGATTGCTTTGAGCATATCTGCTGAAAATAAAATAAAAGTCCCAATTAATCATTTTATAAATCATATAAAATATTTCGTAAATTAAAATACGTATAAAATATAAACAGTTTATGAATTTTCCTTTTGATCTTTTGTCCTTTCGTTTTTATAAAATATTATATGTTACTATCGTCAAAAAAGTAAAGTAATTTTATATTTTTTTATTTCATTGTTAGAGCGTTCTGCAATACGTCCAGTAGTAAATTAGCTTTTGGTATGATTCAGGTGAATAACATGTAGAGTATCACTACAGCGAGAGATCTCCTTTAAAATTTAATCTAAATCTAAGAGTAAAATTTATTTGTCTATACAGTTTAAAAAAAAAATAACGAAAGTTTTTATAATAAAACAATTATTTTCTTTTATTCAAAATAAGTTTCTTCCGCGTCAGTACACCGCCGGCCATGTTTAACGTTTATGGGCCAGTTTGAATTACGGAAACAGGAATTCGTCACACGGAGATAAATCAGATGAATACGGAGGACGTTGAAGCACACAGACTTGTTTTTTTTTTCACTCAACGCGAGTAAATCCATTTCACATTCGAGTTTGCATCGTAGGCTATGGTTTCACGTACCTTTTCTGCCAACTGATATGCATTAAAGTTTAGACTTATCCGAGTCCCGACGTCTAGTATATTTAACTTAATTGAATGGCTAAAACATTAGAGTGCACTGACAGTCTTTCGCTGTACTTAACACTAAGTTAATGAATGCTTTCTTTGGCCAATTCTTGGGGAAATGTGACATTAAATGTCTTCACTGTGGACGTAGCAGCATCAACGATAGTTCGGAGTAAATTGTTCTAGAACTTTTGTACAATAGAGATGTTATTGACGATGCCTCATTGTTGTATACCGTATGTCCACACGGGTTTTAGGACGGTTTTGTATAGGTTTGTCAATTTTACAGACCCACCGTTCCACAAACAGTTAGTTATACAAACAACAGTTTTAAAGTAGTGTTTGAGAATGTAAAATCGTTTTACGAAACTATAGTCACACAAATTTTGTTTAAAAATAAAAGTGATAGGAAACAAAGTAAAAAAAAACTTGTTTTATTCCTTTTTAAAAAATGAACTATCACAAAGTAACGGACAAATCAATCAATAACCTTTCAATTTTGGTTAATACTTGTTTTTACTAAGTCAATCAACTTTATAAATAAAACGAAAAGTTTTTATATATTTATCCAAATTTTTTGCCTCCAAAGTAATCTCCTCTCACTGCAACACATTCATCGGAAGGTGTTTTCCAGTCCTTGAAACCGTTTTTATATTCGATTTCACGTATCTCCTGCACAGTTGCTAGTGAACTCTCTTGAATGGCGTCTATAGATCCAAAACGACATCCAAGATATGGTTTGCTTATCGAACGAACAGGAAAAAGTTACAGGGTGCCATGTCTGGTGAATAGGGTGTTTGTGGTATAGTATTTTTTTGGTTTTTCGAAAAATTGACGTATAATTATTGCGGTTCGCGACGATATGCTATTTGGAGGCTTAAATATTAATTTCTTTGTTGCAAATTTGGATATTTGATTTTTAATACTCAGTTGGTGATTATCCCGTACAAGATCACTGATTTTAGTAATATTTTCTTCATTGGCTAAAGTAAAAGGCCTTCCTAAACGAGGTTCATCTTTAACTACTTCTCAATCATCGCTAAAGTTCTTGCACCACTTTTTTTTGACATAACGATTGTCTCAGAATGTTCTTCGTTTTTGTCTTGACTGTTACGCACCAAACACAGATAGCGGAGGAAGGGGAAATGGTGTTAAATGCTTCAAGTTTGAAGAGATTGGAAACACAATGCCGAATAAATCAACAGTGCGTAAAGAGGCATTAAGAACGAGATCGAATGTTGATTCACGACAGTCTATTAGTCAGTTACGACTCAGCGCAGCTTCACTACATTTACACAGATTCACGATCCATCGCATTATTCGCAAATATTTACATTTTCACCTCTTTCCCCTGCAGAATTGTTATTGTACAAGAGATGAAGCCCGATGATCCTAAAAAATTGTTTTAGGAGCTTCAATAACATATGGTTTTCTAACAAAACGAATTTCCACATCAAAGACCACGTGAATAAACAAAATTGTAGATATTGGGGAGTCGATAAGCCTCTGGAATTGCACCAGAAACCATTACACATGCCTATGGTTGTCCTTTGGGCTGCCATATCAAGCGAAAGAATTATCAGCCCCTACGTTTTAGAAGATAATCGTGGTCGCGCTCAGACTGTTAAATCTGATCGTTATTATCATATAATTAGGACTTTTTATAGCTCCAGGAATGCAAACCTCGATTGGCTACAACCGTACACATCTTTCCAACTAGATGGAGCAACTTCGAACGTCACGAATTATTCTGTAACAGTTGTTACCTTGAACGAGTGATTGCCGGGGGGTCATCAACTGGCTACCCAAGAGTCCAGATTTAAGACCTGCTGATTTTTTCCTATGGGGCTACTTAAAAATTAAGGTTTTTAACCCAAAGAGCCATCCTCCAGCGAGTGATTAAATATTTCAGTTCCATGCTAAATGTGTGTGAAGTAGCGAATGTTACGCATTTACGGATGGTTGTTTTTCGTAAAAAAAATTCAAAAACTACTCTGTAGTTTAACAGCATTTGAATAAGTTTTAATTAATTCTGATGTTTTATTTTTTAAGCATCAAAAACAAAAGACATTCTGAGACACCCTGTATCTTTATCGTCTTTTTATTATATCAGAGCAAAGTATGTCGCTTTTTAGGAAAAAAATAATGAAAATTGTTTGCCGGACCAACTTAAAAAAACATATTATTGTATCGAAAAAAACCACCATATATCTTGATCACGGCAATATATTTTATATAACACATAGGGCGTAGTCAAAAACAAGTTTATTTGTTGTTTAAACACATAAATTTATTCAAACGTTGACATTATAACATCTATAATTGTTATTTTAGCAGATTCACTGAAAAGTGCTAGACATTTAAACGAAAAATTTGAATTTCAAACCCATTAGCAAACGACGCGGTTCCTACTTTCATTTTCGATTCATATAATTACTGGTGATTTTGTCCAAAAAAAAAAATAAAATTTTAATTATAATTAGAAATGTTAGTTTTATGAGATGATATTTAGAATGACATTTTTACCTAAACAAATTAAAGGTCAAATTAATAATGTATGCCTGGAACTAATTTAACATAAATAAAATACCATCAATAATTTCAAAATATCTTAGCAAAGCGGTGTTACGTGGATGGCTATTTATGTATCCGGAATAGTAAATAAAAACAAATATTTGTCATTGAAATTGGTTTAGTTCGCCTCTTCTGGCGTCGAAACTGCTGTTCTGTTATGACTTCTGAACTGGTAGCAATGAGCGAGGCTCCCAGATTGATAACGACAACACCACACACGCGTTACCTAATTTGCAGTGACTTAAATGCTCTTCGTTGTTTGGAGAAGGAGAGTTTTCATCTCCCTCTGGGTTGTTGATTGTCTTTGCTTAATGCAAAACATCTCTCGTCACATAAAATCTGTCTTTCTTTGGATCTCCAGTCACATTCGTATCTATGGCAATAAACAGAACTCCTACTCGGTATTAAAATTAAATTTCAAACAGATTGGTCCAGTATACCTCGCCTAAGGTACTGGACGGGTCACGGGTGGTGGCTAGTGAAAGTTCCATTAGATATTAATGGACAGCTGCGAATATCTCAAAATAAGCAGTCCCGAACCAAGGCAAGAAAAAACTAAATCCACTTACCGTCTGACTTGTATAAAGCGGTTGAGTGGTCAGCGTCTGTTCACCAGTGGTTCGGCTGATATTTAAATTCTGGAACTAACCGCTCCAGTCTTAACCTCTGAACCGTCATGGTTCAAACCTTTAATTCAAAGTACAAGATGAAGCGTTCTAGTAATTACAAAAATACCCCAGGAGGTAGACAATCCTTTGCCAGCTTTGCTGGTACAACTGGACCTTCGGATTCTGGGGCGTCCGGGCTTAAACGCAAAATCTTTCAGAAGGAGTCGGAGACCTCTGGCCAACGTCTGAAACCGAAAACAAAAACTTTTTTTGGAACGGTAAATATAAATTCTCTCCTGCGCCTAGGAAAACCACACGAATTGGGGCGAACATTGAATCAGCAAAAAAACCAAATTTTACCTTTGCAAGAAACCAGGTTGACACATGATAATACCGTGGACTTGGACTTGGACCGTAGACTAAAACGGTCAAAAGAATACTCAAAAATACACCACATCTCGGTGTTGCTTTCGCTATTTCAAGAAACATCCTTGGTTCTATAACTAATGTCCAGCCAGTAAATAATCGACTTATGACACTAGCCCTCAAGTGTGCTAACAAAAAATATACATTAATCAATGCACACCTCCCAGTTAGCGAAGAAAATAAATCTAATCCTAAAAAAGTAAATAAGTCCTGGGAAATTCTGGAAAAGGCCATCTCTAAAATTCTCTCTAACCATGTAGAAATTCTATTGGGTGATTTCAACGCCCAACTAGGGAAAGAAAGAAAGTACAGGAAATCGGTCGGCAGTTTTCCCGTTCATAAATGGACTAACAATAATGGTAGAAGATTGGTTGAACTATGTTCGCAGTTTAATCTAAAAATAATGTCAACCCATTATAAGAAAAAAATAACAAAACAAAAGACCTGGAGGTGCCCAAACACGTACATGGGTGAATTTCAAATTGACCATGATGCCATTTCGTAACCCAATTATAAAGAGATTTTGAATGTTCAAGTCTGGAAAGGAGCTAACACAGACACGGATCACTACTTGACTGGAATCAAACTTAGCTTAAAACCTCGAAAACTTATTCAAAAGGGACTGCTAATACCAAAATTCGACCTTACAAAAATAAAACCAACCCTAACAGAAAAGCTTGATAAACAGCCAGCACAGAACTGGCAAGAATTGAAACAAAAAATGATTAAAACAGCCTTAAAGTTGGTCCCTTTACAAAAACATAGAAAATATCCGTGGTGGGATGAAGTTTGAGAGCAAGCAGTATTAAGCCGAAGTAAAGCATTCAAAGATTGGAACAGTCAAAAAACAGCAATAAACTATAACATCTTTTTGGAGGTAAGAAAAGAAACATCGAAGCTAATTCGACAAACCAAAAGAAAATATGAAAACAATCAACTTAATTAAATAGAAAAAGATTTCCAAAAAAATAACACCCGAAACTTTTAGAAAACCTTTAAACCTAAATTAACAGGCTATCAACCGCAAAGCAGTGCTTACAAAAGGAAAACGGACAATTAACTCTAATAGCCAAGACAATTGCAAAGAACTTGCGAAATATTTTGAACAAATACTAAACTGTCCTGAGCCCTTAAACAAATTACCAACACTAAACCCAAAACAAACAAACTCAGATTCATTACCACCGAATGAAGATGAAATAATTAGGCAAATTAAGCGGCTTAAAAATAACAAAGCTTCTGGTGAAGATGGAATCACTGCTGAACTTTTGAAATCCGCTGGTCCAAGTACAATCAAGGAAATAACCAAAATTCTACAAGAAGTATGGCGAACCGAACGGATTCCGGAAGATTGGAAAGATACTCTAATCCATCCACTACACTAGAAAGGAGATAGAACGGATGTAAACAACTATAGAGGGATATCTCTTCTCCCAGTTTGTTACAAGATTCTATCTCAATGTCTACTAGACAGAGCACAGGGACAGTTAGAACCTAAAATTGGTGAATATCAAACAGGTTTTCGACCGGGCAGATCCTACCCTGAACAGATCCTGAATCTAAAGTTGATCCTAAGACATCAAAAACTGTACAATAAAAATCTTGTTTGTACATTTGCGGATTTCAAAAAAGCATATGATTCAATTGACCGCGAATCTTTATTCCGAATCTTGAAAGAACAAGAACTAGATCTGAAAACGATGGCGAGTATTAAAGCAACATTAACTAACACAAGGTCAAGGTTAAATTCATGGGTAACATCTCAGAGGCCTTCGAAATTAAAACTGAAGTGAGACAAGGAGATGGACTCTCGCCACTCTTACTTAACTGCGTTTTAGAGAAAGTAATACAGGAGTAGCGTGAAAAAAAGTGGGCCCGGAATATTTACCAGCCCATTAAACTGGAGAGAACCAATATCAAAATTGACTGTCTGGCGTTTGCTGATGATCTAGCAATTTTGGCTCAAAATGTATTAACGGCACAGAAACAGATTGAAATTCTAACAGAAACAGCAGAAAAGGTAGGAGTCCAAATTTCCTTTGAAAAGACATAATACATGACCTGGAACAAACTAAGAACTCCATTTCTAAAAACAAAATATGGTAACATCAGACGAGTCTCTCAATTCAAAAATTTGGGTGAAATAATCATGGAAAATGAGTTGAAAAAAGCGGCCAATAAGGGTAGATGTCAAAAAATGGAAACGGCATTAAGACTTACACAAAATATTTACAACAAAATATGCCTATCTAAAAACACAAAACTGAGACATTACAATACAGTTATTAAGCCAGAATGTCTATATGGGGCAGAACCGCACATTTTGAATAGAAGAGAGACATCGAGGACATTGAAAAGAAGGAAAGAAAAATCATAAGGAAACTCCTAGGCCCCAAACAAATAAATAGCACAACATACCGACTTCGAGAAAACCAAGAAATCAAACAACACACAGATATACATAGCGATATGAGAAAAAGAGGACTTAAGTTTTACGGACACATAAAACGGATGAATCCGAATAGTAATTAAATGTATTGCTGCAATTGAAGAGGACCTAAGATCAGCAAATATTACACAAAGTGAAATTCAGAATAGAGGCTGTTTCAGACACAAGGTTGACGTTTGGAAGGTTGGCCAGAGAGAATAACATAGGAAGACTGGAACAACTTGGTCTGACGAAAGAAAAAACGCTCACAGCGAAAGAATGAAATTAGTATGGACGCAAAGGAAGGCTAACAACAACAAACGCCTCTAATTGTACTTCGCATGGTCCACCAGGGCCCATACGTGAATAATAATAAATAATCAAACAGATTGGACGAACATTGGACAACTTGGAAACAAACTCTGGGCAATTAAGAAAGAATTCTTTACACACTCTTTTCCCTCATTTTCAAACAGATCAGATTGCGTTAAGTGGAACCGCTTAAGAACAGGTCACTGCCATTTCTCCCATAGTTATCTCATGGAGGGTAAAACCTCTTCACTTTTAACAGTCCTTTACATACTACAGGACTATCAGGAATTGAACATCCTCAGAGTAACCTGGGACAAAACCTGCCCTAATCCTTTCACATGATAATTTTCAGCATCATGTAGATTTTCTAAAGAGGTTTAACCTATATCATAAAATTCTAGTCAACATTTTAACTACAAAATTGTAAATGTAAATGTAAATACATTTTTATTTTGCTATCATTGCCTTATCCACTTGAATGTTAACATGTACATCACTTTCTCTTTATTCTTTATTATATGTCAAATATAAGTTACTTGTACCATTCTGACCTACCCACTTCCATCTCATCAAACATTTCGAGAAACTCGTAATGGCATCGGAGACAGTCTTCTCAGATCTGTTGCCTTTGGACAGGATCTCCATATCGGGTAATTTCACCTCCTTCATGGTATTACCAACGCCTTGGCTGCGAAATGACTTTTAATGTCTGGCCGGCTTACATCTAATTCTTCTGGCGTAGAAAATCTTTTATTGCGTAGCTTATTCTTTACGGGAACGGGAACAAAGAGAAATCATTAGATACCATATCCGGACTGTACGACTGATGGCTCATCAAGAATGATCTTTCGTCGTTAGTGGTTTTCTCTTATTTCTTCAAAGTGTTTGAAACTTTTCTCGACTTTCTCACGAGATGTGAAGCGGCTATCAATCAGATAATGTTGCAGGAATCTAACGAATTAAAAATCCAAATGGGCTAAGTCTGGGGAATACGCTGGGTGCTGCATCTTTTGTTCAATTGAAAGAAGGAAAGGAGGCAGTGCCTCTTATGTTGCTTTTCGAAAAACAAACGATAGAGCGAGAAAAAAATCTCACTCAAATAGGTTTTTTTAGGCGGTGACATGTAGGAACCGAGGATTAAGTTTGCCAAGTAATTTCACCTATACAGTACCCAAAAAAATGTGTAATACTTATTATAAAAGTAACCAAAGATATGTTATTGGTTTCAGGGTTCGAGGACCATTTACGCAAGTTATATAATACTTGTTTTGACACTATGTCTTGTGAGAAAACAAGATGCCCAATTAGTGTTTGAAGATTCATTCGAAGATTTCCTCCCTCCGAAAACAAATATTTACATCATTGACACACAAGTACCTGAAGCATCATCTGCGAAACTTGTAAATCCGTTTAGCAATATAAAAACGAAGAAGATTACGCCGCCCAATACGTATTTGCCACCGGAAACATCGACCAGCACTATTAGAACACCTCCAACTTCAATAATATATCGACCATCTACTACGACTCAAACACCAGTACCATCACTTCGAACAACTCCAGCTACAGTGACATCATGGACGCAAAGATCAACTCCCACCAGAACGACTTTAAGGCCTCATACTACATTCAGGCCTAAAACAACGTCATGGGTGAAAACTACATTACCATCTAGAACTCCACCAACGATACAAACACCAACTTCTGCAAGAACTACACCACGGCCGTTGAGCACTAGTCCACCTGTAGTAACATCATGGACAAGGATCACCACTCCACCCACTATACCATCAAGAACAACTCAACGCAAAACTACACTATGGAAACAAACTACATCTCCACCCAAGTTCACGTCGCCCAATACATATTTGCCTCCGGAAACACCTACACCGCAAACTACATCCCGACCAAAAACGACATCGAAACAAACTACATTACCACCTAGAACTCCATCAAGACCACAAACACCAACTCCACCGAAAGTTACTTGGACGCAAACCACATCTCCTGCTAGAACTACACCGCGATCTCAAACCAGCAGTCCCCCTAGAGTGACGTCGCGCACTCAAACCACATCTCCACCAAGAACTCCGTCGAGACCTCAAACTCCAACTCCATCAAAAGTTACATCTTGGACACAAACTACGTCTCCACCAAGAACCACGCCAAGACCTAAAACCACCAATCCACCTAGGGTGACATCTTGGACTCAAACAACTCCAGCAAGCATCAAAACTACAACTCCATCCAAAGTTACGTCATTGACACAAACTACATCTCCCGCCAGAACTACACTACGACCTCAAACAACAACTCCACCCAAAGTTACATGGAGACAAACCACATCTCCCGCAATAACTACACCGCGACCTCAAACCACAACTCCACCCAAAGTAACATGGAAGCAGACCACATCTCCCGCCAGAACTACAACACGACCTCAAACCACAACTCCACCCAAGTCTCCCACCACGTCTCCCAATACATATTTACCTCCGAAATCACCTACTCCACAAACTACACTCCGCCCAAAAACTACATTACCACCCAGTACTCCATCAAGACCACAAACACCAACTTGGAAACAAACTACATCTTCCGCTAGAACTACCCCACGACCTCAAACTACAACTCCACCGAAAGTTACATCATGGAAACAAACCACATCTCCACCAATAACTCTAACTCCACCCAAAGTTACTTCATGGAAACAAACTACATCTCCCCGCAGAACTACACCACGACCTCAAACTACTATTCCACCCAAAGTGACATCCTGGACACAAACAACATCTCCACCAAGAACTCCGGCAAGACCCAGAACTCCAACTCCACCCAAAGTTACGTCATGGACACAAACTACATATCCACCTAAATTCACATCGCCCAATACATATTTGCCTCCGAAAACACCTACAACACAAACTACCGCCCGACCAAAAACTACATTGCCTCCCAGAACTCCATCAAGACCACAAACAACAACTCCACCCAAAGTCACATCTTGGAAACAAACTACATCTCCCGCTAGAACTACCCCACGCTCTCAAACTACAACTCCACCGAAAGTTACGCCATGGAAACAAACCACATCTCCACCAGTAACTCTAACTCCACCCAAAGTTACTTCTTGGAAACAAACCACATCTCCCGCCAGAACTACTCCACGATCTCAAACTACTCCAACTTGGACTCAAACAACATCTCCACCGAGAACTCCGTCAAGACCCAAAACTCCAACTCCACCCAAAGTAACGTTATGGACACAAACTACAAATCCAACCAAATTAACGTCGCCCAACACATATTTGCCTCCGAAAACACCTACACCAGAAACTACACTCCGACCAAAAACAACAACATGGGCACAAACTCCAACAAGGCCACAAACACCGACTCCACCAAAAGTTACTTGGAAAGAAACTACATCTCCTGCTAGAACTACACCACGACTTCAAACCACAACTCCACCCAAGGTAACATGGAAACAGACCACATCTCCCGCCAGAACTACAACACGACTTCAAACGACAACTCCACCCAAGATAACATCATGGAAACAAACCACATCGCCGCCAAGAACTACACCACGTCCACAAACCACAACTCCACCCAAAGTTACATGGACACAAACCACATCTCCAACCAGAACTACATCACGACTTCAAACCACAACTCCACCCAAAGTTACATGGAAACAAACCACATCTCCCGCAAGAACTACACCACGCCCACAAACCACAACTCCACCCAAAGTTACATGGAAACAAACCACATCTCCCGCCAGAACTACACTACGACCTCAAACAACAACTCCACCCAAAGTTACATGGAGACAAACCACATCTCCCGCAAGAACTACACCTCGACCTCAAACCACAACTCCACCCAAAGTAACATGGAAGCAGACCACATCTCCCGCCAGAACTACAACACGACTTCAAACTACAACTCCACCCAAAATTACATCATGGAAACAAACCACATCGCCACCAAGAACTACACCACGTCCACAAACCACAACTCCACCCAAAGTTACATGGAAACAAACCACATCTCCCGCCAGAACTACACCACGACTTCAAACCACAACTCCACCCAAGGTTACATCATGGAAACAAACTACATCTCCACCAAGAACTACACCACGACCTCAAACTACAACTCCTCCCAAAGTTACATGGAAACAAACTACATCTCCCGCCAGAACTACACCACGACCTCAAACCACAACTCCACCCAAAGTTACATGGAAACAAACCACATCTCCCGCAAGAACTACACCTCGACCTCAAACCACCATTCCACCTAGGGTAACAGCATGGACTCAAACCACCCCTCCAGCTAGAATTACAACACCCCGTCCAACTTCCACTCGACCTACAACAACCAGATATCATACCTCCACAACTTCAAGACGCAGAACATCCACACCAGGTCCCGCTTATCTACCTCCAATATAATATAGTCTCATAAAGCATTCATCCAAATCAATGTAAATACGTATTTCAGATAAAATATTGTGAATTACTATTCACAATAGTAACAATTGTTAATGATTTCTAAAAAATCATCTATTTTAGTTTTTATGATAAAATAAAAAAATCATTGTTGCATTGTATCTATGCATTAATTTTTATATAACTCTAAGACCATTAATCTAGTTTAATTTTCAATTTTTCAACTGATTAACATCGAATCAGTGACCTGTACAAATTGAATTAAATTCTTCAATCAGTACAAGCAAATTAAATTAGAATCAGTATAATTGTTTCATTATTTAAACCAAATTGTATTTAAATAAAATGAAATCCTTATTATTCGGCGATTAAAATTGCAATTTAATTTCTATGTTCCTAAACCTTTTTTATAATATCCTATTGTTTTACATTCGAGAGTAATGTAACATTAAAATATTTAACATACCAGGATTGTTCACATCAAAAACAGCCCTTTGTTCAACAGCACGATTTTAATTAATTTAATTTTGAAATTTATGAACTGCCTCCCTATCATCACGATCTGACTCTCAGTAACAATTTTTGTTCCTTCAACTTAATAGAAAAAGTAGAATTTAGATTGATAAGAAATGTGCAAACTGCGAATATTTAGCAGTACATTGAGAATAGAGTTAAGAGGAGTGATGTGAGAGTTCCCAATTAAATTGAACTTGTTCTCGAATTAAGCTGGATATTTTGACTTTCAAAAGATGGGGTAGATAGAGAGGTCTTCCTCTGACACTAGCCTGGCTCTGCGGTCAACAAGCTCATTGCCTTCTATTTTCGTATGGCCTGGAATCCGAAGAAAGTGAATAATTGAACCCATATGTTGGGGCTCCTTTAAGCTGAGGAGAAATTCGGATACCAGAGTGTGAGGTGAGGCGCCCTCAAGAGATTTGAGTGTACCAAGAGAATCTGTGCAGATGAGGTGGGAGACTTAAGGATATATGACAGAGAGTTTCTAATAGCTGTGAGTTCAGCTGTAAGGATTCCACTCCAAGGGTGTAGGCGGGCGCCTTGGAGTAATCATTATGAATAAAGGCACAGCTGACGCCAGCACGAGATTTAAATCCGTCAGTGTATATGATGTTTGTTGGCTCTATTTCTGTGATTATTTGGAGAACACACTAGTGGGGGGAAGGGGAGTCCGGGAAAAGGCTTTTTTAAGGTAAGAGACTGTGTTAGGTATGCAGATATTGGGATCCAAGGAGTGATAGAGGTTAGGGAACTAGGGTGGCCGGAGTTGCCTTCATCTTAATTTATTTTCTTCTACGTTATTTACACACTAATACAATAAAATCTACAATGATTTAATCATAGATTAATCGGTACATGATCCTTGATTTTCATTATATTTTCTTCAATTTTAAATATAAGTAAATACAATACGGAGGATTATGCGACACGTGATGTCATACAACGACAAAAACTTTCAAAGTCAGTAAAAAGAACTTTTATGAAGCCAATGTTTCATATACACAAAAAAACAGCAATTATTTGTAAAACCCCCTTGAAGTCGTAGCAATATACCTATCACTTAAACCCCTACATAAAGTTTCTTTCATTGTCACTGAATAAGCTAAAGGAATAGATGTGTCTTTGTTTCAATTATGAAGTAAAGCTGCTTTTAGGTTGTTTTTCGACTAATCTATGAAAATACGCCACTCGGATCGCCATATTAAGCTCATTCATTAAATCATCAATATCACATTAGCGATATATCGATCTCCATAGCGATCCCACCATTATATAAAAACCTGAAAATGTTACATTCCGTTTTCAATATAAAGGAGATGCAGATTTATATCACATAATATAAGGGAGAAGCAGATGCATTTCTATGAAAAAGTGTTGTAATAACTACCTAAATGAACCGCAAAAATAGCATTCTCATCAATGTTACAATAATCATATCGAACTTAGCCCCGGAAAATTATGTTAAACTTGTCAAGTCAACTGTCAGATGTCAAGAACAATCACACCAACTTAAAATAAAAGTCTCCTTATTTTTTCAGCATAGTACGATGAGAATTAATTTTAATATTTGTTGGTGATTTAAATATTAAACAACAAAAATATTTATTGAATGTGTCCGTGGACTTGGCATTGCTAGTGAAAGTATCTAAACTTAAACATATATGTTAATGAAGGAAGAAAAACCTTGTTGAACGAAGGTTGAAATCTTTATTAACTTTTATCAAAAAAAAAACTAATCCACGCATAGTTTACATTCAGTTTCATAAAGGATTCTTCTTTTCAGTTTTATTTTAAAAAAAACTGCATATTAATGGTATTTGTTTTCATATTGTCTTGTTCTCAATGCGCGTAAATAGAGCTCCATCACGCTGGGACCCGCATTAAAGAATACTCGATTTTTTTTGCTAATTTTTGCCTACAAACGATGCTAATAAATGTAGTATAGTTCATTTTTTTTTGTAGTGTCAGCAATTATGGAGGTAAAACAACAGATATTGTTCAAGGCAGTTAATATTGATTATAATACGAAAAATAGGAATTAAATTAGTGCTAAATTGTTTGTAGTTTATTGTAGTCACAAGAAATTTTTTTGCACTATTTATATAAATAAATATCGAAAATAACGAAGTTGTCGGAAAAAACGACCCTAACCCAGAAACTTATTTATTTAAAAGCTCTACAGGTCTTGAAGACCTAGGGCGTGAAGTTCACAATTCGTATTTTTCATATCACTAATTATAACATTGCATAAGTGGTTCTCATTCTTCACCAGTTCCTCTGCAGCACTATTTGGACTATCCCTCTCCACTCTTTTCTATTTTTTGCTATGTCCTTCCATTCCCTGATCCTTATCGTATCCGCCCTTCCGCTTCTTCCCTATTGGCCTTCTGTTTAACACTAGATTTGTCATTCTTCCTCCGCCCAGTCTCCCTACGTGTCCAAGCTATCTCACTCTCTGCGCTTTAGCAAATTATTTGTGCTTCTGGACACATTCTTGAACTTCATCAGTGCCTTCAGACTTCCATATTTTCGATTACCCTTTACTATCCTGTCCTATATTTCACTCTCTTCGTATTCGCCCTCATCGATTGTAACTCCTAGGTAGCAGAATTTGTGAACTCTTTCGAATCAATATTCTCTTCCATTACTGGTTGCCATGGTCATGTTTCCCTCTTTTGCCGATAGATCTTGCATTTGTCCCATCACCGTATATTTTGTCTAATTTTGATTCATTTCCAAGCCGAACTTCTTCCCTTTTCTTTTTATTAATCTTATGGTGCTCTTTAGCTCCTGTCTGGTTTTTGCCAGTATAAGCAGATCATTTGCGAATACCAAGCCTTGGTGTTTATTGTTGTATATTGTGCCATCAGTTCTCAGCTGAAACCAACCAAGAAACTACAAATTATATAAATATTTGTAATAGTATGCGTATATTTGTAGTGACTGTTAAACTATTGTTATAACTCCAAAAAAAAAAGAATCAACTTCAAAAAATGATTATGATTAAAAAGGTTAAGCCTAAGAAATTAAACCGTTTGTAGCTTCTCGAACTAATATATATATATATATATATATATATATATATATATATATATATATATATATATATATATATATATATATATATATATATATATATATATACATGCATATATGTATGGCACTAAATATGACTGATAAAGCTTGCTTTAGGAAGCGTATGCGTATATTTGTAGTGACTGTTAAACTATTGTTATAACTCCAAAAAAAAAGAATCAACTTCAAAAAATGATTATGATTAAAAAGGTTAAGCCTAAGAAATTAAACCGTTTGTAGCTTCTCGAACTAATATATATATATATATATATATATATATATATATATATATATATATATATATATATATATATATATATATATATACATGCATATATGTATGGCACTAAATATGACTGATAAAGCTTCCTAAAGCAGGGATCACTAAAGCATAAACTATAGAAGATCTATGGGGTAACTGTTTCCATTCAAAATCATGGATAGCATAGAAAATCAACGATTACGACTAAAATTATGATTGATTCTAACTTATCAAGGCTCTACAAAACATCAAATCGTTAGTACATTATAATTTTCACAAAGCGATCTTTTTAATCCATATCAATACTATGATATGGATTGTTTCAGAACATTTAGCTGACTAGAGAAGTCTAAGAAATATTTCAGAGCAGCTACAATAAACTACAAACAATATTAGACAGAAATAAACAAATTTCGTAACTTATTAGCTGCTGGGTTATTGTTCCTACTATAGTATATTGTGATATCAACTAACTGGTGATTTTTAGGGAACAAAAGATTCCACACTTTATAAAATTGTTTGTAGTTGAAGATTGTTGGACAACAATTTTCTGACACTTTATAAGTGCTTCCCAGACCATACATAAAACTACAAGCAATTTCCATTAAGAAACGATTGACTCGACACCATACACATCATAAACTCTCTGAAACAAGTATAATCGTTTCAGTAGTACATGTTCTATGACATTTGAAGATTATCAGAAGAATCTACGCTCGATATAATCGTTTGTAGTTTATATTTCGTTTGTAGTGTGCTTCTGAAACTTTGTCAAGTTCAGTACTTCCCAGACATATTGAGTATCATCCTGGTATGGACAGAGAGATCTACATTCGGTATGTAGTTTATAAATTGTTAATAACAATTCAATCGAACTCTTGTTGAAAGGGGTGTTGTTACATTTTTGAAGATTAAATTACTTCCTTAAAGAATCAACTGAATTTTGCCTTTTTTATATGCTATCCACTATTTTGGATGGAAACAGTTTTCCCATAAAACATGTATAAGGAATAATAAGCTTAGGTAGCCCTATTTACTGACATACATATAGGCATGTATGTATGTATGTATATAAAAGTATACTAGTCAAGAAGTAATTTTTTGATCAGTTGATTTTTTTGTTTGCAGTTATAACAAGAGTTTAACAATCACTACAAATATACATACGCGTACTACTACAAACATTTATATTATTTGTAGTTTCTGGTTTAGTGTAATTTTTTTTCCAGCGTGATGGAGGGCGTAAAAAGTAGAAATATATACTGTGTGTGAAGATGTGTACTAAAATAATGTTTGATGGTTTCAATCTACAAGGTAGCAGATGATTTTTAGTGTATTTATTTGATATTTAGTATAACTTAGTTGGATGCACTGGTCTCGTCACCTCATTATTTCTAGAAATTGAAAAACTTAACTATTATTCAAACGGCGCTGCTTATAAACAATTATATTGTTAAAATATTAAGCGCACGAAAAGATATTTAGCCGTAGATTTCCCTCACTCAATGGATTAGAGATGTGTTGCAAAATTTTATAAGTTATGGTCCCTGAGACCCGATACGTATACTGGAGGGTTAAAGTTAATAAAGGTAAGGAAATGAACCAAACCAATTGCCGAAAACGATAAATCAAAATAGGCATTAAGCCCCCACAGGCGCATATCAGAAAAACCATTTCCAAAACACATCACCCTAACTACTTTGCAGCAAAAACATCTCCGGAAAACAGTGGAAAAGTACAGAAGGTGGAAATTATCCACTCGTTAGCTGTTTACATCAGCATAGTCAAGTTGTTTCTTAAAGCTTCGCCATGGCCGGAGATAAATTACTCCGGTAATTGGTAAAATACACGGCCCCAAAATTTATTATTTGAAAGAGCTTCGCAGTCTGATGCATTTCTTTTGTGTCGTTTTTTTTATTTTCCTCGCGAAACAAATGCTAAGATGGAACAAAACATTTTTTATTTGCACAGTATGTTGGAAAAATAATAACATTATTTTTTAAAAAGGAATAAGACAATTTTATACTTTGTTATCTATCACTTTTATTTTTAAAATTTGTGTAACTATAGTTTCGTAAAACGATTTTACATTCTCAAACACTACTTTAAAACAAAGATTTTACAACTGTTTATCTATCCTATGTACCTAATTTTACACTTTCATTGGGGTTCATTTTTTACAATATTTTATATAGTGGGGAATTTCGGAGATCCGTCTGGTCGTTTAATAGCTGTCTAGATGGGTCTTGATTATATATATATATATATATATATATATATATATATATATATATATATATATATATATATATATATATATATATATATATATATATATATATATATATATATAAATTTCAATAGCTTCTAAAATGTTTAATTTTTTTACTTTTTCGCGCTGTATGTAAAATTTTCAAATTTATAACCTCGGGAAATATATGTCCGGTATCTATGAAATGGTTCGCAAAATTAGAGTGTTGTTTCTTTATTATATACGCAGATTTATGTTCTTTGAATCTGGTCTGGACAAATAAAGAGATTCATTTGTGTGAAAATGGCCCGAAATCTTAAGCCTTGAAAATATCCCTAATTCTAATTTTACAAAAGAAAAAATTAAAAGGACTCTAGAAATGAATCGAGAATACCACAGCAAAACTGAAGACCATATTATCATATCCATTAATTCTAAAATCAAAAATAATAATTTAATTATGACTAAAGTAGATAAAGGGAATTCAATTGTTATTCGAGAAAAAGAAACTTACGCAACAAAAATTAAAAACCTTCTAAATAATGAAGATCTCGTCAAAATAAAAAATGACCCTACCACAACAATTCAAAACAAGTTAAAATCAACAATAAAAAATATAAAAACCATTTTGTCAAACGAAGATAAATATAAAATAGTTAATATGAATACTACTCCTCCAAAAATGCACGGTTTAATGAAAATTCATAAAGAAAACTATCCAATAAGACCGGTAGTTTCATACACAAATAAATATTGAAATTATAATTAATATTTTATATAAAAATCTATTATTTTTTGATTCTAGTGATAGAGAATGGTATGGTCCGTTTCAAGACTAGAATACGAACTAAACTGAAATGTTTCGAAACTACTAAACCTGGTATAAAATGAAATCTTATCTTTTTACCTTTATTTTATTAGGCCCGGCCCTGTTTACGTTTCTTGCAACTTTGCCGGGTTTCGTTACGGTAGGGGTTGTTAGGACTTTATTGCAGCCAAGCGGTCTACGATATATCTTCAAACGCACTATAACCGACATGTATTAAAAGCGTTTTGAATAAGCCGGTCAAAAAAATGTGAAGAACAACAGAACAGAGAAAAAGAAACTTACGCAACAAAAATTAAAAACCTTCTAAATAATGAAGATCTCGTCAAAATAAAAAATGACCCTACCACAACAATTCAAAACAAGTTAAAATCAACAATAAAAAATATAAAAACCATTTTGTCAAACGAAGATAAATATAAAATAGTTAATATGAATACTACTCCTCCAAAAGTGCACGGTTTAATGAAAATTCATAAAGAAAACTATCCAATAAGACCGGTAGTCTCATACACAAATAGCCCTTTAAGAAACCTAACTTTTTACTTAAATAAAACCTTCAAAAACATAACGAATTTCTCGCCCAAACTCGGTGGACCTTACAAAAAAGCTTAGCAAACTATCTATACCAAAAAAAAACGGGTTTCTCGTATCCTTTGACGTTATCAACATGTTTCCGAATATTCCGAACAAAGATTGTATACAATTAATTTACTCATAAATATTTTCCCGACATGTATATTACAAATTTAATAAATGACAAATTTTTAGTCCTTAGTCGTATTCGTAGTCCTTAGTTGGTATTCAAGATTGGTTTTTTAACTAATAAGAAGATCAATACAAGTGTACAAGTAGTAAACTATTTTGAAATATATTTGAATCATTTTCTAAGTAAAACAACAACGGTTTCAATAAAATAGTTAATCTCAACCTAATAATTTAAAGTTAATATTTACTAAAATATGTTAATTTATACTAACGACATCTATCAATCTTTGACCATGACCTTAGTTTACAATATGCCGCAGTTGAAGAAGGAAAGGGACGCCCACAAAGATACATCTACATTTTCTTGACATTGAAATCAAACTAGCTTGAAAAGATTTTATAATGAATAAATATGATAGGAAGTACTTATATTACAGTTTTGAAACTACTCTTCAATCGTTTAGTTGTTAAATTAAATTTTTGAAATTATAATTAATATTTTATATAAAAATCTATTATTTTTTGATTCTAGTAATAGAGAATGGTATGGTCCGTTTCAAGACTAGAATACGAACTAAACTGAAATGTTTCGAAACTACTAAACCTGGTATAAAATGTAATCTTATCTTTTTACCTTTATTTTATTAGGCCCGGCCCTGTTTACGTTTCTTGCAACTTTGCCGGGTTTCGTTACGGTAGGGGTTGTTAGGACTTTATTGCAGCCAAGCGGTCTACGATATATCTTCAAACGCACTATAACCGACATGTATTAAAAGCGTTTTGAATAAGTCGGTCAAAAAAATGTGAAGAACAACAGGAAATAAACTCTCTGACCGCCATTTGTTTCCAGACTAGAAAAAAAATACGATCTTATACGAGGTGTAAGAAAATTTAACCAACTTTCGAAAATTTAACCAACGATTCTCTACTTCATACTGAACAAGAAGTGTTTGTGAAACAGGTCATCATCATCATCAGAATCACCAGTCAGATTTTTTTTTTCATTTTCTTAAAAATTAACAGCATCTCATCGTCGTGTCTATTGGATGCCCTATTTAGGGTCAAACGGAATTCAGTTTTTTATTTCATTAACCTCTTAAAATAATACCTGAAAGTAAAATGTAATATTTTTATAGTCATTTATTCTATAAGTTTCAATATAAATTTGGTTTGTTTTGTTAAAAAACAAACAGCAAAACTTACACAATATTGTCGTTTAATCTCACAGTTGAAATTACGAGCACTAATTTTTCACACCACAACATATATATTAATTATTATTTTATCGAATTAAAAAATTATTTGAAGAATCATCGGTTCGATTTAGGAAAGTTATTTTTATAATTGAAATTTTCGCAGACCATTTTTACTAAACAGAAATTTTACAAAGAAACACATTTGACTTTTTTGTATCCATTTCGTTTTAGCATGAATAAAATAAAATCGCGTGTATTTTCAGTCCTGATTCTTACCCCGCCGATGAATTCACTCCAAATAAAAATACGCTACGAACGAGCCATGTTTTATCTTAAGAGTTTTAATCTGAGGATGCTTTTAAATTCTTTTTCGTCTATCCAGCATCATCTGTTTGTTTTCCCTCGGAATTGCTACTGTAGAATTATAAGATAAGTAACTTTTATACAACGTACGAACTACCGGAAAAGTTTCGCTTTTCTGAAAGCTCAAGGCTCAGGCTAATTTCAATTTGAATCATCCGTTCTGCTCAGTATCAGATTTGCGCCATCTTGGAAGATCGTCTTAGGAAATCGTCCAATGTTTTTCTTTCGGAGGCGAGTTAATTGGATGGGGACGGAAATGTCGTAACTCGAAAAATGATTGTCCAAATATTTGTTTTATTCCTTTTGTCAAATTACGAATTATAAATATTGAGAATGTAAATATTATAAATGAATGCTTTTAAATAATAATCGGTTTTCTAAAATATAATAAAACCTCCAGATAAAAGGCTTACCCAGCTGTGATATTAAGCAACTGTTGTGCTTAAGCAACTATTTGTACTTCATTTATGTTTTTGTTCATTGTTTGCATGTTTCTATATGTTCTCTAGATATTAGGCTAAGATCCAATAAGAAATCGACTCTCAATTCCTTCTAATATATATTCTACGTTAGTTACCAAGCCAACGTCTGAGGCGTCTTTGGTTCGAGTTTGAACGACAAGAATTTCGAGTAACGGTGCACTATCAAGTCTTGTTTCAAACATTGCTTTTTGCAGTTCGCTTAGCGTGAAGCATTAAATTCAAAAAGATTTACTTGTGTTTACATGTACTTGTATTACATCTATTTTACGTATTTACACAACATACCAAAACAATTTTTAAAAAATTCTCAACGGGTGTTTCTCTAACCATTTCAGCATCATCTGGAGATAATTCAGTCTAATTTTAAGTATCCAATAACTCTTAATATTCAATAATTTTTTCAAAATGTATTTTATAATTTAATAATGCCAAACAAGAAAATCTAAAAGAGTTTACAAATTATTTAACCTTTAAGCTTTTATCTATCTCATCATCATCTGAACGTCATCATGTGAAACGAATCTTTATCATGCGAGCTTTTCTTTAAGTTTGGAAAGACGAACCACAATCGCTGGGATAAATTCCGGAATTTTTTTTTATTGATATAATTTGTTGCTCAAAAGTAACAGAGTTAAAAGAAATATATGGGAATACCGTTTTATACCCAATTTATACGAGGATTAAACAAAATGTTGGTAAAAGTGAACCATACTCTTAAGTTAAGATAGTGAACCAAATCTTATGGGCCAAGTTTTAGACCATGTGTAGATGAAAAAATTGCGAAAATGGTTCATTTCTCAGGTTGGATTCAAACTTTGAGAGGTGGTGTTCAGGAGGGTGAAAATAACGAAAAACTTATTTTGCATTCATCATTCAGCATTTTAAAGATACGGTCAAATATTTAGGATATCGGGACTTAACATTTTTCGTTAAGTATTTGAAGATTGCGTTCAGAAATTCAGCATATCATGGCTTGTAGACATTTTTTCTTTATATGTGCATTTCGTAAACCATTAAATATATCGAAATGATTTTTACATCATTCGATTTGGCATAAAATTCTGTATAAGGAGAGATATTTTCATTCTATTGTCTGGATTTTAACCAAAGTTAACAGAACAATTTTGAATATGGCCAAAAATCGCAAATTTTTACGACTATATAGTCGTGAAAAATTGCAAAAAAGGTTCACATTTCAGATCGGGTTTAAATCTTGTAAAGTGGTGCTCATGAGGGTGAAAATAATTAAAAAACCCTTGTTTTTTATGTATCATGAAGTGCTTTAAGGATACGATCAGAAAATCAGCATATCGGGGCTTTTTTTCGCATATGGTTTTGCAAACCATTAAATATATCGAAAACATTTTTGCACCATTTGATTTGACGTGAGATTCTACATAATACGTGATAATTTCATTCCTTTATTTGCATTTTAACCAAAGTTAGAAGACAAATTGTGAAGAAGGCTAAAAAACGAAAATTTTCACGACTATATACATGAAAAAATTGCAAAACTGATTCACATCTTAGATCGGGTTTAAACCTTGAGAAATGGTGTTCAAAAGAGTGAAAATAAAGAATGGGGTCTGGGAATGGAATCTCAGATGGGGTTTAGACCTTCAGAAGTGGCGTTAAAGAGGATGAAAATAACGAATAACATATTATTTTTTATGTACGATTAAGTATTTGAATAGTGCGTTCAGAAATTCAGCATATCATGGCTTGTAGACATTTTTTCTTTATATGTGCATTTCGTAAACCATTAAATATATCGAAATGATTTTTACATCATTTGATTTGGCATAAAATTCTGTATAAGGAGTGACATTTTCATTCTATTGCCTGGATTTTAACCAAAGTTAGAAGAATAATTGTGAAAAAGGCTAGAAATCACAAATTTTCACCACTATTTACATGGTATAATTGCAAAAATGGTTTACACTGAAGATCGAATTTAAACCTTGAGAAATGGTGTTCAACTTCTTCACGGTTCATGATTGTTACACGCTTTCTAACGGTAGTCAAACAAATAGAACATAATTGAATTTAAAAATTAGATTAAATCATCTCCTGATGATGCTAACACGATTAGCGAAACGCGCGTCGAGAAGTTTTAAGTGATTTGTTTGTGTTTTAATTGTTAAATCTCATTGAGTTTAAATTTCGAACGAAAAGCCAGAAAGTTTATGACATCGAAAAGAAATTCAGAAATTATATATTTGGTTAAAGCTTATTCAAGCACGGAAAACTGAAACAAACACAAGATCGCCATATGTTTGTCGAAGGAAATAAAACAAATATTTATCCATAAGAGTTTTTCCGTTAAAAATTATCAAGCTCCGACATTTTTCCATTCCCGTCCAATTAGCTCGACCCGAAAAAGAAAAACACTTGGCAATTTTCGTTTTCGAGATGGCGCAAATCTGATACTGACCAGAACCGAAGATTCACAACGAAATTAGCCTGCTTGAACTTTGCGAAAATAGAAATAAAAGAAAGTTTGTCGGAAGTTGGTTTATTTTATAAAAGTTGTTTATCTTTTACTTTACAGGGGCACTGTTCTGGATAAACAAACACAGTGTGGATGACAAATAGTATTCCAAATAATTACCTGATTAAAACAGTTAAGATGAAAGTCCTGTGCTTGGTCCAGTCGTACGGTCTTTATTTATAGCAAATTTCTAACATTTTGGAAAAGCCATCTGGGACTTTTAAATATTCTTCTGTCCTGAGCGAAGTTATTGAACATAACCTTACTCTTATTCAGGTTTATTTTCAAGCCAAATGGTTCGCCAGCCTTTTGCAGCTCTTGTATGCGTGTTTGCAGCTCATCTGGGTCTTGTGAAAGGAGAACGATATCATTGCAATTGAGATGGTTTAAGTTTGTACTATTGATCTTTACACCATCCTGTTCCCAATTCAGTTTACTTCAAGGCCAGCCGAAAAAAGAATAGGCGATATTGGGTCATCCTGCCGTACACCTCGTTCTACATTAATTCCCACTTCAAGATCATCAAGGTGATCAAAAAAAAACCATACCATACATATATTTCTATGAAAAACGCACCAATATTCGTTTTCTACAATATTTAATCTGAAAGTTAACTTCTTGTAAAGTCAGTACGCCTGAAGTTCAAGCATAATCATTTTATTTACATATTGATCTCCTGATGATGATTACATGGTTACCGAAACGTGCCTCAATTAGTATAAATAATAGATTTAATATTAATTGGTCTCTTCTAGTGTAGTTGGTTTGATATTTAGTGGAAAATCCTTTTCAGTTTAGTAATAGTAAGTTTGCCTACCAAACCGTCTAACCACAAATTTTGAGATTACATTAAAGCACTTATTTTATAACAAAGTAAACTTTACTTTTAACCGTCATTCATCAAAGTTGTATTCAACTGAAAAACAAAACCATGCCACGAACGAAACAATGCTTTATCTCAATCGCCTTGATCTAGAAACGCTTTTAAAGATTATTTTCATCTATTCAACATCATCATTTTATTTTCCTCGAAAATTGTTATTGCAAGATTAAGAGATTATTTAACTTTTGTAAAACGTGTCGGCTCCGAGAAAACTTTCTTTTATTTCGTTTTACGGAGAGTTTGAGCAGGCTAATTTCATTTGGAATCATCCGGTTCTGTGCAGTATCAGATTTACTCCATCTTAGAGATGAGAAATTTTGTTGTTTTTTCAAGCCGAGATAATTAGACAGACACGAAAATGTGAGAGCTCGGGAATTTCCGAAAGGAAAAATTCTTCAGAAAAATCCTCAAAGTCTAAACATTTGATTTATTGACGTAATCATTATGTATGTTACTTGCTCTCGATAACATATGAGACCGTTCTCAAGTGATTTATTGACTAAAAATGATCTTAGGACAGAAGATCCAAAAAGTGATTCAAATTCCTCTGAATTACTATTGAGTGATTGTCAGTCTTATTGAGAACATCACTGGCAATCCAAAATCTACCTCACATATATTAACAAAACAAAGAACTGTGTAAAAAAAAGAAGTAGGAATGAATGTGCTGCCCGGACAACTTTTATATTAACCCGATTTGGTTTCGTGTGACTTTTGGCTCGTTTCAACATAAGCTGGCTATGAAAGACACCACAATGTGAGATATTACACCACTTGGAGCAATTAGCAATGTATTTATATTATTTCTTACTGGTACTACTAAAAGTGTACTCTATAATACTACTAAGATTTTAAATTTTTTTAACACTTGTAGCTATTTAATGTTTCAAACGTTTATTGTAGATTTTGTTCTATATATGTTTCGCATTGTTGGGGCACCTATCTCACCTTTGTTATCTGAAATTTTTATGGCTGAATTCGAAAATGTTATTTTTGATTGTAAAAATCCATCAATCAACAATGTATTGCACTGGCACAGATACGTGGGCGATGTTTGTTGCATTTGGAGTGGCATGGAAAAGAAATTAACTCACATTTTTAGGCCATTTGAATTCCAAAACAAAAATATTCATTTCACTATGGAGACTGGACTTAATGATGAAAAGAACTTCTTAGACATAAAGATTAAAATAACTATTAAATCACAAGTTGATATTTACACGGTTATACACTTAATTCTAAACAATCTTGGCAAGTCCTCATAATCGAATACATAGGTTAGTTAGTTTTCCTTTAAACAAAAATAATTTTGATAAAGAGCTCTATACCATTTAACAGATAGCAAAAAGCAACGTCAACAAAGAGGGACTAATAGACAAATTCTTAAAAAAAAAACAAACAAACCGAAAGTTTAGTTTACAAGAATTTTATAACATTAAAAAGCAAAAATAAATTGTTTAAATGTATTAATTACACTTCTAAACTGACTAATACAGTGTGTAAAAGATTAAATAAATTAATTGTAAAAGTATTGGTGTAAAGAAACTTAAGGTAGGTAGAAAGTTGGTTAGTAAATAAATAAATCGTGTGTATATAAACTGTAAGGATTGTAAAACGGTATATATCAGTCAAAGTGGTAGAACTATAAGTTGTAAAATAATAATAATAATAATAATAATAATAGCAAGTATGGGCTGCAAGGAACAATTGACGATCGATGCTGTAGTTCTTGAGCAAGCGCGAAAAAGAAAACGCAACTTAAATATCTGCTATATAGACTACAAAAAAGCATTCGATAGTGTCCCTCACGATTGGCTGGTTGAGGTTCTGAATTTCTATAAAATTAGCCCCCAGATTATTAATTCTTTAAAGTGCCTGATGGGGAAGTGGAAAACGAATCTTTTTGTTGGCCAACAATGCATTGCTGCTACAAATATTCCTTTCTCGAATTTGGTTCTGTTTAGCATTGAACCCTTTGTCCACACTACTCAACAACAGCAATATTGGATATAAACTTAACATGAGGAATCCAAGAAAGCTCTCTCATCTACTATATATGGATGACCTTAAATTATATGGAGAAACTAGAGAAAAATTAAACTCATTGATAAAAACGGTTGAAACATTCAGTAGGGATATCAGAATATCATTCGGACTGGACAAATGCTCTACCATTAGTATACAGAAGGGAAAGGTTCAGAGTCAACATTCAACACTTTGTAACATACAACAACTAGCACCAGAAGAATCCCACAAATATTTAGGAATACCCCAAAAGCATAAACTTGATCATAACCAGTTAAAGAAGGACTTTTCCACTCTATACCAAAAGAGACTTACAAAACTTTTAAACACCAAACTGAACGGAGGAAACCTCATTAGAGTGATCAACGGTTGGGCGGTGCCAACTCTGACATATTCTTTTGGCATAGTTAAATGGTCAGAAACTGACCTTGATGAACTCGATAGGTTGACGCGCCGAACATTGACAAAGTTCCGATGCCTGCATCCAAACTCATCTACGAAAAGACTATACATCCCAAGAAAGTTGGGGAGTAGAGGCCTTGTAAAAGTAAAAAATCTCTGTCTCAATCAAGAAAATAGAATGAGAAAACACTTCCTTGATTCAAACAGTACGTTAATGAAATTGGTTGCAAATGAGGATCGGGGTTTCACCCCACTGAACCTAAATAAACAAAATCGTATTGATAGCAGAACAACACTCACGGACTGTGTTCGAGAATGGAAAGGACAAACATTGCACGGAAGGTTTCCTAAGTCACTCGAAGATGACACCATTGACGAACAATTGTCTCTGAAGTGGCTGACCGATGGACTCTTGCACCCAGAAACAGAAGGTTTCGCGATATCTATTCAAGATAGGGTAACAAGAACAAAAAACTATGAAAAGCACATACTGCATTTGGACGTAGTCGATAAGTGCAGGAAATGCGGTACTTTGGGGGAAACAATTGAGCACCTTATTGGCGGTTGCCCGGCCCTTGCTCCTAATGCTTATTTAGGACGGCATAATCAGCTGGCAAAAATTATACATCAACAAATTGCAAAAAAATACTCGCTATTAGAAAATGCACCTCCTCCATATTATAAGTACTCGCCTTCTCCTGTACTTGAATCATCCGATACCATTCTTTACTGGGACAGACCAATCACTACTGATCGAACGGTTGATTATAACAGGCCGGATATTGTTCTAATCAACAAAAAGGACAAGAGAGCTTTTATAATTGACATCGCAGTGCCACTATCTCACAACATTAGAAAAACTGAGATAGAAAAATCCACAAAGTATGAAAATCTGGCATACGACTTGAAGAACCAGTGGAAACTGAGTAAGGTAGATGTAGTGCCCTTCGTTATATCCGCCGAAGGCCTGATAAGTAAGAGATTTTCAAAGAACCTCGAGAGCCTCGGGATCTCGAGATCGATTGCCATAGTGGGACAGCGTGCCGTGCTCTTGCAGACGTGTCACATTGTTCGTAAGACATTATGCTAGGGTGAGAGGAGCTGAATTGCTTTTTCATCTTGGCATTGGAATACCGGCCAGCATGAGCTGAGATTCTACAGTAAGGATGAGCAGAATAATAATAATCATTTATTGAATCCTCAAGACAATACAAATATGCATGGATCAAGTCAAAACAAGAGCATACACATTGTCACAAAGAATATATAACATTTAAACCTACATATAAATATTTATTCTTGGTAAGATATATAATTTAATAAAGTATTTATTCAATCCCCACAACAATAAAAATATCCATGATTAAGTCAGATTAACAGAATTGACAGAATCATCAGTGACACGACCTCAAAAATAATACATGAAATGATAATCTTGCACAAATAAACATTGTATACATAAATAAGCATTGAATCTAATTATTGATACGACATATATTCTTCTGAACTATAAAAACTTTGACTTATAAGAAATTAGCGGACTAATTTTTTAAATTCGTTGTCATTCTGAACATGCTTAAATCGTTGTGGCAACTTATACAGTTTCACACCTCTATAGTAAACATTATGTTCAACTATCTTACATGAATGTATTGGTATAACAACTTCATCAGAGCCTCGTGTGTCATAGTGATGAAAATCACTATTTTTTACGAATGCTACAAAATTTCGCCTAACAAAGATGATAATCTCCACAATATATAGTGACGGTAGAGTCAAAATCCTGCATTGTTTAAAAATTGGTCGACATGTTACCCGTAGTGACACCCCACCCATCATTCAAATTATTTTTTTTGTATTTTGAAAACACGCATCAGATGAGGCGACCCACCCCAAAATATCAAACCGTACCAAGCGCGACTGTAAAACTCTGCATAGTAATATGAATGCACAATATCCGTAGTACCAACCCGTTTCAACCTATAACCAGCATATGAGACAGCAGCTAGTTTCCTGCATAGTTCAGCTATCTGTTCATCCCAGCAAAGTCTGTTATCGAGATGAACACCCAAAAATCTAGTACAGGATGTGTGCTGTATAGACTTACCGTTAATTTTTAGTAAATATGACTCCGTTACAGTGTGTGTTCGAGAAGTAAAAGCAATAAAATTGGTTTTGTCCACGTTAAGGGATAACTTATTATTCGTAAACCAACTATAAAATTTATTAAGCACTTCCTGTACCGTTTCAATGGCTCCCTGCATGTTTCTATTCCCTGTTAAATAGCTGCTATCATCGGCAAACATTACCATATTTCCGCTACTGCAAACATCTGGCAGATCATTAATAAAAATTTAAAATAATAGTGGACCCAAAACAGATCCTTGGGGCACTCCAGAAATAATCATTAATCTTTCAGATGTTGCTTCATCAATCTGTACAACTTGGTGCCGGTCAAACAAGTAAGATTGCAACCACTCTCTCACCCGACCCCTCAAGCCATAGTGATGAAGTTTGCCCAGCAGTATTGCGTGATCTACCAGATCGAAAGCCTTACTTAGATCCATAAACAGACCAACACATTTGCAATTATCGTTTATGTTTTCATATATCTTGTTTAAAAATTAACAGATCGCTGAATGTGTAGATCGACCACTTCGAAACCCGTGCTGTGATGATTTCAATATATTAAAGCGCACAAGAAAGGACATGATTTGCTCATACACTATACGCTCCAACAGTTTAGATAACATAGGTAGAATAGCTATTGGTTTATAGTTGGAGAGGGAGAGCCGGTCACCTCTCTTGAAGACAGGAATTACTTTTGATGTTTTTAATGCCCTCGGAAAAATACTAGTTTCTAGAGATCAATTCACTAGATAGGTTAACGGTATTATCAATGAGTTGATAGACTTCTTCAGTACAACTGAAGGAATATTATCTAGCCCCACAGAATTTGTATTTTTTAGTTTCCTTACTATTTTAATTCTGTCATATTAGTTAACTGGCCGTAATGTCATAGAGTTTTGAATTGGAGTCACTTGCCTAACCCTAGTAACAGCCATTGAACTCACCAACACGTTCTTAGGAAGATTAACTAAGTATTTATTAAAACAACTAGCAATTTCATACTTTTTCAAAGTAATTCCATCCTCATCCCTTATGGCGCTTATGTTAGTTCTTGTATTGCGGTTTTTTTAATGTTATTGTATATTATTTTCCAAGCCGTTTTTGACTTGTTCTCCGATTCAAAATATTGTTTTACATTGTAAAGCAGTTTAGCCCTTCTTATAACCTTTCTATAAATTCTTTTGTACACCCTATAATGTGTAGCATCTTGTTCGGCTCTGGATAATAGTGTCGTTCGATACAATTCTTTTAAAGTCATAGGTAACATTCTGATATCTCTTGTCAACCAAGGTTTAAATTGACCCTCATTGGACATTCTTACTTTTCTAAGGGGGAAAGCACATATCAATGTAATACTCCAAACAATGTGAAAATGCCTCAAATCCCCGGTCCAAACTTTCAGCCTGAAATACGTCATACCAATCTTCCCCGTTCAGATGCAGCTGAAATAGTTTCATATTAGTTTCACTATAATGTCTATTAAATTTTATTATTTCATGCAGATTTGATGTAATTGGAGTCTCTATCAACTGAGCCGAATGATCAGACAGACAATTACTCCAAACAATACAAGACAAACCATCTAATTCATAATTCGTACATATGTAATCTATAAAAGTAGCCGATCTTTCTGTGGTACGAGTTGGTTCCTTTACTGTATTACATAACCCATAACTAAGTTGTACATCCTTTAAGTTACTAACAATATTAGTATTTTTTTTATAATCGATATTTAAATCCCCACATAAAACACATTTGCAATTTATTGGAAGGCGTAACTCATAAAGAAAGCTATTCAATTTTTGAAAAAAAATATCAATATTACTATTTGGAGCCCGATACAAATTCAATACACAAATTAAGTCATTCTCAAACTCAATATAAATGCCGCAAATTTCAAATATACCATCACTACTATATTTATTTGTACGCTCTATCTCTTTAATGCATGAACTCCGCTTATCACTAACAAGTATCATGCCCCCACCACCATTTGAATTTTCTCTACAATACGCAGTACCCATTTGATAATTATTCATTTTGTACAAGTTCATTTCACTGTATGTTAACCAGTGTTCCATTATGCAGACCACATCGATCTTCCTTGATTTTATTATATATTCAAAGTGATCGATTTTGTTTCTCAAACTTTGTACATTCTGATGTAAGAGCACAATAGCACATTGACCATATTTACCCCGCTTTTCAGCTTATTGCTATTCATCAATAGAATAACTAATTTTTTTCCTTTCTATTTCCATTCTACGCTTGTAAACAGGGCAATTCATATCAAAAGCAGAGTGCTCCACATCATATCTCACACTTTGTGTTGTGTTTGCCTTCTTACAGTTTATATATTTAAAGTTAGAATTTGTATATTCTCTTGCCACGTTATTGTTTCCACCGCACCTGAGGCATGCTTCTTCTTTATCACATTCATTTGAACTATGACTATATTCCCCACACTTAAAACACCGATACACCGATATATACTCAAAAACTCAACAGACTGATAAACCTATGCACAATTTTCGTTTCGATTCCATAATGGACCAAAATGTTTTTGGGTCGCATTCTACGATGGCCATATAATTCGTCTTCATTTTTTGCACAACCTTTACTTGTAGAACAGTTTTCTCATGTAAAATAAATTTATTCTGCTTAAGTAAATGTGCCTTTATGTCTTCCTTACTGATATTTTCTTCTATGTCTAATATCTTTATATTTGGATATTTATTTTTCGGCGTTTTAATATTGTATTTGCTTTTCAGTTTTTTTTCTACCATGGTTTTTAGTTTGCTAATCTCCTCTTTAGTATAACATTTCATCAGTATACCACCATCTTTTACATTTTTCATTTGAATGATACCAACTTATATTCTCGTTCAACTTAGATTGACGACATGTTTTATGGCTTCTTTGGTTTTTTTGTTGTCTTGTTTTGCCTTGGGCTCAACAACTAATACTTAGTCTTCCGCGTTAGACTTCCCGCTGATGTAGTTTCTCCCTTGGTAATTTTTTCTAGCTTTTTTTATAGTATATTTGAATTCCTCGAATTCCTTTTTAAACCCATCAGCCCAATTAACAACTTCGACACAACTACGGCAAAACCATTTAAGACCTGGTAAATTCTTTATTATTTCCAGGTTAGACGTGCTGATGCAAACACACTCAGAATGAAAATTCTGTTCCAGATACCCTCACATTGAATTGTGTCAGATTCATTTCTTTTAATTCTTTTTCCACATTTACCACATTCATCTGCCATTATAAATATTTATTTCCGGCCGACGCGTTTATATCGTAGGTTGTTTGTTCGATCAAAGTCCGTTCTCTTATCACTGAAACAGAATATTTCGGCAAAACATTCTTGTAATTATGTTTTTTGAAGATTTTAATTGTTATTTTCTTACTTCTCTATAATCGCAAACACTATGCAATTGTACACACTCACACAACTGGAATTAAATTCCCCTAAAACCTGCTTAAATCGGCTTATTCTTAAGAGCACATGTAAAATAAGTCTTGATGCTATAGACCTACTATAAACCTACTAATAAAAGAACACAAAAAAATATCTTAAATAATAATAATCGATTATTATTATTAATTATTATTAATAATAATAAATAAACTCATTTATTAACCACGAATGACCAGCTAAATTTCCAAATCACCCCGGTAATAGATAAGAACATATTGTAATTGAAAAGCCCGGTTTTTACCAGCTGATATTTAGAATATTAGACTAGACGTTAAAAAAAACAAAAAAATAAAAACTCATATCAAGGCGAAACATATGTACAGCAAGATCTATATTAAACGTGTGAAGCATTAAAAAGTCACAAGTGCATCATTTAAAATCCTAGTATTTTCAAAATATTTCCCAACGAACTGCGGAATCCATGAAAATTGTTTATATAAATATGCTAACAGGACATATTTGATCTGAACTGATGAAAACGAATATAAACATTGTTTTCTTTCAACAAGACGATGCAACTTATCACACAACTGGCCAGGCAATCGATTTAGTGCCAGGTTAAATCTCTGGCTTTCGGAAATAAACCTAGAACAATTCAACGAAACATCCAGGCCATTGGCAATATACCAAGTGGTATATGTCAAAGAGTAATGAACAATTATGTCTCCAGGATACATTCCATCAGACGAAGCCCCTTGAACCACATTATTGTCAAAAATGTGTCCTTCAAGATAAGATAAAAATTTCCGAATGATTACTTGTAGATCTCATTGTGCCCGACTTTAAAGTTGTCACACTCTTATGCGGCCATTCTTTTAATGATATTTAAAGTACATAACAAAAATCCTTGGTGGATGTTTTCAACATCCATTTTCCGTTTTTCATTTTACACTCTGTTACTTTTTCAGCTGTAGCGGGCGTCTGCCAGACATCTCCTTTATTCAATGACAACTTCACGCGTTAAGGGTTCTGTATGGAATCTTTAATAAAATCTTAAGGGCTTTAGAAACTGCTAAAAATATGTCAAAAGCTTTTCTCCAAATAAATGGTTTATTATGTTATATTTTCTTCGTTTTCAACTTTGTACTTTTTTCTTTTATTTTATTGTCTAAAATAATTCAGTTAAAATGCTAAGTGAAAAGGCAATATTTGACAATTAATTATATATGTATATATATATATATATATATATATATATATATATATATATATATATATATATATATATATATATATATATATATATATATTGCAGAAATGTTTCACCCTTTCTCCACGTGGTGCCACCGATCGCCTTCGCCCAATTGTCCACCATGCGACGTCACGTGTCTCTCAGAGACTGGTTTTTAACCTTTTAGCCGTCATCAGCCGAGCTTCAGACGAACGTCTAGTTAGCCTACACGGATGCATCCGTTTTATGTGTCCGTAAAACTTAAGCCTTCTTTTTCTCATATCGCTATGTATATCTGTGTATTGTTTGCTTTCTTGGTTTTCTCGAAGTTGCTATGTTGTTGTATTTATTTGTTTGGGGCCTAAGATTTTTCTTTCCTTCTTTTCAATGTCCTCGATGTCTCTCTTTCTATTCAAAATGGGCGAGCTCCAGACGAACGCAAGAAAAGCAGTTGGGAGAGATAATCGATCATAATGTTACGAGCGGTCCTGACTGCTACGAGCATTCGCCGTATGATGGCATGAGTTGTATACGAGCACGACCCGTCATTAAAATGGCCAGTTGACCTGGCCTGGCCCCGATCGTCTCTCCCAACTGCTTTCCTTGCGTTCATCTGGAGCTCGGCTGATGACGGCTGAAAGGCTAGAAACCGGTCCCGAGAAACACGTGACGTCGCATGGTGGAGAGTTTGGCGAAGGCGACCGGTGACATCACGTGGATATATATATATATATATATATATATATATATATATATATATATATATATATATATATATATATATATATATATATATATATATATATATATATATATTAATTTATAATTTTTGTTAATGATCTGCCAGATGTTTGCAGTAGCGGAAATATAGTAATGTTTGCTGATGATAGCAGCTATTTAACAGGAAATAGAAACATACAGGGAGCCATTGAAACGGTACAGGAAATAAATTTTATAATTGGTTTACGAATAATAAGTTATCCCTTAATGTGGACAAAACCAGTTTTATTGCTTTTACTCCTCGAACACACACTATAACGTAGTCATATTTACTAAAAATTAACGGTAAATCTATACAGCAAACATCCTGTACTAGATTTCGGGGTGTTCATCTGGATAACAGACTTTGCTGGGATGAACAGATAGCTGAACTATGCAGGAAACTAGCTGCTGTCTCATATGCTGTTTATAGGTTGAAACGGGTTGGTACTACGGATATTGTGCATTCATATTACTATGCAGAATTTTACAGTCGTGCTAGGTACGGTTTGATATTTTGGGGTGGGTCGCCTCATCTGATGCGCGTTTTCAACATACAAAAAAAGATTATTCGAATGATGGGTGGTGTGTCACTACTGGCAACATGTCGACCAATTTTTAAACAATGCAGGATTTTGACTCTACCATCACTATATATTTTGGAAATTATAATCTTTGTTAGGTGAAATTTTGTAGCATTCGTAAAAAATAGTGATTTTCATCACTATGACACACGAGGCTCTGATGAACTTGTTTTACCAATACATTCATGTAAGATAGTTGAACATAGTGTTTACTATAGGGGTGTGAAGCTGTATAATAAGTTGCCACAAAGATCTCTGCAAAAACCATAAATTGTTCACTAAAATCATTTCACTAAAATCCTTAGACCACTTGTAAATATTTTCTTTTGACATTGTTTTATCACCGTAACATTGTCTGAACATTTTTAATAGACCAGTTTTGGTACACGTCATCAGTTCATCATATAATCGAAATTAAACACACAAATATTACAAACCAAACTTGACAAAATGTCTGGGGTAACGTAGACGCAATTCCATCAACCAATAGCTCGCTCCACTGCGAATTTTCTTATTTAATTGTTTATTGTACTATCTGATCCCCAATGTCTGTGTTAGATAAAGGTGATGGGCGCTCTCGAGAACCCTCAGGAGTTTCCTGTAAGGTGCCCATCACCAGCTTAAGTACGCAAAGACACTCGCTACCACAACTCGGTACACGACCATCTTTATCGTCAAGAACAGGTTATGATTTCTTAAAACTCTATGGCGAAGTTTCCAATAGGATCTAGACACAGAGCTGATTCGATTATAAATTTCCGCATCCTGTTCTGCTGTAGAATTAACCAGAGTACCAAAGTAGCTAAAATATTTCACAGACTCAACTGGAGAGCCAGATGCATACCATAAATGTTGGTGCTGTTGATGCTTGACCATCCCCTAAACCCTCAAGGTTTTTCTCCGCGCGTCTTTTAACCATTTTGAAAAATAAAACTTCTGATGTAAGAATACGAGCTTGAATACGATAACGTAAAGTAATAAAAATCTTCATTCGCCTTCTGATACAAGCCGTATATTGGTGAGTTGGTGGTTGGTGAGTTTCTCTATTGCGATCTTTGGAATTTAAAAATCTTTTTAGTGTGGTAACAGTGATGTTCGTTGGTGCAAAAATAATCATTTTAAAATTAAATTAGAGCTGTCGAGTGAGACATACCGGGACGTTCCTTTGTACTTTGTAATCGGGCGACAATCATTTGAAGACCTTGTTGATAATAAAACTGGTGCCTATTTAAAATATCGTTTTACCAGAGTTAGAAAAAGAGTCACCAATATCTATCTATCATCTATTTATGCATATATATATATATATATATATATATATATATATATATATATATATATATATATATATATATATATATATATATATATATATATATATGAATTATTACTAAGTTCTAAGGTAGAACCGCGTTTTAGATTTGTAAAATCTCGACCTTTAGGCTTCCACCTTAAAGCCATTTTCAAAATAATCTAGTTGATTTACTCCGAGGCTTCAATCTGCCTACTCCCCAGAGTTTACAACTAGAAAAGAATTATATTAGTGATATTAGTAATAAGTCATTAATATTTGTCATTGTACGATAGCATTTTTAAAATTAAAAAGCTGTAAGCAGGGACAAATGTATTTAAAGTGTATCTGTTGATACGCAACAGCCCCATCTAGTGGCGCGATACAACAGAATACAGCGCGAAAATATTCACCGTGTTCAAATACTTATGTATACCAATTTTCATAGCGATCGGATATAAGTTGTAGAAGTTGATGTCCTGCAGCGACATCTAGTTGCGAGTTACAACAAAATGGATAGCATAAAAACCTTCTCCATTAAAAAGATACTTAGATGTGCCAACCTTCATGATGATCGGTTAAATGGTGTCGGAGTTTATCGATCTCCATATCGATATACCCAATATGCCCAAGATATATATATATATATATATATATATATATATATATATATATATATATATATATATATATATATATATATATATATATATATATATATATATATATATATATATATATATATATTGTTATTCTGTTATTGTAAAATATAAGAAGAATTATCATCTATCTGAAACGTGTTTGTAAGTTTCATATAACAAAAAAAGGTCGTTGAAGTAAACGAACTCATTATCAAAAATTAATCTAAGTAGAACAGTGCCGCCATCTGCAGTGACGTAATTAATTACTAATAGAATAAGACTCGTTAAATCCACGTTATCACGTCTTTAATTAATACAGCTTGATAATAAAGAACTGTTGACTGGGATATTTCGCGCACTAACTTGAGTATAATGACGGGCCGAGGCCCCTTTAAACGAGTAATTGCTTGATAATTATATCGAGGAGGGATTTAAGGCACCCCGACATTCTAATTGAATAGGAAATCGACCTTGGTGTACGTGCGTGTCAAGTGTGGTGCTTATAGGAAGTAAACAATAAGGAGAAGGAATTCATGTTGTGTTGGGATGCGAATTCCTGCATGATTCTTTAACGTTAAAATAAGTCTTATAACTCTGAGTCGATCACTTTTGGATTATTGAAAAATCTACCTCCTAAGATGGTCGAAATATCGATTTATAGATCTGGGGGTTTTTTCAGCTGGTCTCAGGCGTAGATGTGATGAAAACTATAAGGCAAGAAACTGGGATATACCGTCGGCTGAAGAATCTATCAAAAGCAGTGTTTTTTTTTCTCACCATGTAGATATTTAACTCCCCCCCGCCCTCTATTCGTGAAATCACGACAAAATGTCATAAAACAAAGTTGTAGGAGACAGTTTGCTAATTATAACTGAGAATTTTTCTTACTCGGTTAACACTTGAAAATACACAAAAAATGATTTTTAAAAATGTTTAGCTCGTCACGCCCTCTTGCGGTCGTTTTAGAAGCTTAAACATATTTTTGGTGAATTTCTCATGATCATTTTTAGTACAATTTTTTTTCCCCAAAGCTGTGGGATAAATAGTTTTCAAGATACGACCGCGATCCATCCTTAATGGGACACCTGGTAGTTTCGTATAGTTTTACTTGAAGAGGTTTAGCAATTCCAAACTAGATATTTGGACTTAAATGATAGAGAACGTCCCGAACTGCCAAAATAAGGGGGGCATAAAGAATTGAAAGGAGTGCTGTGCAAAAATCCTTGTCGTGTATTGCTAAAGCACGGACCAGAATTGGGGTTTTGAAAAAATAAATGTTTTCATAAATGGGTAGATCGTATATCAGTTTTATACCTATAATTATTTTTAATTTTTATTTTATTTAATAATTAAGGTAACTATATGTTTTCGACATACATTTCCTTGCACCGCGCAAATAAAATTTTTGGAGTTAAATTGAACATAACCTATAGCTTTGTCACCGTACCTTTTGCGTGGCCCCTACAAATAATTTAAATACATTTAATAGAAATATTTTGTTTCATAGTTGCATTTACATTATAATTAAAAAAATCTAAAATTGATGCTTCAACACTTCGAACTTTGCCTGAATTGAACCGAATGTAATTTTTGAGAAACTATGTAGCAATAAAAATATCCACACCAGGTTTATTATCACAATTGGCCTTTATGAACCTTTTGTCACACTATTACTGAATTAAATTAGTAACCAACAATGTTTTTTTTGCATTAAACTTCAATAATTTTGACAGTACTAACGTGAAAATGCTTTAACATAATGACGTCACAAACATGGTAGCCAATCGTAGTGCTTTCATAGTGACGTGATTTTTTAAAATTTTGTAAATTTTAATTCAGTTATAACTAATCGCAAACAGTTTTTTTAAATTTTTTGCATCGATTACACTGGAGAACAGCAATTTTGTTGATTTGGATCTGTGACTTGTTTTTGACTAATTTTTCATCTCTGAATTCAAAAATATTCACAGTTTTTCTCTATCACGTCAAGTTCTTAAGCTACAGCATACCCCTCATTTTACCATAAACGTGTACATACGAAAGGAAATAAGGTGAGATCTGACCTAATAGATTAGAATATTTTATTCATACAGAGGTTAACATATTGTTAAGAGTTAAATTGTGTTTATACAAAAAATAAATAAAAGCTATTATGATAAAAATGTCTTCTTCTAGCTTTTCCTGGAGTGTTCAGTTTCTGGACATTCTCGCTTGATGCTCCAACAGTAGTCAGCCATCATACTGACATCCCATCTACCTTGATACCGAGCTTCCATAACCTTTAGATCTTGATGGAATCGCCCGCCCTGTTCATCACTAACAGCACCAAGATTTTCTGGGAAGTTAGCAAGATGACTATGTAAGAAATGCAGTTTGATGCTCATGTTGCAACCAAGCTTTTTAAAGCTCTCCAAGAGTTGTTGAACAATTTCGATGTAATTCGGGGCTCGTGTATTTCGAAGAAAATCTTTAACAATATTTTTAAAAGCCAACCAAGCATTCCTTTCAAGTTCGGTCATTGTTTCAGTGAAATTTTCATCTTTAACGAGTTGCCGAATCTGTGGACCATCAAACACACCAGCCTTTATCTTTTCATATGACATGCTAGGGAATGCCGAAATGATATACTTAAAGTAGTCTCCTTCAATTGTCAAAGCCTTAACAAATTGCTTCATGAGACCTAGTTTTATATGCAAAGGCGGAAATACAATGTTTTTTCTGTCGACAAGTGGCTGATTTAAAATCACCAGCTCTTAGAATCAAGAAGGAAACGGGCCATTTTAAGGTCACCACAGATGATCCATTAGTGCATGTTATATTGCAACAAGTCAATTACTTATTTTATGTCGCCATATTCTTCACGCAAAGAAACTGAATGACTGATTGGGACTGATCCGTATAAATTTCCATTATGTAGGAGAACACACTTCAAGCTACGCTTTGAGCTATCTGTAAACAATCGCCATTCAGTTGCGTTATAGTTAGAAATGATCAATTTTTTCATTAAACCTTCTACGTTCTGGCAATATACAAATCCGTCATTATTTCTGAAGTACTGCCTAAATTCACTTTCTCTGGATCGATTGTAAGTGATTCTGTGATAGTCTGTGATTCGCCAAGCTTAGTCGGATGCGCAACAACTGTAGAGAAAAAACTTGACGTGATAGAAAAAAACTAAATAAAGTTTAAGAATTAGCTTGTCAATTTACGTATAAAACAGCTTAAATATCGAACTGAACAGAAATTATTTTTCAAATTGTTCCTCTGTGTTATCAATATAACTTGTGATAAAGTTTTACAATAATAATACAAGTAAAAAAAAATGTTTTATTTAAAAAAACCAAATTCAAATCAACACCTCCAGGTTATTTCTAAACATTTACACAAGCCTGGCAAAGTTCAAAAGGAGATTCTTTGGGTCACTGTGTATTCTATGGTAGTGGACGCATTTTCCATACTTTTTCCTCTTTGGATATTCATCTATGCGATTCCTGCAACGTCACCTTGTTGATAGCCGGTTCCCATCTTTTGATAAAGTCCTTTGTTGGAATACTTAATTTTTTTCAGTCGACAACATATTCTTATAGTTGCAGTGTGAATTCAGTAACCATTTTCTACCAGTGACATCCATCGTATCGACTACCCTTGTGACGTTTCCCAGTATCCTAAGTTACTGCTCACGCTCTGTTTGTTTTGCTATGTGGCCAAAGTAGTTTGGGTATTTTTCCCTGATGCTTTTGATTTTTAATTCGCAGGACCGGGCCTAATAAAACAACAGGTAAAAAGGCAAAAATAATTTTATACCTGATTCAGTAGTTTCGAAATATTTTAGTTTAGTTCCCATTCTTTTCTTAAACAGTGCAGTTCTATAATTTCGATCGTATTATTTGTAATTCGAAACGTGCTAAAAATGTGGTGTTCCTGGCAAGATAATGAGCATTGTCCGATAGTGTTCATTAAAAAAAAACATTTATTGAATAGGGAGCTTAAAGCAAATGTAGATTTCTATATTAGTATCGGTTACTAATAATATAAAACCACATATTATTAATATAGATCAAAGTGACAGCGAGAGAGAACTGAATTAAATATATAATTAATTTTAAATTATAATTTTTGTTGCACTAATAGATAAATTTATTTATTTATTTTTTTATTTTTGTTGTACTAATAAATTCCAAATACACAAACCAATAAACAATGTTTTAGTCATACATATTAATAATTATTTCAAAATTCAAAATTCAAAATTATTCAGAAGTTAAACAACCTCTGGCGCCTTTGAAGAAACTAGAAATATTTTTATTGAGATTTATTGTCCCGATTTATTGTCCGAGACATTTGTCTGAAATTATTTTCAAATATTAACGCCGTTGGTTATGTGTTATTTCACATAAAATAAATATTTTGAAAACATCTGATTTGGTTGTTGTTTTATTTGAATTAAAATTTCGGACGTACAAGAAAAATCATCCTATATTTAGTATAGCTTTCAGTATAACTTTCCTAAAACTGAGAACGATTATACAAACTACAGGAAATGTTACAATTCTTGGAAATATCTCTAATCTACCTGGAGAAAAAAATATTTTCACAGTTCGAGATCGATGTTCGTCGATGCAAGATAATCCTTTGGAAATTAAATTACAGTCCTTAACCAAAATCCCCCAGATGGTTCGAAAGCTTTGCTTTTACTAATGGACTCGCGATCACTCGTAATTTTAAGATTAAATGATAAAACTTTTTTTTGCCCTCGGATTTTCCGAAGATTGGCAAGGAAAACTTCTTTCCTTGGAAGTTCACTGAAGTGTGGTATATGTAATTTAAAAATACGTTTTAGTATTAAATATAGAGCTATAAAAAACATTCTCGTGAAAGTAAGAATCAAATTTGTATTGTGCAAAAAATAGAATTACTTAAAATAAAATTACTTATATTAATGATTATTATTACATTCTATGATATAAACATATAAACATATAAAAGAAAGTCCTCAAAAGGTTTAGCCACTAGTCAACAATTGAGTGATGCAGCAAAAGGGGTAGAGAAGGAAAAAATGAGTGTAAATGCTGCAGCCAAACAATTTAATATTAACAGCACGACGTTAAAGAGATATATTTCTAAACTAAAGTCTGAAAGTTGCGCTCCATCCATGGGTTATAAGACCCCAAGACAAATATTTTTCCAAGAACCAGAAATCTCCTTGAAGAAATATCTACTCCAAATGGTCGATTTTCTATGGGTATACGCCTGATGTCCGTCGTCTTGCTTACGAGTGTGCAGTTAAATTTCAGGTTCAAATGGAAATCGCTCACAAAGTTTTTGGCTAGAAACCTGAAGCTATCAGCCTTAATAGAGCAACGTCCTTCAATGCCGAAAATGTAAAGATCTATTTTGAGAAGCCGGCTGAAGTAATGGAAAAATATAAATTCACTGCCTCTCAAATATAGAACTTGGACGAGACTGGGGTATTGACGGTATTGAAACCAAATAAAATTGTAGCTGCAAAGAGCAAACGGAATGTTAATGCAATGACTTCTGCGGAACGAGGCACTAATGTAACAGTGGTAACTGCAGTATCGGCATCAGGAAATACAGTTGCCCCTATGTTTGTATTTACTCGGGAAAATTACAAAGATCATTTCATTAATGGCGGACCTCCAGATTATATTGGGACACAGAATTCCTTAAATTTATGCAGCATTTCATCAAACATGTAAAACCATCTAAGGAATCTCGTGTTCTACTGGTTTTATATAATCATTCATCTCATTTGCACGTAGAAATATTAAATTTGGCTAATGAAAATGGAATTGTCATGTTGACATACCCACCTCACTGGCTACCACCTCATAAGCTACAAATAATGTGTTAAAACATCTATTTAATTCAAAGAAGAGAATTTTTCACTATCGTTTGTAACCGGCCGTTCAGAACCAGCACAAATCGAATGTCAGCAGCCAGAAAAACTTGAAGCAAGCGCAGCAATCTCTGCGAGTCAGCCTGATGCAAGAAATCCAGCTGCTACTAGTCACTCTGACACAACCGTTGTTGCATCTACCAGTCAAAATAATCAAAACAAAGAAAATATTTTGGTTGTTCCTAAAGAATCCAAAGTATTTTCTCCTGGTGTTGTTCGGCCTTACCTATAAACAGGTCCAAGAAAAATTAGCCAAACTGGAAGAAGAAAAAGAAAATCTGCTATTTTGACCGACACCCCTGAAAAAAAATGCATCAGAAAGTAAGAATGTCAAGAAAATTGAAAACTCAAAAATGGAAAAAAACCAAAAAAAAATAAAAAAAGAAGAGGGTCTCTAAAAAAATTCAATCAATTCAGAATCAATTCAGATTACGCTTGTTTGGTTTGTTATGAGCAACTTTCTGAGAGCATAATTGGAGAAAACTGGTTTCGGTGTCAGATTTGCAAACAATGGTCCCATATTAAATGGGGTCCCATCTAATAATATTCTTATAAATTAAATTAATTAATTAAAAGTAAAAGTAAAAGTAAAAGTAATTAATTAATTAAATTAAAGTAGTATCTACAACTAGATACTACTTTAATTTAATATTTATTCGCGTTATAATTATTCTTAAATATATACAAATATAATAAAATAAAAATAATATAATATAATATCTGAAAACGCTGGCAATTATTAAAGCAACACTAACTAACACAAGGTCAAAAGTTAAATTCATGGGTGACATCTCAGAGCTCTTCGAAATTAAAACTGAGTGAGACAAGGAGATGGACTCTGGCCACTCTTATTTAACTGTGCTCTAGAAAAAGTAATACAGGAGTGGAGTGAAAAAAACTCGGTCTTGAATATTGACCAGCCCAAAAAACTGGGGAGAACCAACATCAAAATTGATTGTCTGGCGTTTGCTGATGATCTAACAATTTTGGCTCAAGATATATTAACGGCACAAAAACAGATTGAAGTCCTAAAAGAAACAGCAGAAGAGATAGGACTCCAAATTTCCTTTGAAAAGACACAATATATGACCTGCAACAGACTAAGACAACCACTTCTAAAAACAAAATATGGCAACATCAGACGAGTCTCTCAATTCAAATATTTGGGTGAAATAATCATGGAAAACGGGTTGGAAAAAGCGGCCAATAAGGGTGGATGTCAACAAATGGAAACGGCATTGAGACTTACACAAAATATTTACAACAAAAAATGCATATATAAAAACACAAGACTGAGACATTACAACACAGTTATTAAGCCAGAATGTCTATATGGGGCAGAGACGCTCATTTTGAACAGAAAGAGAGACATCGAGGAGATTGAAAAGAAGGAAAGAAAAATCATAAGAAAAATCTTAGTCCCCAAACAAATAAATATCACAGCATACCGACTTCGAGAAAACCAAGAAATCAAACAATACACGGATATACATGGTGATATGAGAAAAAGAAGACTTAAATTTTACGGACACATAAAATGGATGAATCCGAGTAGGCTAACTAGACAAATAGTCGAATTTTATGAAAATAAGTAGAGCTAAAGTAGAAATAATTAAATGGATTGCTGCAATTAAAGAGGACCTAAGATCAGCAAATATTACACAAAGTGAAATTCAGGATCGAGGCTGTTTCAGACACGAGGTTAACGTTTGAGAAATGGGCCAGACAGAAAAATGTAAGAAGGCCTAAACAGCTTGGTCTGACAAAAGGAAAAAAACTCATAGTGAAAGAATGATAGCAGTATGGGCGGAAAGGAAGGCTAATGACAACAAACGTCTCTAACTATACTTCGCGTGGTCCTCTAGGGCCCATACGTGAATAATAATAATAATAATAAATATAAAAAGTGTAATAATAATCCAAAGAAAGTAAATATTTATTATTTATTATTATTCACGTATGGGCCCTGGTGGACCACGCGAAGTACAATTAGAGGCGTTTGTTGTTGTTAGCCTTCCTTTGGGCCCATACTAATTTCATTCTTTCGTTATGAGCTTTTTCCTTTCGTCTGAAACAACCTCTATCCTAAATTTCACTTTGGGTAATATTTGCTGATCTTAGGTCCTCTATAATTGCAGCAATCCATTTAATTATATCTACTTTAGCTCTACTCCTATTTTCATAAAATTCGACTATTTGTCTAGTTAGCCTACTCGGATTCATCCGTTTTATGTGTCCGTAAATCTTAAGTCTTCTTTTTCTCATATCGCTATGTATATCTGTGTATCGTTTGACTTCTTGGTTTTCTCGAAGTCGGTATTTTGTGCTATTTATTTGTTTGGGGCCTAGGATTTTTCTTATGATTTTTCTTTCGTTCTTTTCAATATCCTCGATGTCCCTCTTTCTATTCAAAATGTGCGTTTCTGCAGCATATAGACATTCTGGCTTAATAACGGTATTGTAATGTCTCAGTTTTGTATTTTTAGATAGGGATTTTTTGTTGTAAATATTTTATGTAAGTCTCAATGCCGTTTCCATTTGTTGACATCCACCCTTATTGGCCGCTTTTTCCAACCCATTTTCCATGACTATTTCACCCAAATATTTGAATTGAAAGACTCGTCCGATGTTACCATATTTTGTTTTCAGAAATGGTGGTCTTAGTCTGTTGCAGGTCATGTATTCTGGGGTTCTCCCCAGTTTAATGGAATGGTCAATATTCAGGGCCGAGTTTTTTTCACGCCACTCCTGTATTACTTTTTCTAGAACACAGTTAAATAAGAGTGGCGAGAGTCCATCCGCTTGTCTCACTCCAGTTTTAATTTCGCAGGGCTCTGAGATGTCACCCATGAATTTAGCTTTTGACCTTGTGTTAGTTAACGTTGCTTTAATAATTACCTGCGTTTTCAGATTTAGTCCTTGTTCTTTCAAGATTCGGAATAAAGATTCGCGGTCAATAGAATCATATGCTTTTTTGAAATCCACAAATGTACAGACGAGATTTTTATTGTACAGTTTTTGATGTCTTAGAATCAACTTTAGATTCAGGATCTGTTCAGGGCAGGATCTGCCCGGTCGAAAACCTGCTTGATATTCACCAATGTTAGGTTCTAACTGTCCCTGTGCTCTGTCTAGTAGACATTGAGATAGAATCTTGTAACAAATTGGGAGAAGAGATATCCCTCTATTGTTGTTTACATCCGTTCTATCTCCTTTCTTATGTAGTGGATGGATTAGAGCATCTTTCCAATCTTCCGGAATCAGTTCAGTTCGCCAAACTTTTTGTAGAATTTTGGTTATTTCCTTGATTGTACCTGGACCAGCGGATTTCAAAAGTTCAGCAGTGATTCCATTTTCACCAGAAGCTTTGTCATTTTTAAGCCGCTTGATTTGCCTAATTATTTCATCTTCATTCGGTGTTTGGGTTTGTTTGTTTAGGGTTTAGTGTTGCTAATTTGTTTAAGGGTTCAGGACAGTTTTGTATTTGTTCAAAATATTTCGCAAGTTCTTTGCAATTGTCTTAGTTATTTAGAGCTAATTTTCCGTTTTCCTTTTGGAAGCAAAGATTTTGGGGTTGATAGCCTGTTAACTTAGTTTTAAATGTTTTGTAAAAGTTTCGGGTGTTATTTTTTTGGAAATCTTTTTCTATTTCATTAAGTTGATTGTTTTCATATTTTCTTTTAGTTTGCTTCGATGTTTCTTTTCTTACTTCCAAAAAGATGTTATAGTTTATTGCTGTTTTTTGACTGTTCCAATCTTTGAATGCTTTACTTCGGCTTAATACTGCTTGCTCGCAAACTTCATCCCACCACGGATGTTTTCTACGTTTTTGTAAAGGAACCAACTTTAAGGCTGTTTTAATAATTTTTTGTTTCAATTCTTGCCAGTTCTGTGTTAGTTGTTTATCAAGCTCTTCTGTTAGGGCTGGTTTTATTTTCGTTGGGTCAAACTTTGGTATTAGCAGCCTCTTTTGAATAACTTTTCGAGGTTTTAAGCTAAGTTTGATTCTAGTCAAGTAGTGATCCGTGTCTATATTTGCTCCTTTCCTGACTTGAACATTCAAAATTTCTTTATAATTGGGGTACGAAATGGCAACATGGTCAATTTGAAATTCACACATGTACGTGTTTGGACACCTCCAGGTTATGAGCGGGAAAACTGCCGACTGTTTTCCTGTACTTTTTTTCTTTCCTTAGTTGGGCGTTGAAATCACCCAATAGAATTTTTACATGGTTAGAGGGAATTTTGGAGATAGTCTTTTCCTTATAGTCTTTTATAGTAAATATTTAATTTTGTATGATTTTAATTTTATTTTTCCAGTGCTATAATAACAATATGAGTAAGTAATAATCATAATAAATAAATATATGCTTTGATTATAATTATTTTGTATTCAGATCATTCTATACTGTCATCAAGTTCATTTTAGCCATTACTCAACTAGCCCGATATCATGCTCAATTAGCCCAAATTAACTTATTGTAGTGAGGGAGTCGCAAAGTTTTTTATTTAACTTTTTGGCTGTTTAGTGGATCGCAGCACTAAAAAAGTTGAGAAACGATAACCTAAGGATAGTCCACTAATCTAATGGTTAACCTGTATACTGATCCTTAATTTCAAGGATGTAGCGTTTTCGTTACCAATTCAATAGAACTGCAATTAAAAAAATTAGATTTTAAAGTAGAATTCTCTGTGTAATGTACCAGTACCGAATAATCAAATAGATATTAAGGATGTTGAATAGACAGACTGAGTAGTCGTTAAATCGAAAGTTTCGGATTTTTATTGGGGGGGCCATATCAGTTGCAGGCGTCGAACTTCCGACACGGATACCTGCGACGCAATAAATTCTCGTTCCAGGGAGACCGATTGAAAGCTCAGGCCATGAAGCGGCTACGCCGTCGGCATACCGAAGTGTGGCGCTGAAGCTTTGCATACAGATAGAGATTTCATGTTCTGGTCTCCATGCAGAGTGTTAATTTACCTTAAATTTATGTGCTAAGGTCACAGGTAATCTGCGATTGTGACCCGACTGATATCATTACAGGATGTTTATACTGGCTGATAATTAATTTGCGTTGTTTGGCAACTTCTCCATAGTTTCCAGTCGCCCGATATTGTTTATTGGAGATAGGAAGTTCGAGCTGCAACTTGGACTATGCCATCGATCTTATAACGAGAATTTGCTTCGATGCATGTTGATAATTAATACCGCAAAACTAAACCATATTTCATTATACGATGTGATGCTCTAATTATTTAATTAATTGATTATAAAATTATTTATTTAATTGGTATTTATATCGAAAAATAATTGCATTTATTACTACATGGCCACTACATTTATTCTACATGGCCTGCCCACTTCCATTTCAATTGCTTTATTCTTTCAATGATGTCACTCACTTTCGTTTGTTCTCTGACCTATGTGCAGGTCTTTCTATCCCGTCTAGTAATGCCAAGCATATATCTTTCCATTCCCCTCTGTATTACTCGAAGTTTCTGAACTAACTGTGATATGAGTGCCCAGGTCTAACTTCCGTATATCATAACGGGCACGACACACTGATCAAAGACTTTTTCAGGCAAAGTGGTAGTTTGGTCTTAAACACTGTTGTTGAGCCTGCCAAATGCCTGCAAGCCACATTCAACGCGTTGTTCCACTTCCCCGACGGTATCCCCTTCCATTAAAACCCTCTACCCAAGATATATATAGTGATCCACAACTTCCAAATCCGTTCATAAAATAGAAATCTTTTTGTCCTCAGCAAATTTATTGAACATGACCTGACTCGTCTTCTGGTTAATTTTCAAGCCAAATGGTTCCACAACCCCTGCAGCTCTTGTACGTGTCTTTGCAACTCCTCTGGGTCTTGTGAAAAAAGAACGATATCATCTGCGAATCTAAGATGATTTAAGTATGCAATATTAATCCTTATTCCATCCTGTTCCCAATACAGATTACGGAACACTTCTTCCAGGTAGACTGAGAAAAGAAGAGGCGATATTGCGTCACCCTGCCGTACGCCCTATATATTTACGCTCTATATTTATTCCAACCTCAAGACCATCAAGGTGGTCTGTCGCTGTAGCTTCGTTATATATCGATCCTAGTAGATTTACGTAGGCCTTACACTGCACACTTTCCCTTACTGTAGAGAAATCCCCAACTATATATATATATATATATATATATATATATATATATATATATATATTATATATATATATATATATATATTATAACCTGTCAAATAAATACTATTTGACAAGATTCTGATGATTGACACTATTCTGTCAAATTTATCCCTTTAAATCCACGTTGGCTTTATCGGAATAATCGACAAAACAAAAGCAACAGTCGTATTAATTAAGTTGACGCTTTTTCCACCGTTCATTTCCCTTCTGTTGACAACGGCATTAACAGCTAGGAGGCATTTCGACGGCCATTAACGAAAATAAATAACAAAGATATCGACGTTACCTTCTTCATTAAGTTATGGATTTTTGCTTTTCGTACAGACCAGATTTAAATCTTAAGCTTTTATGCGCAGGCCAACTGAAAATTATAGCCGGTGGCGAGCTTAACACAAAACCGCTGTCACTTTAATACCATGCCACTAAATCAAAGCAAAGCAGATTTGTTCTCGGCCGCAAATAAGTCTGGCATAGGCGAGATTAAACATACTCGATTCTGCGAACTTTTACTTTGTTTTCTTTAAACAATTGCGAGATGGGGTTACACGAAAACAAACTAATCGTGTTTTTTCGCTAATAGATGGCAGTGTATGCAGGATATTTGCTTTGGTTGTCAATATATATATATATATATATATATATATATATATATATATATATATATATATATATATATATATATATATATATATACATATATATACATATATATATATATATATATATATATATATATATATATATATATATATATATATATATATACATATATATATATATATATATATATATATATATATATATATATATATATATATACATATATATATATATATATATATATATATATATATATATATATATATATATATATATATATATATATATATATATACATATATATATATATATATATATATATATATATATATATATATATATATATATATATATATATATATATATATATATATAAAATAATAATATTTATTTGTTGCCAAATTTGCAGCCTCGGAACCAACATTCTGAGCTATGATTCTCACTGCATAGCAATACCGAGATAAACCTGCAGCGACTTTTTCCACGTGCCCTCTCCAATTCAGCTTTCTATCAATCACAAGGCTCAAGAAACACACCTGTTCATGTTCATGTTCAGTTAGAAACGACCTTGGTGTGTTTCAAAGAGTTCGGCAGTCAATGACGGGAAGATTGAATGGTTGTATCAAGGCTGGAGGAAGGCATTTCAAACATTTATTGTAGATTGTTTTAACTCTACATGTACTTTTTGATAATAAAATGTTGTTAATGTCGTAAATTTTGTTCACCCTGTATCTTGGAAACAAAGGGGTTTTTCAAAAAAAACATCATACAACAAAATATTCTTAAAATAAGTCAAGGACCTAACCCCATTAATTTTTGCCGCATGTTTACCTAACACCCTGTATATATGTATATCGGTCCTGCCTGCCCGTTATGACATACGCTAAGTGAGATCTGGGCACTCATATCACACTTAGTTCAAAAACTTCGAATAGCACAGAGGGGAATGGAAAGAGGTATGCTTGGCATTATTAGACGGGATAGAAAGACCTGCACGTGGATCAGGGAACAAACAAAAGAGACTGACCAGGGCGTTCCTGGACTGGATACCGCTTGATCTCAAACGTCCACGTATATTGGACCCGAATGGTAGAGGAGAGCTCAGAACCACGAGTGTTGGAAGCATGCTGAAGAGGTCTTCATCCTGCAGTGGATTGATACGGCTGATGATGGTGAGACTTCTTCACTCATACTCCACGTGTTTAATAGTCTAGTACGGTCTGATTATTCTATAAATAAATGGCTTACAAACTTTGAAGAAACTGATTCTAGAAAAAACGTTTCTTCTATAACATCAACTATTTCTAACACGACGAATTTACTAAATTTTGTCGAACTTCAAATTGTGACTTCATATGCGCATGCAATTTCCGAAGAATTGGAACTAGAATGTTGGTCGAATAAGTTCATATTGAAATGTTTTCAATATTTTTAAATATTAAATGTAATAAGACGTAAGAGTGTTCCTATAAAGATTCATTATTAGAGGGAGACCTTTTACGATATATAATAATAGAAGATATTTATTTAGAATACAAGGTTTTATAAGGCAGGCTAATATCACGTAATTCCAGGCAATAATTTTTCGTTAAAGAGATCTGTAAATATTAAATGTATAAATACAGTTAACATCCGTAATCAAGGGCCTTTGTAGGACGCCATTAAAGGGATCAAAGCTCTTTGTAGCGCTTAGATATGCTGTACAGCGAACGACGGACGTCCCATTCATAGTATTCCCAGTTAATTCTCGACACGTTCTCGCCTAAATCTTGTTTAGTTTGCTGGCAGCCACATGTGTAATAAACAAGGCAAACATTAAACTGACAAATATGAAATATCCGCTCATTTTACTAAATTTGTTCGCCACAGTACAGTTTAAGAATTCTGGATTGCAATCGATATCTAGGCAGTTTTTTTTATTTCAATTATCCAAAAATTATAGCTTTGAAGAAATATATGCTGGTTTCCTTAACTGTTATATTAGTAAATCTATCTTTGATAGAAAAGGGGTAGTCACATCGCATATCGAACAACAGTTCTCGATAACTAAAGTTACACGAATCGGTTGTGGTATTCATAACGTAACGTGACCTTAATGTAGTCAACACAAAATTTTATATACATATATATATATATATATATATATATATATATATATATATATATATATATATATATATATATATATATATATATATATATATATATATTATTAATTAATTATTATTATTAATTATTAGAAAATTTAGAACGAAAAAGAATCACTGGAAAATTTATCTTCGTTTGGTTTTTGGTTTGTAAGTTTTAGATTGTAGCGAAAAACCCAAATAAAGAAAAAAACATCTGAACACGCCCCAATCAGTCAGACATTATCTTGTGTTTTTCCGGGAGATCATCCGGTTGTCGGGAGCTTTCAGACGTTTCGGCAAAATCTCATTTGTCATCTTCGGTGCTTACTGTCTCGAGGTTCGTAACTTTCTATCTATCTATCTATATATATATATATATATATATATATATATATATATATATATATATATATATATATATATATATATACGGTTAGATTTTCTTGGATTGCGTCATCACACGTGTCATCACACAACCAACCGGCTAAATGAACACTTTTGTGGGTTACTTGACCGGGAAGGAGCCCCGAGTTCCGTCTCTCGAGGTTCTGACTCTTCAGGGCGCCGACATGTACTATACCATCAAGAATAAGAAGACCCTATCCACAGCCAACAACCCATGTTTTCGCCGACCTCCCGTCGGATGGCGTATATATGTACTGTTAGATTTTCTTCGACTGCGTCCAATGAGACAGCAGTAGCTGTGTCATCATACACTCAACCGTTGGGTTCCACAATCTCATGTGGTACTCACAACAACCTGCGTCTCCGCCTAAATGAACACGAATGAAGGAACACAGGACGAAGTCCAAGAAAATCCCACAGTACATATATACGCCATCCGACGGGAGGTTGACTGTGGATAGGGTCTCCCTATTCTTGATGGTATGGTATATGTCGGCGCCCTGAAGAGTCTGAACCTCGCGAGACGAAACATACGTCATCCAGTTAAAGGGATAGGTGGGGCTCCTTCCCGGTCAAACATTCAACAAATGTGTTCATATATAAATATATATATATATATATATATATATATATATATATATATATATATATATATATATATATATATATATATATATATATATATATATATATATATATATGACACACGTGTGTGTGTGTGCTATTTTTTTTCTTCTAATTTAATTTCTGTAAGAAAATTAAAACCATCCCAAAAATAGGGAGTACACGTTTACATACGAACACTCTGGATTTTTGTTTACATATATTTCAACATTTTTTTTACATTTATACGGTTTACATCGTATTGCTACTTAAAACAAAAATTTCGTTATTTGAGAGAGAAGAAAGTAATAACGTAAATAGAAGGAGAAAGTGAGCTATACATTTCGATGGCACTGGAGTGGGGTAAAAGAGATAATATTGTAGTCCCAGAAAACTAAGTTTTCTTGTTATTATGAATTTTAAAATTATCACACCGGCTAAGGTCTACAAAATTATAACTTCGACACAAAAAGAACAAAAGATAAATAGTAGCAATGAGTTAAAACAATATGCTATATTCTCAAACGCTCAAATATTAATAGACACTTAATACAGAACAGTGGTAATAGCTTATATAGCTGCTGACAACAACATTTATTGCTTAGATTATTAGAAATTATGAAACCTCCTATAATCAACGTATATTTTGATAATCTTTTCGAGTACCAGAATCAAGAGAGATAATATTATTCCATAAAAGTATATTATAATAACATATTGACAATCATCAATTTTTATCGATTCGAAATTACCCACTGCATTGTTGCAAATCGGTTTCCTTACCGTTCGAAATTTTGCTCTTTCTGTTATTCCTCTCTCATGCATTATCAACAACCTGAAACATTAATCCACTAAAAGACTATCCAGTTTTTCTGCTGGAGAGAAGAACTCGGAGACCTTTACTATAAAACAACGAATAACTTTCTTTTAACATACCGACTCGGGTTTTGCGCGATCAGAATGCAAAAAAATTCATAAATATATCAAAATCTAATTCACTTTTTTTTTTTCTTAATAAAACATCTGTTAGATCTGGTTGGTTTTCCAGTTTATACGTAGATGCTATGGTTCAAAATTTACTATTTAAATTCTTGTAAATTTTAATGTTTTGCTTAGAAAATTGAAAAAACATTAATCACATATCCACACCCCCGCATAGTAGTCAGTGGCAGCTGGTATATGAGAGCAGGAAAGGTCCAGACCCTTGCAAAACCACCAAAAAAATTATATATAAAATTACACATATTTAGTGACATTCGATTGTGGGGTTTTTTATTTGCTTACTAAATCGGGTAAATTTATATCCTTAACTTTCAATTTTAATTTATAATTTGTCTAGTCTGGTCGAATTAGACAGAAAAATAACAGTGAAGGTACATAAATTCACATCAAGTTGGAAGTGACTAAAATTGTTCAAAACACAATTAAAAATAATATTTCAAAACTCCCCGTCGTTCCGGTACGCGGAAAAATTGACTCGAGGTCAAAGGTCAAAAAATTGTTTTTTTGCGATTTTCATCAAAACGGTAAGTTTTATCGTAAAATTACCTTAAACAAAAATTATAGAACATAAAATTATCTATAAAAAAGATATCCATATTTTTTTTCCTAAGAGCCATCGTTCCTGAGATATTAACGATTTAAAAAGATGTAAGCAACATAATATGCAAGTACGTCACGTATATACATCTCTGTAGCTGTAATATAAGTAAAAATATTTTTCTATCGGTGATTGTAACTTACATTTAAAATATAAAATATACTTATGGCAAAAATAACAGGAATGGCATTTAATAATATTAAATTAAAACGCTCTGACAAAGTTGTTCCTCTTTTAGCTATGAGTAGTACCATAAAAGTTCACGAAGAAAAAGTACCTGTGACCTTGTATTATTGTTTCAGCGCATGAGTATTACTGCAGAATTTCAAGATGAAATAGATAAATATTTTATCGTTGTTTGATGAGATCGGGATGCGTAAAATACAGAAGCCTGCTATTTACGATTGTTTTGAAAAGGTAAATATTGATATTAACAACACTAATGCAACATACATCATTGACGGAAAATACTTACTACACCGTGTTGTGTGGGATAACGAAGAAACATTTACCGTTATTTTTGATAAATACGTTCAGTATGTACGTCGATATTTTGGTCCCAGAGTTACTGTCGCATTTGATGGCTATAATGATTTCACGACAAATATTAAAGCAGCAGAACAACGTCGTCGAAATTTAGCAACATCTTTATCTTCCGATATTTCATTTGATGAACTTTTGATAGTTCCTATCAACAACAAAAATTTCTTGCAAATACTCACAAGTGTCGGTTCGTTTCAATGTGGAAAGAAAAGTTTACTGCTGAAAATATATTGGTTAAACAAGTTAACAACGATGCCGATGTACTGATTATTGAAACAGCAATAGAGCAATTTACTTTGACAAATACAACTATTGTTGTTGGTGAAGATGTAGACTAATTCGTATTACTCACTGCTCCGACTGTAACTGAAAAAACTATTTTATTTTTAAAATGAGGAAAATCTCAAAATCAATCGGAAATATATTCATCAAAAAGTTTATCAACTTTTGCAAAATATCAAAATCATGTACTATTTCTATACGCAATAACTGGCTGTGATACGACATCTGCATTTTACAGGAGGGGTAAAACAACAGTCTTTAAAATGTTTGAAAAACAAAATCTAGTTCCATGTGCTGAAGTTTTTAAAAAAAGTAATTCAACTCCACAAGAAATTATCACCAACGTAATTCGTTTTCTTCTTTCTATGTACGGAAAATTACCTGCTTAGATAAGTATCGATATGCATGTTTCGTTAAAAACGAAAGAAGAAGAAGAAGAAGAAGAAGAAGAAGGAGGAGGAGGAGGAGAAGGAAAAGAAGAAGACGAAGAAGAAGACGAAGAGAAAAAGATCAAGAAGAAGAACAAAAGAAGAAGTAATTGAAGATTATGAATCGGACGAATAAATTTTTCTAAAGTTTTTTAATTTCCATCGCTTTCATCAATTCCAACCCTTGCTAATATATGTGTGAATGATGATGAATGATGTGAATTTATGTACCTTTGAATGTCTAGGTTGACCGGACTAGTCTTCTGCTACACAGAACCTCCATATTTCAAACTCCTGCCACTGAATTAGTAGTTGAATTCATCTTTTAGCTCCGATATTAGCACGTTTCATGATTTGTGGATGCTTCATTACGTATAAATCATCTCATATAAAAAGCAAATATTCTTTTAAAAGTGGATTGAATCACCTCCTGATGATGCTAACATTGTCAACGAAACGCGCGTAACGAAATTTATAAAAAAGGCCTTCGGAGTTTGGTAGTAAATCTCCTCGAGTTTATCAAGAGACTATTACATGATGGGGGAAATTTACGTGAACTTTTCATTTTCCTTACCCAACTTTGATAAGTTCCATATATCCTGAATTTTTAGGAACCGGAACGTAAGTTTTCCCCTACAAAAGAACAACATTACTCTGATCAGTGATAATTGATATTACGCATACCGTGATAAAACTGGGAATAGACTGAAAAGCACATACGTCATAGTTCGTAAATTTTCTCATTGTAGAAAGTGACGCGTGCGCTTCTGTACACAAATACGCAAAATGTCCATCGCGAATTTTTTCATAGCCTTCTCTTATCTCGAAAAAGTTATTTGGCTTAATTTTCTTATCGTAGAGTTCTTTAAAAACACCACCTTTCAATTCCTAAAAAAATAATACACGGGGTATTTCGAATGGTTATGGTAAAATTTTGGATGCATAACATTCAGTTAAATCTAAGACAAAACAAAATCCAAGAGTGATAAGTCGATCTACTAGGACTAAGCAGAGGTCTATGAAATTATAAACAGTTCATAACACATCACTCAATAAGTTCGTAGAATGACCAATAAAACAACTTTTAGGCAAAATTTCACTTTATTCGTCTACATAGTCTCCTTCAAGAGTGATGCATTGACTCCAATGCTTCTCTAACATTTCGATGCCTTTTTTCTAGAACGATTTATCTTTGGTCTCAAAATAGGCTTCAGTTTCGACAATCAATTCTTCATCAGAGCCATATCTTTATCGCTTGAGTCTTCTTTTTAGGTCTGCAAACAGGTAGTAGTCGATGGCAGCCAGATCCGGATAATACGGTAGATGAGGAAGTAATTCAAAGTGCAATTCATGTTTTTTGCCGTTGCTGCGAGCGTCTTGTGAAACGATGCATTATCTTTTTCACTTGTGGTCATTTTTACGCCATTTTTTTATTGTTCTTCCTTTGTGAGTGTTTTTCCTTTTGTCAGTTGCCGTTCACTCACCTAACTGACGATTTGACTGTGGAGTATAGTGATGGATCCATTTTTCATCCATTGTCACATACCACATGAAAAAATCCTTTTTATTGCGCCTATATAGGTCGCATGGTCGACGCGTTGCTGTTTTTGATCGACTATGAACAAACGTGGTATCCATTTCGAGCAGAGCTTTCTCATGGACACTCTGATAATTAAGTATCAGCTATCTCACGTAACTTCAATTTACGATCAGCCAAAACCATATTGTGGACTGTTTTTATGTTTTCTGGAATAACTGCCGAATTTAGGCGACCAGAGCGTTCAACGTCATCGGTTTGTCTCGATGGAGTAGAGTCCGAACACAAATACATGAAAAAATTAATGGCACCCAAAGATAATGGCGGACAAACACGTTTCCTAACCTAAACAGTGAACAGCTTGTTTTTAAACCACCTATGTTTTATGTAAATAATTATAAATGTTGTTTCTTACGTTGAAGATGTGCTTGGAAAAAGTTCGATTTATTACGCCGACCTCGAACTTGTACTCGAGTAGATCGGAAGCGGATTGAATTTTTGCTGATGACTTCAGAAGGATTAAGATGCTGGCCGAATAGGCCACAAAAATAAACATGTAAAAGAGGAAAAACAAAATCAATAATATCCTGCCTGATATACTAACTGGCTCGACATTTGTTCCTGCAAAAATAATTGGATTAATACATTTGAAGTAGAAATGTTAATAAGAAATACAAATACAAAACCAGTATGGTCTGGAAGATATCTCAATTTTAAATCTCATACACCAAATAAATATAAAAAATTCTTTAATTGATAGAGCTGTTATTTTAACTAATCCAAAAAAAAGGCCAAAATATATAAATAAAATCAAAAAAACACTAGAAGATAATAATTATCAAAAAAAAAAATTACGAACCGGTAATTAAAAATAGAATACATAGAATATATAACAATAATAACATAACAAATAAAACTAAAAATGAAAATTACATACCTTTACCATACATACCAGAAATAAATAATAAAATAAAAAAGTTCTTAAACCATATAATATAAATATAGCAGAAATACCCAGTAATAACACTAAAGTAATATTTACAAAATTAAAACCACAAATACCTAAAATGGAACAAACAAATTTAATTTACAAAATTGAATGCTTAAACTGCCCAAGCTCATATATTGGGCAAACTAAACAATACTTAAAAAACAGAATAAATGAACATAAAAAAAGCATTAGAAACTTTGAACCAAACGTAACTGCCCTTTCAAGGCATGCTATAGTTAATGAACACAACTTTAATTTTAACGACATAAAAATCCTAGATTTTGAAAAACAATATAAAAAAAGAAATATAAAAGAAATGATTTATATAAAAAAAACACATAATACCATTAATTTCAGAAATGATACAGATAATTTAAGTTGTATATATAATAACATTATTAAATAATAAATTTTCATAATTTTTTATTTTTGCATCTAATATTCCACATAACAAATTCAAAACAATTAGGTTATAATAAAAAACTAAAATTTAAAGGTGAAATAATTGTTAATTATGTCAGTCAAACATACAGTCATTTAATTTTTTTTTTAAATTATCACATATTATTTAAAAAAATTTAAAAATTAATTGTTTATTTTAATATTGGTATATTTTTAAATGTAAGTTTGTGTTTTTTATAAAAGTTATATGTATTGTAGAATTATGCTGAGGATGGTTCTTTGTTTGAACCGAAACGTTAATAAAAAAATTAAAAATTAAAAATTAATTACTGACCGAAAACCCCAATAAATAAAAAAAAATAATAATGTTAATAAGAAACGTTTTTTTTTGAAATTCAAACCAGGTCAATTCAGTTTTATTTATTAATTTTTCATCGTGTTATGATGTAAACCCACACATCTGATATTTTTGATTGTGATATTTCATGGGGCGTATCATCAGGAAATTACGAAACCTGGATTTAATCTCAAATGCACAATAACTTTATGACTCACCTTGTTGACAAATACCCTCTAACGATAATACGACCATATCGCTTATTGAAACAGGATTCATATTTCTGGCTGCTATTTCAGGCTAGAATGAAGTTAGTTACTAAACTGGTTATTTTACAGCATGTGAAAGCGAAATCAAATTCAATATAAATATGAATTTTGTTGAAATAATGTGTTTCGGTTAATAATGTTGATTTGGCTAGCAGATGACGTTACTAATACATTTGGCTATGGCATCTTCGAGAGCAAATATACGCCATTAAAAACCAGTTCGTTCTTAATTGTCATTTTGCACAATGACAATAACATAAAGCAATTTTTCAGCATGACAACGCTCGGCCCCATGTTACAAAATGTATAAAAACTATTTGGAAAACGTTAAGTGGGACGTCCTACTGCACTCGCTGTATTCTCCAGACTTAACCCCTTTGGACTACCACTTTTTTTCTTACAAAGAAGGAAAAATTTAAATGACCTATACTTTGATAATTAAAATAATTTATTTTGTTAGAGAAATAAACGTTCAAATTTTCCTAAAAAATCGACATTATTAACCGAAACACCCATTAGTTTAAATAGTTTACTTTCTGTTCGGCACAAAGTTTCACTTCCCAATTTAGTGAAAAATAAAGAGCAACCATAAGTAAAATTGTTGTTATAAATGTTGCAATCCAAACATGCAATGACAATGTTAGAACGTAGATGTTTGTCACGTAACTTAAAGATGGTTTTTTTAAAAATAATTTTAATCCTAGTAAGTTTAATGGTCCTGCATAAGCGATACTGTTCAGTCGGTGTTTAGTTACAAGATTTGTTCCTAAAATAAAAATAAGTGTAGTTAATTTTAACAATCCTATTTTTTACAAATTACTTAACATCAACTCAAGATTGGAGTTCCATTGAAATGAACGATGAATTGAATTGGAGATATAAACAACAGACAAAATTAAAGTTTTGGGTTTAGAGGCGCATCAGCAACTGAGAAGGGTATTTAGCGACTGGACCTACAGCTTAACGTGGGTTCCGAACCACGGTCGTCAGCTACCGAAAACCCCAGTCAGTATCCCCCTCGGGCTATCAACCCTTGGTTTTGTGCTTAACCCAAAGTATCTCGAGAAGTCGGTAGGCTTCTGGCGAGTGACCAACGTAGAAAACCTCTCAGAAGGCATCCAGCCTTACCCAGCCTCGAACTGGCGTGACTGAGGGGTGATTCCTTGTCAGATTTTACACTCTTACCTAGAAACATTCATAAGAATTTTAGAAAAACTTTTTTGCCAAGTACGGGATTCGAACCCGCTCCAGATTAACTGCCGTAACGTACGGCCGACGCCTTAGATACCACAGCCATCGACAAGATGTATAACAAAATAGTCAAATCCGAATATCTCGCAAACGGCTTGAGATATCAATATTGACCAAGGGTCTCTATTTTGATATTTATTTCTGTATTTTGATGTCAAAATATTCCCAGCTTTATAGGGTAAAAAAATATGATCGAGTTAATTCCAAACAAGGTAGGTAGCAAGGGTCGTTTAGGTCTAGGGGGGGCCTTTAGGAACTAGTCTCAAACTAGTACCAAATTCGGATTTGTCACCTTTTGGAAAATTTTGTGTCATTGCAACTTTTATTTTTTTAATAACCAACATAATACATAACATTTGCCAACACATTTATTGACTAAATCTTCTTATTTTAATCTCTACTATCACCAGTTGCTCTATGGATAAGTTATGGGACACCCCGTATATATAAATATATTGTAAAAAATCAAAGTAGGGTAGAGCGGGGTTATATCTCGAAAACTAAACAACCTACAAGTGTAAATGGCGAAAAGAATGGGTTATGGGAGGGGAACGCATAGCGCGACACTCAATTGCTGTTCGGTGTTCCGATAAAATAAGAGAACGCTTTGTTTTTTTCGGCGTAAAAAAAATATTAAAGGTCATCATAATTTTTCTACTATACTCGTATAAACTCGTATAAACACTTAATAAGAACCACGTAAGTATTCAAACATTACTTAATTATTGTTCTTTCGATTATAGATGGTTATTTATTTTTAACTCTTTAATTTTTATTTTGTTTATTTTTTCCTTTATTTGGGTTTTTTTGCCACGATCTAAAACTCAAAAAATATCAAAAATATCTGTTCTTATGTAAATAAATAATCACTGGGTCCAAACGGAGACAAATTTCTGAGTGATTGTTTTTTGTAATAAATTTGCCTAACGAACAAATTTTTAAAAATATAAAAATGTTCTAAAAAATATACAAACTTTTAACGTTAACGTTTTGGGAAGTATTCTCCTCCCGTTTTCAAAACGAATCTAAAAATAAAGTATATTAATTTCTATAAATTATAAAAAGATAGAAAGTAAATATATTTTTTGTGTACGTCAATGATACTTACATTGACAATCAGTTTTTAATGACAGTGACATACTAACAAAAAAAATATATATAGGTGAGGTTTACCGTGTGATTGTTTATTGAAATTATTAAATCTTTTTAATTGTATTCTTTAGAATCGGGAACCATATTGAATTTAAATCTACCGAAGTACCGTTATCGATTCGTTTAATACCGTTTTGGAATTATTCCAATTGATTTTATGACCCGATTCCCATGCGTGTTAACAAATTGTAGATTCATTAAAATCGCCCTTTCTAAGAAGGTTTTATGCTCTTTTATTCTAACATCTAACGGTCTAGATCTCATAATTACTTACTACTTTAATTTAATATCTATTTGCGTTATTATTATTGTTAAATATATAATTTTATATAAAAAAGTGTAATAATAATCCAAATATTGGAATGATTTAATTTTGTTTGATTTTAATTTTATTTTTCCAGAGATATAATAAGAATGAGTATATAATAATCATAATAAATAAATAGTTTCTTGTTGATTACAATTATTTTGTGTTCAGGTCATTCTATACTGTCATCAAGTTCATTTTAGCCATTACTCAACTAGCCCCATATCCAAGCTCAATTAGCCCCACTAGTGGGGCACGTCGAGCAACTTCAAGCGACCCCGCATTTTCGACAATAACTTTTAAACTTGTACTAGAATTGTTTTTACATCGCTAGAAGTTTTGGAGAGGAGTAAATTACGAACCTAACAGAATAAGAGTCAGTTAAATCCGATGTATATTCTTAGAGTTATGGGAGATCAAGCAAAAAGTTGATCAACTAGCCCCGCTCTACCTTATTACATGGTATTTAATTATGAAATAGATAAAAGTTTATACAAAAGAGTGAATTATAAATACTAAACTTTTGAGGTGTCTTTTTATCGCTAGGAATATTTTTTTTTGAAAGTCCTTTATCACTTGTAACAAAAAGGATTTTAGTCCTTTTCCTTTGTTAAAACACAATTACATTCCTCCATCATTTTAACGCCCGTTTTCGAACATGTTATTGGCAACTTTAAAGTTGAGGATGGTTGGAATAATTTCTTGATGGAAAAAAATGCGTTTCGCTACACTGTAGCTTCTTCAGCTGATTCTAAAGTTATGTTTTAGAGAAATATATAAGTGAAAATTAGATCACGTTGTTTTATTTATACAACTTTAAAGTTCCCAATAATCAGGATTCCTAATTTAAGGTCTCCAAAAATTCCCAAGCAGAAGAATCGTGATTCAAAAAGGCACACGAAATGATATACTTTTCGAAAAAGTTTATAATTTTTCTTGAAGCTCGCAAACTCCAATACATTTTTCCTCTCCTAGAAAACGTTTGGTTTCATCAGAAATATTCTCATTCTGTTAAGCTTCTTGAGCATGAAGAAAAGCATCAAGAACAACAGATCGTTCTGTCATTCTGAGATCCACTTCCACACTTATTGGAATGAAAAATTCGGGAAAGACTAGATCTGGACTCGGTAAAGTACCATAGGACACGACCATCCCTCATATTCTCTTGATTTGCATTCGTGCGACTTCTGACTATTCTCAAAGCTTAAGTTGAAGATGAAGAGAAAATGTTTGATCATTCTGCAGATTTATTTAGAATAAAAGTTTATTTAAGCTGGCTTACCTCCCACATCAATTTTGTTCTCTATTAAATCTGGTATCATAACCTTTAGTTTCTTCTCGCCAAGATACTCAACGTAATTCCCATAACCGTGACTATCATAAATAGTCATATTCAAAGTAGCGTTTAAATACTGGATCAAACCGTTGATGGTTGGCATTTCTTGTAAGAAATTAAAGTCGTTATTTGGACTAGAAAAAAAATCTGTATCAGAGGAAACAATATTACTGTTACTCGAATGGTTACCCCAGGTAATCAAAGTCGACGTTGTCAGCAGCATTCTTATTAGTAAACAAAACTGTGCCCATGTAAATTGGTTGACGTTTAAAATTCATCCTCAGACTGGCTCTAAAATGTCTTACCAGAGGTTTACTAAAACCAGATTGTGAACTCCACGTTCCACGAGGTTCAATTTCTAGAAGGGAAATTATAATTTATTGAAATAGATTACGAAGACGATATGCGAGATGTCTAAGTATCACATAGGTTAATATAATAAGTCCCCAGTCTAGCAACGAGGAAATTTTTGAACGAACGAGGAAGCAGTTCTATGTGCAATTCCTGCAATTTAACCATCGTTGCCAAGGCTTTGTGATATGAAAGATTGTCTTGGTGAAACACCACTTTTCTTTTGTTCATTTTGAGTCTTTTTTGCGATCTCGTCCGTTAAACACACCAGTTACGTTATGTAATATTCGCTATTGATGGTTTTACCTTTTTCGAGATAATCGATAAACAATATCCCATGCGCATCCAAAAAAAACAAGCTATTGGTTGTGTTTTTGGCTATCACCGGTTGTTCTCCACTCAGCTGACTGTCCATTTGACTCTGTGGTGTAGTGGTGGATCCATGTTTCATCATTGTCACATACCTCATAAAAATATCGCATAAAAAGCTCCAAACATTACTCAGAATTATCAGTATATTGCTGTTTTTGATCCGATGTAAGCAAAAACGGTACCCATTTCGATAGAAATTTACGCATTCTCAAATGTTCATGCAAAATAGCGTGTAGACTTTCTTTCTATATCTCCATGATATCATCTACCGTATCTTCACTTTAGAGTGTTGCGAAATAATTTTGTGAATTTTTCTGATCTTGTCAGGTGTGTTTGTACGACCACGTCTGAATTCACCATACCAATCAGTTATGGTGGAGTTTTCTGGGGCAGATTCTGGGTAATGTTTATCAAACCAGTATTTTGCTTCAACATAATTTTTCTTCATCAAAAAGCAATGCTTAATCAACACACAAAAGTCTCAGAAACAGTAGACACAAAAACTAGACAACAACTCAACTCAGAAACAACTCAGAAACTAGTAGACATATTGTCCTGAAATTTTGAGAGTTCATGTTTGAAGGTTGGCTCAATAAAACACTGGTAAGGATTTTTTGTAAGTAACTCCATCTATATGTCAGACCAAGGACTTATTAACTGATGTGTTAAAGTAATAAGACTTACGACGGTTAAATAAGCTCCGTAAAATAAGCTCTCCAATTCTTTTCACGTCGTTGGAAAGCCTGGACTTCTACTATTTTTCTACCCCGTTGCGATCGATGCGCGTCATACAAATCTTTCGTAGGTAACGCACGGCCTCTTCTTTCAAGTCCTTGTCGAGCCTGAAATTCTTTCCACCCAGATGTGACTTCAACGTTCCTGAATCGTCATCCGTCGATGTTCAAGCAGTACCCACTCCGCTTTTGCAATCGTTTCGCCCGGAACCGATGGCAGGTCGGCACGATGTTCACCATGAACATCTGTACGTTAATTTTTAAATTCCCTTCACCATTTTTGCTTATTTTTGATGTTCATACGCTTCACATTATTGATGATTAAGGCGTAGTGCTCCTGGTACACAAAAACGTAAGACTGAGCGTTGCAGATAGCTCGGAGTGGTGGGAATTTGTAGGCGGGAAACCAAGCTACACGCCGGTGCTGCCCAATCTTGCTTTAAAGGGTTTCTTACGAATCCAACGCCTGGGAGACTATCCTTTACGCACAACCCTTGTATTGTGTATAAATTTTTATGTTTTGAAATTACAATTCCACATTATCTTCTTTAAGTCAGTTGCCTTGGAAAGTCGCACAACGCTGAAAAGGGTTTGACCACTCTTCATCCAATGTTGCCAAATCGAACGCTACCCCACACTTTCATTACTTTATTAAAATACCTCGTAGATATTAAACTTTTTATTATCTTTTTTTTTATTTCAGCAGTAAAAATCAATTTTATCGCTTTGCTTTATGCACAGATGAAATGTTAGAAATAATGTCGTTTTTTTTTTATTCTGATATCATTAATAATTTCTTAAACCACACCTCTCAGTACAATTTATTTTTTAATTAATCTTTTTCGCTTCCTAGGTTGAAAAAAATCTTGACCTTTATAATTATGTACATCTGTTAATTTTCCAGTGTTTTTTCCCACACTGTTCCTCAATATCATTTTACCAACATCGCAGAGCCTGGTTGGTCACCATGAGAGGTTCGCTGTATATCACGAAGCTCTTCATGCAGATATCTGGCATGTGGCCTGTTAAATTTGTTTCTCCACCACTAAGATGGTTCTATTCACCCTATACGTTCTACGCTCAGGCTATGTTTATATATTTTGTCACATCTCTAGCACTGGAATTTATAAAATTGGTGATGCATTCTACTCGTTCTGAACGAATCAGCTCCGGTGCCACTGTGTTGATTACGTCGATGATAATCAACACCAGATCGTTGATTTATCGGAAGAACCACGTTCCCCAAATGTACCAGGACTTTATGGAGGTGGAACAAGACATAATTGATAACAAGGATCCTGATATACTGATAGCATACAAAAAGTTTCACGGTTTCAACTGGATGTTGAATATCTGGACTGTCACAAACACAGTAGTACTGTCGGCGGCGTTGATGATTAACGGGTTTACCAATGTATTCAAAGTTGGAGTGAAAAATTATGATTTCGAACAAGGTCCAGTACTGTACGACCTTTATTTTCCCATTTCTCGAAACAACCACAAAATATTAATTATAATTATTAACGTTTACATGTCTTTGTTGGGTTTGGTTTTTAATATTGCGACGCAGATCACACTGTACTCGTTAATCAATATAGCTTCGTTTCGACTGGCGATGCTGGGTGTTAAAATAAAGAAGTTTCCTACTTTGAGGTCTCAGAGTAATAGTGATGATGGTTTGGCAATAAGACAATTAATCATAGAACATCAAGATCTTATAAGGTAAGTTGGGAGAGGTACATTTTATAACAATTCAAGAAGATAACTGTTTCCGGTAAACATTATATTATTGTTATTATTTTGTGACAAAAAAAATGCTTTTTAGAGTTTATATTAGAGAATTTCGAAGCACGCGAGAAGTGTGTCAACTAAAGGGAAGTGTCTAAAGAGTAAATGACCCACTTTACACAGGAGTAATTTTTGTTAAACATTGTAGAATATGCTCAAATAGTTCCTCATGAATTCCATCAAGTTGTCACTTTCACTGTTTTCTTTTTTCCTTATAATCGAAGAAAATGCTACGAAAGGTTGTGACATTATTTCTGTTGCTTTGGAATATAATGCAGTTTCATACAGTTCTTGGAACTGGAATACAATGAAAATAGAATAAAATCCTACCATAAATGAATTGAAACTTATGTATAAATTACCACTGTATTTAAAAACGAGGCGTAAGGTCAGAAACCGATTTTGGGAGACTCTTGTTGACGTTTTGATGGTGTCTAAATATTTTTAATATTCTCCACGGGCCCACTGTTCAATTTTTCATGTATACCTAGTATATATATATATATATATATATATATATATATATATATATATATATATATATATATATATATATATATATATATATATATATACCAGGACAATTAACTCTAAATAACCAAGACAATTGCAAAAAACTTGACAATTATTTTGGACAAAGACTAAACTGTCCTGAGCCCTTAAACAGATTACCAACACTAAACCCTAAACAAACAAACCCAGATTCATTACCACGGAATGAAGATGAAAAAATTAGACATATCAAGCGACATAAAAATAGCAAAGCTTCGGGCGAAGATGGAATCACTTCTGAACTTTTGAAATTCGCTGGTCCAGGTACAAACAAGGAAATAACCAAAATTCTACAAGAAGTTTGGCGAACCGAACAGATTCCGGAAGATTGGAAAGATGCTCTAATCTATCCACTACATAAGATGTGATAAAGTCTAGATGTAATGAGATGTTTATGGATGTAAACAACAACAGAGGGATATCTCTTCGTCCAGTTTGTTACAAAATTATATCTCAATGTCTACTAGACAGATCACAGGGACAGTTAGAACCTAAAACTGGTAAATATCAAGCAGGTTTTCGATCAAGCAAATCCTGACCGGAACCGATCCTGATTCTAAAGTTATTCCTAAGACATCAAAAACTATACAATAAAAATCTCGTCTGTACATTTGTAGATTTCAAAAAAAGCATGTGATTCTATCTCTACATCTACATCTTTCAAAAACAAGGACTAGATCTGAAAACGCTGGCAATTATTAAAGCAACACTAACATAAGGTCACAAGTTAAATTCATGGGTTTCATAACAGAGCCTTTCGGAATTAAAACTAAAGTGAGACAAGGGGATGGACTCTCCCCACTCTTATTTAACTGTGTTCTAGAAAAATTAATACAGGAGTGGCGTGTAAAAAAATCGAATATTAACCAGCCCACTAAACTGGGGAGTACCAACATCAAAATAGATTGTCTGGCGTTTGCTGATGATCTAGCAATTTTAGCTCAAGATATATTAACACCACAAAAACAGATTGAAATCCTAAAAGAATCAGCAGAAAAGGTAGAACTTCCTTTGAAATGCTACCAATAAAGGTAGATGTCAAAAAATGGAAACTGCAGTCAGACTTATACAAAACATTTACAACAAAAATGTATATATAAAAACACAAAACTGAAACATTGCAACACAAATGTAACGCTCATTTTGAATAGAAAAGACATCGAGGAGATTGAAAAGAAAGAAAGAAAAATCATAAGAAATGTTTTAGGCCCCTAACAAATAAATAGCACCACATACCGACGTTAAGAAAACCAAGAAATGAAAACAATACACAGCGATATGAGAAAAAGAAGGCTTAAACCTTACAGACACATAAAACGCATGAATCCAAGTAGGCTAACTAGACAAATAGTTGCATTTTATGAAAATAGGAGTAGAGCTAAAATAGAAATAATTAAATGGATTGCTACAATTAAAGAGGACCTAAGATCAGCAAATATTACACAAAGTATAACGATAGAAACTGTTTCAGACACAAGGTTAGCGTTTGGGAGGTTGGCCAGAGTGAAAAATGTAGGAAAACTGGAACAACTGGGACTTACGAAAGGAAAAAAGCATGAAACGAATGAAATGAGTATATGGCAAAGGAAGACTAACAACAACAAACGCCTCTAACTGTACTTCGCGTGGTCCACTAGGGACCATACGTGAATAGTAAATAAATAATAATTAATAAAAAACGAATAAATATAATGATGTTCACTGTTTTAATACCAACTTTAACATTAGAAATTTGTCTTCCTGACGAAGCTACAGTGTTAGCGAACCGAGTCAAATATCAATAAAATAAAGTGGAAATTTCAACAAAAAGGTTTTTGATTAAACATTTAAAGCTGCTTCGTTCAGACCAATCGCTCGTCCCTTTCCACATCTTCATTCTTCAATCGCCTACAAAAACATAAAAGTAAACAAGCAAAAAGTATATCATTTTTGGTATTCAAGCAATACGGTTGGTTTACCTTCAGTTTCATTTAACTATGTATACAGAGTGTTCAGCTCGCATTTAAATAACTATTTTCTTATGATTTTTTCTTTTAGTTTTATACATAACATAAATGATTCTGTAAAGTATGTGGTACTCATGGAATTTCTCTTTAACACTTTCGCTGTTGCCTCAACATTATTTCAAATAGTAACCGTAAGTGTGTTTTACTCTTACGAGGGTTGTTATTTATGTATCCGGAATTAACAATAACGCTGTTGCTAGGCGCCATCTGACATATAAGTCGTAAAGTTTGATATTGTTAACTTTATGCGTATTCAGAACGTTTTTTCATAGGGTCGTTAGTTTATTGACATGGAAATTTCAACTCAGTCAAAGAATTAACTGGTGAGAATTTTTGTGCAATTATTTAATACGACATTCAACGTGGATTATGTCGATAACAGTGCATCAACCAACACAATATCGTGAGATTAACTCATCCCTGGCATTAGTATGACAAACATCTAGCAGTAGATCGATCACCGCGAAGAATATTTTGAAAAAATATAACACCCTTTTCACCGATAAATAGACGTTTTTATTCATAATTCCGGATAAATAATTAGCAACCCTTGTACATGAAACCTATTTAATTGTTCCTTTTTGTTTAAATCATGCAGATTAAGGACATATCTAAATTCCTGTTTGCATTTTTATTCGCCTGTCTGTTAGTATCGCAAGTATTTATATTGGCTTGGACAGCTAACGAAATTAAGGAACAGGTACAAATCATTTTTATTAGATTGGTTATTTTGGTTATATTTTTAATATGTTTTAGAGTGTCGGTATTTCAAATTGTATATACGAAAGTCCCTGGTACGAAGCAAGTAGAGAAGTTCAGGGCATGTTGCTGATAATGTTGCTACGAGCACAGAAGCCTCTTGTTGTGACTATTGGTCCATTCAGCCCTATGACTAATGATACTGCTTTGATGGTAATGTTCACCTTTTCGGCAATAATATAAAATAGTCTATTAATTTAGTAAATAATGTTTCTACTTTCAATGACTTTGACTCCATGACGAATAATTTAAATGTACACTGCCCGACAAAAAGAAAGAGGCACTAAATTAATATGATTATTTATTCTATAATACAATTTTAATACCTTTAAATTATAAATATTTGTTATTATTCTTATTCTAAACTATAAACGACATCTGCATCAACTTTTTATTTATGTTATAGGTGTTTCGGTTAGTAATGTGGATTTTACAAAGAAACGGCGTTACTATTACATTTGTTGGTATTGACCAAAGGTTCCTAAACTACGGCCCGCGACTGGCGAATTTAGCGGGCTTATGCTCGTTTAGGGCACGTACTCGGCGACTAGTTTAGAAACTAGAGATAATGGCAGGAAAATTAAAACGGTTTTAAGGCTGGAAAGTTTGGAGACCCCTGGTATAGATTAATGACGTCTATGGCAGTTTGTAGGGTAAAGATAGGCCATCAAAGGCCAGATAGTTATTAATTGTCATTGGGTAAAAAACATAGTTTTTCATAGTTTTGAACACGTCGAATTATGTACCAAAAAATGACGTTTTGCGAAGAAGTTTAATAATTTTCTTTAATATGAAGAAAACGACTGCAGATAGTTATCCATTGTTAGTTGAACCTTATGGTGAACATACTCGAATCCAAAAAACTTGTAAACGATGCTGATGATGATGCGATGATGATGACGATGCGATGCGACGATGCGATGCGATGCGACGATGCGATGCGACGATGCGATGCGACGATGCGATGCGATGATGCGATGCGACGATGCGATGCGACGATGCGATGCGACGATTCGATGCGACGATGCGATGCGACGATGCGATGCGACGATGCGATGATGATGATAAAAGGCAAGGAGCGACCAGGACAGACTAAAACGTTTGAAAATGCAGATTTACAAGCATTATTGTATGAAGACTCAACTCATTCGTTGAAACAATAGGCAGAAGCATTGAATGTTGCTCAATCCACCATGTCCGAACGTCTGCACACATTGGGAAAGATCCAGAAGGAAGGAAAATGGGTTCTGTATGAATTGAAGCAAAGGAACATCGAAAGGCGAAAAACCATTTGTGATATTTTGCTTACCAGACTGAAGGAAAAAGGTTTTTTGTACCCAGTTGTGACAGGTGATGAAAAGTGGATCTATTTCGAAATCTACCTCTATTTCGACAACATGACAATGCTGGGCGCCATATTGCAAAATGTGTAAAAAAAAATATTTTAAAAAAAATCAGTGGAACTTCCCACCTCACCCGCCGTATTCACAGGACTTAGCTTCTTCGGACTACTGCATATTTCGATCGATGTAGCTCAGATTTCTTTCCCGCTCCAAAGTTCTTTTGACGCGAAATTAATTATTTGACAGAAAGATGGGAAAAAATAATAACTAACGATGGCCAACACTTTGATTATTAACGTAATTTATTTTGTTATGGAAATAAACGCTCAAATTTTGCGAAAAAAATCCACATTAGTAACCGAAACCTCTATTAAAATAAATATTTTTTTAAGCGTAGTCTTATTATTAACTTTCAGTTAATTTCAAAGACAAAATGATAAAGCCAGATTGTTTATCTATAAATTTATTATTTCTAGTAAAGTCAGTTTTTACACCCATAAATTAGTGTTTCTTGGTGATTTTGTGTGGAAAAAATTCTTGCATTGAAAAAAGAGAGATTTTCCAGTCCAGAAATTGTCAGAAAAATATTACGTAGTGCCTTAGTAGTTAGTTGAGGAATTTTTCATTGTTACAAAGATCTTCGAACCCCTCATTTTGTAGCAATGTAATTTTCTCAATACAATTTAACAGTTTGAGTTCTTATTTTCAAATTGTCATTTTGTCGAATTTCTAGAACATTTCTTTAACATTTTAATTTCTAGAATAATTTAGGAGTTCGTTTATGCTCATACCTGCTCATAACTTAAAAAATAACTAGCATCTTAGATCATTCTTTCGAAAAGGACTAAAAACACTCTATGTTTGTCGACAAAATGAGTGCATTTTTTAAGTTAAATTACTGTTCAGCTTCAATTTTTATATATCTACACGAAAAAAACATTTATATATTTATATATTTAAGGATTGTAAGTTTGAAGCTTTACACGAATGCTCTAAGTGATCTTTTATTAAAACTTATGCCAGGTGACAAGATATGCAAACGATGTGGCAATAATTTACGTCAGGAAATCGTATTACAGAAAAAAATACTTGCAGAGCATCTCAGGAAACCACTGGGCAATGTAATTCGATTGAAGAAAGTAATACCGAACATAATCCAGAAAGATTACGACGATCTGCTAGAGTTCTGGAGCAAAAAAAATTACAAGCCAGGGAATCGTTGATTGTTCTCAACGTACTAATTCTACAAATTCTAACTTCGAGTGGCTCTGAATTCATGACTGCTAGTCAGGATAAAAAAGTAATTAATAACATTTTGACAAATCTGGAAAATGTAATTTTCTCAATACAATTTAACAGTTTGAGTTCATGTTTTCAAATTGTCATTTTGTCGAATTTCTAGAACATTTCTTTAACATTTCAATTTCTAGAATAACTTAGGAGTTCGTTTATGCTCATACCTGCTCATAACTTAAAAAAATAACTTGCATCTTAGATCATTCTTTCGAAAAGGACTAAAAACAATCTATGTTTGTTGATAAAATGAGTGCACTTTTTAAGTTAAATTACTGTTCAGCTTCAATTTTTATATATCTATACGAAAAAAAGATTTATATATTTATATATTTAAGGACTGTAAGTTTGGAGCTTTGCACGAATGCTTTAAGTGATCTTTTATTAAAGCTTATGCCAGGTGACAAGATATGCAAACGATGTGGCAATAATTTACGTCAGGAAATCGTATTACAGAAAAAAATACTTGCAGAGCATCTCAGGAAACCACTGGGCAATGTAATTCGGTTGAAGAAAGTAATACCGAAGATAATCCAGAAAGATTACGACGATCTGCTAGAGTTCTGGAGCAAAAAAAATTACAAGCCAGGGAATCGTTGATTGTTCTCAACGTACTAATTCTACAAATTCTAACTTCGAGTGGCTCTGAATTCATGACTGCTAGTCAGGATAAAAAAGTAATTAATAACATTTTGACAAATCTGGAAAATGTAATTTTCTCAATACAATTTAACAGTTTGAGTTCATGTTTTCAAATTGTCATTTTGTCGAATTTCTAGAACATTTCTTTAACATTTCAATTTCTAGAATAACTTAGGAGTTCGTTTATGCTCATACCTGCTCATAACTTAAAAAAATAACTTGCATCTTAGATCATTCTTTCGAAAAGGACTAAAAACAATCTATGTTTGTTGATAAAATGAGTGCACTTTTTAAGTTAAATTACTGTTCAGCTTCAATTTTTATATATCTATACGAAAAAAAGATTTATATATTTATATATTTAAGGACTGTAAGTTTGGAGCTTTGCACGAATGCTTTAAGTGATCTTTTATTAAAGCTTATGCCAGGTGACAAGATATGCAAACGATGTGGCAATAATTTACGTCAGGAAATCGTATTACAGAAAAAAATACTTGCAGAGCATCTCAGGAAACCACTGGGCAATGTAATTCGGTTGAAGAAAGTAATACCGAACATAATCCAGAAAGATTACGACGATCTGCTAGAGTTCTGGAGCAAAAAAAATTACAAGCCAGGGAATCGTTGATTGTTCTCAACGTACTAATTCTACAAATTCTAACTTCGAGTGGCTCTGAATTCATGACTGCTAGTCAGGATAAAAAAGTAATTAATAACATTTTGACAAATCTGGAAAATGTAATTTTCTCAATACAATTTAACAGTTTGAGTTCATGTTTTCAAATTGTCATTTTGTCGAATTTCTAGAACATTTCTTTAACATTTCAATTTCTAGAATAACTTAGGAGTTCGTTTATGCTCATACCTGCTCATAACTTAAAAAAATAACTTGCATCTTAGATCATTCTTTCGAAAAGGACTAAAAACAATCTATGTTTGTTGATAAAATGAGTGCACTTTTTAAGTTAAATTACTGTTCAGCTTCAATTTTTATATATCTATACGAAAAAAAGATTTATATATTTATATATTTAAGGACTGTAAGTTTGGAGCTTTGCACGAATGCTTTAAGTGATCTTTTATTAAAGCTTATGCCAGGTGACAAGATATGCAAACGATGTGGCAATAATTTACGTCAGGAAATCGTATTACAGAAAAAAATACTTGCAGAGCATCTCAGGAAACCACTGGGCAATGTAATTCGGTTGAAGAAAGTAATACCGAAGATAATCCAGAAAGATTACGACGATCTGTTAGAGTTCTGGAGCAAAAAAAATTACAAGCCAGGGAATCGTTGATTGTTCTCAACGTACTGATTCTACAAATTCTAACTTCGAGTGGCTCTGAATTCATGACTGCTAGTCAGGATAAAAAAGTAATTAATAACATTTTGACAAATCTGGAAAATGTAATTTTCTCAATACAATTTAACAGTTTGAGTTCATGTTTTCAAATTGTCATTTTGTCGAATTTCTAGAACATTTCTTTAACATTTCAATTTCTAGAATAACTTAGGAGTTCGTTTATGCTCATACCTGCTCATAACTTAAAAAAATAACTTGCATCTTAGATCATTCTTTCGAAAAGGACTAAAAACAATCTATGTTTGTTGATAAAATGAGTGCACTTTTTAAGTTAAATTACTGTTCAGCTTCAATTTTTATATATCTATACGAAAAAAAGATTTATATATTTATATATTTAAGGACTGTAAGTTTGGAGCTTTGCACGAATGCTTTAAGTGATCTTTTATTAAAGCTTATGCCAGGTGACAAGATATGCAAACGATGTGGCAATAATTTACGTCAGGAAATCGTATTACAGAAAAAAATACTTGCAGAGCATCTCAGGAAACCACTGGGCAATGTAATTCGGTTGAAGAAAGTAATACCGAAGATAATCCAGAAAGATTACGACGATCTGTTAGAGTTCTGGAGCAAAAAAAATTACAAGCCAGGGAATCGTTGATTGTTCTCAACGTACTGATTCTAAAAATTCTAACTTCGAGTGGCTCCGAATTCATGACTGCTAATCAGGATAAAGAAGTAATTAATAACATTTTGACAAATCTGGATTTACCTAAATCTCAAGTTTAAACTTAAAATTTAGTTCAGAGGGTAACTGATAAATTTGCTAAAAAATTATCTAAAGCAGCTGGCTTAAAAATAACAATACCTAATCCTGTAAATACTAATTTATATCAAGATAGTTTTACTTTGAGAAACATTATTATTAATTTGAGACACTTATTTGAATATGCCGAAACTAATGCGAAGAGATTAGAGTAATTAGCTTTGTTACCAAAAGATTGGACACAAACAAAAGTTTTAGAATATTTTAATTGCACCAATTATATGTGGTCAAAAGTTAATAAATTTAAACAAATGGATGGTAAGTTTGTAAGAATTAAAAATTATTTTCTAATTTATTATAATTTGCATAATTAAAATATAAAAACCCATGAAAAAAAGAAAACTTTGAAATTTGGTCTGTAAATACAAGAAAAGATCGGAGATTACTATAAAAGTGATAAAAATATGTAGTAAAAAATAAAAACTATTTTCAAAACATATTTTTTTCAGTATTCTACGTTATGTTCATATAATAAATCCAAATAAAAGCAAATACACAATGATAGATGAAATAAGCAGTTTCAATATTACATTCAAAGCTCCGATTTTACCAAATTTTAAAAAATTGTAGAAAATCACAGACGTTCAGGCCAAGAAAATCCCTTCGAAGAATTATTCTATACATAGAACACTACGTCCTGCTAATCTTTGTGCGATTCGGAGTTGATAGAAATGCGTACAGGAGGGTCAAAGTTCGCAATTTCTCAAAAATCACCAACTTTGAAACGGAACATCACCGAACCTTGCAGACGAATAATTTTTTTTTAGTCATCTGCTTGAAGAGCGTGGTGGATGTATCCACGAAAAAAAAGAGCTATGACGAGAGCAGATCGGTTAAAAATTGAATTTTTCGTGGCCATTTGAAAATGGTCATTTTACGGAAATTTTTATTTTCCACAACTACCTTCTAAAAAAGGCTAAATGGTCTAGGGCTTTACATTTTGTGCTTACCACAAGATATAATAAACAATATAAGATACAAATTATTCGATTCTGACTTCAATTTTTTTGAGAAAAAATGTTTGAAAGTTGGTTAAAAATGATATTTTTAGATATTTAAAAAACAATTTCTCCTGATCTATGACACTTAGAAGGGTGATATTTGGTTTGTGAGGACATTTTTTTGAGTTCAAAGAATAGTAAGATCAAAGAAGGGCAACGTGGATTCTGGAAAACTGCTCGAGAGAGGAAGCGATTTTGAGATTGCTTTGTCAAACCGGTTTGGTGCGTTACAAGATCCAGAGGAGGTGGAAATATCAGTTCAATATGAAGAAATCGCCAACAATGTACTTCAAACGGCTGCTTCAATAGCACCAGAAGAAAAATGTTTCAAACAAACAAAAATCTCCAGTGGGACCATTGATTTAATGAAGAAACGGCGAGCAATGAGAAATGCAGGTGGTCCTTTTGGCAGGGTCGAGTACACTGAGCTCTGCAAAACTATAAGAAAATGTATCAGAGAGGACACGCGCCGATTCAATATGCAGCTAGTGCAAGAAAACAAAGGAATTAACAAAGCTAAACAGAAGCTGAGAAACAAAAGAACCCAAATATATGCTTTAAAGCGTGAGGATGGCACAGTGTGCAGGGCGCGTACCCAAATGTTAGAGATTGTCAGAAAATTTTATTCCCAGTTATATGAAGATCAGAACCAATCAAAGACAACAATACCCACGGAAGAACAAATGCCAGATATCCTAGTGGAGGAAGTAACAAATGCTATAGAATTGATGAAAAACGGCAAGGCTCCAGGAAAGGACAGTGTAACTGTCGAAATGTTAAAAGCTGGTGGTCGGACGTTACATAAAACACTGGCAAAATTATACTCAAAATGCCTCAAAGAACAAAAAGTACCTGACTTATGGAAAAATGCAGAAGTGATCCTTTTACATGAAAAGGGAGCACAGGAAGATTTAAAGAACTACCGTCCAATAAGCCTCATATCAGTAATGTACAAAGTTTGCTCTAAAAGAATATTAAAAAAACTGAATGACGCACAACCAAGAGAACAAGCAGGATTCAGAAGTGGATTCAGTACAATGGATCACATCCAGGTTGTACAGCAGGCCATAGAAAGGCATAGAAAACACACAGAAAAATTTCAGTTTTAGGAAGGGATTTAGAGATTGTAGACAGCTTATATATCATGGGCAGAGGATTTCAATGGAGGGGAATACCGCCCGGGAGGTGGAACGGCGTGTTAAATGTGGCTGGCAGGCATTTGGTAGGTTCAACATAGTGTTTAAGAGCAGACTTCCACTTTGCCTGAAAAGAAAAGCCTTCGATCAGTGCGTTCTACCCATTATGACATACGGAAGTGAAACCTGGACACTCACATCGCAATCAATTCAAAAACTTCGGTTGGCTCAGAGGGGAATGGAAAGATGTATGCTTGGCATTACAAGACGAGACAGAAAGTCCTGCGCATGGATCAGGGAACAAACAAAGACATCATTGGAAGAGTAAAACAATTGAAATGGAGATGGGCAGGCCATATAGCGAGGCGATGGGACGACAGATGGACCAAGGCAACCCTGGAGTGGATACCGTTGATCGCAAACGTCCGCGAAGAAGACCGAAAGCACGACGGATGGATGACATCGTTAAGTATATTGGACCCGAGTGGCAGAGGAAAGCCCAAGACCGTGAAGGTTAGAAGCATGATATATATATATATATACATATATATATATATATATATATATATATATATATATATATATATATATATATATATATATATATATCGAGTTTTTTTATTTCTTTGGACTGCGTCGAATAAGACAACAGTAGTCAGGAGTTATACACCCCCGACCGTTGGGTTCCACAATCTCATGTGGAACGCACAACAACCTGCGTCTCCGCCATATTGAGCCGTGGTTAGTTGTTAGTCGATGAATAAGCCATCCGACGAGAAGTCGGCGAAAATATCGGTTGTTTGATTGTGGAGAGGCCCTCGAATGTATGGGACGGGTGCGGCTCCCTCCCAGTCAAGCAACTAACCAATGCTCATATATATAAATGTTTTTTTTTGTATAGATATAAAAAAAATTGAAGCAGAACAGTAATTGAACTTAAAAAGTGCACTAATTTTAGCAACAAACATTGTTTGTTTTTAGTCGTTTTCGAAAGAAGAAGAAAGAAAGTTCTTTAAGTTATGAACAAGTATGAGTCCTACATTATTAGGTAAAATGTTCTAGAAATTCGACAAAAGATTCACCCCAAGTTTCTTCAAAATCGATCTTGTTACGTACATTTTTGTTTTAGACTATAAAGGCTTCATATTCCTATACAACAGTTATGATGAAAGGTTTCCATGAGAAATAAAACATATCCGAAAAGTAACAAGCACACACACACACACACATTTTATGAACGTAGGACACTGTTTTTATAGTAGTACAATAAAAATATACTGAAGCATTGAGAATTTCTTATTTATAGCCATGTAATATATATCTATACGAAATAGATAATACAAAGGTCAAGTATACCAAATTGAATTAGGACGAAAAGTGTTTATTTCACATAAACTCTAATTTAAAAAAGCTATTTATTATTCTTACCTAATGTTGTATGTTGTCTTATTTTATAAATACTAGATATGGAAATTTCGTTTTCTTTTATTATTGCTAGCCAAACTTCACTCATTGGCAAGATACTAAATGATTTTAAAAGTCTCTTGTAGTAATCATAATCTTGTTCCAATATAGCAATTAAATGTTTGTTTGGTAATAAGTAGCCATCGATATTATTAATCTAAAATACCGAACAGTTAAATTTGTCACTTATGAACTCTTCAAGCAGAGTGGATATAAGTAAAAGATCGTTCAAATTGAGCGGTTTTTTTAATTCTTAAATAAAACTCAGATGCGTTGTGAATTTGCTTAGGTCTAATCTCATTTCAGAAGTGCAAAATATGACATTTATAAAAATGGAGTCGTACCCAATACAACAATATGTTAAATTTGTTGAATTATTTTATGACAATGGGCGTTCAATGAAAAATGTTGTTAGGAAATTACATGATATTTACGGTTTGCACAATCGTCCATCTGAAACACTATCAATAGAATTGTTTCAAAATTTGAAGAAACTGGTTCGGTAGAAGATAAAAGAAGGGTAATATATAATCCTAGCGGTGGTTCACAAGACCATATTGATTTGAAACGTGAAAGTGTTGCTGAAGACCCGGAAATTTCTATTAGTCGACGTTCACAACAATTTGGACTTCCACAACATGGCGTATTTTACCAAAGGATTCAGCTCTGTAGGTGTATAAGGTTCAACTAACGCAAGAACTAAAGCCAGTGGATCATTCAAAACGTCGTACATCTTTCAACTGGATCAACTTTTCTCAAAAAATCATCTTGGCCATCAAGATCATGTGATTTGATACCTTTGGACTATTTTCTTTGGGGTTACCTGAAAATTAATATTAATAATACTAATAATAAATACTGTTCTTGACACTCCCCGATCTTGACACTGACACTAAAATGATTTGTCGTTGGAATGTATTACCGAGGACTGTCGATAAATTCGCCAGTTCCCCCTCTTCTTGAACCTGATCGTCCCGATCAGCTTCTCGTCCATGGTATTTTATAAGCCTATCCAGGTGTACTATCTTCATCTTGGACTTGGAGCTGCACTGGACTCGATTCACCAAATCATTTATCCTCTTAATAACTCTATAGGGCCCCTCTCATGGTTGAAAAAGTTTTGGGGATAACCCCTTTTTCCTTGCTGGGTTATATAACCAAACATATACATTCTCTTGAAACCCTGTAGAATTTGCTTTAATATCGTCTCAACTCTTCATCCGGTCACTGGACAACTGAATACGAACACGAGTGATATCGTATAGTTCTAGAAGGCGTTCTCGTACTTCATCTGCGTAATATGGACATCGCTTCTCTCTTCAGTGGGTATTTCAAACTGCATATCACAGGGAAGGCGTAGCTCCCTCCCGAAAACAACTCTGGCTGGGCTTTGACCTGTTGATTCGTGGACTGCGGATCGGTACGCCAGTAGGAATAATGGAAGATGTTGGTCGCAATCCCTCTGATTTTTAGCGATGACCTTGGAAAGATGTTCTTTCATTGTCCTATTGGATCGCTCTACCATTCCATCGGACTGCGGATTGAAAGGTGTGGTTCTAGTTTTGTGGATGCCCATAATCTCTAGTACCCTCTTATCGATATTGCTCTCCAAATCGCAGCTCCAACGTTTGCACAAGATGGGGGTAGTCTTGCTGGTGACAGGCAGGTATACTCTGGAGCAGATCTAATGCAGGACCTCTTAGTAAAACTATTAACGAGGTGACTTTATCGTTGTCGCTCCATCCGTTAGCTGTAGCTGCGACTTCAAACTATCGAAAATACATGCTCCAGGAAATGGAGCCATCAAAGGTGGGTAGTTTTATTTTAATACTGCAAATATGTCCGGCGAGACCTTGAATCTGTAACTTTTTCATTTCCATATCCAGTTTTTCAACTTTACTCTCCACATTGTTTATTTGCGTTTCTACTTTTTCTTCGAAATCAATAATTCTCCTTTAATGAAATCTATAACATCTTGAAAATTGTTTCTTCATTGATTCTTGTTTCAGATCCAAAATTTTCTGAAACCAGTCTTGCTCCTCTAACTTTTCTTTTTGTCTCTTTTCTTCTAAGTCCCGCAAATATTTCATAATTCCCGTCTGTTCTTTATGTCTTTCGGTTTCTTTTTCATGTGATCTTTTTCGTTCTTCTGGCAGCTCACTAACAGGTTCGTGTAATTTCTTAAGTTGTCTTGTTTCTTTAAGTTGATGGACTCAAAGTTAATTATCTTCGTTAGTTCTCATATAGAATGTTCTAGAACCCTTCGGAAAAATCATGTCCGTAATCACGTACAAGTATTTTCTAGAATAATCGAGAACTTTTTCCCTGAATTAATTAATTCTTCACAATGGATTCTTTATGAGATAATGTGAATATATATTGGTACAAAAAGTTCTAGCCTCCTTATAATCCACATCTACATCTATTGGACTATTATATATGGGTCGTAAAAAGATCACCCACTAATCTCGATATTTTATCGTGCCATCTGTAAACCTCCTTTTTTTGCGATTATATTAATCGATTCTTCTATTGGAACTTTCGGTGTGAAACACTAAACTCGAAAAGATTTACCACTAAAAACCCAATCCACATTTTTTAACTTCTTGAGCCACGTTTTGTTAACCATATTAGCATCATCAGGAGATGATTTAATCTAATTCTAAATCATATAAAAGAAACATAGTTTAGTTTTAGAATTAGATTAAATCATCTCCTGGATGATGCTAACATGGTTAGCGAAACGTGCGCCGAGAAATTAAAAAAACTGATTTGGCGTTTAGTGGTAAATCTTCTCGAGTTAAATTGTATTGATGTTGTAAAGGGCGTACAGGTGCTTCGGGAAGAGAATTGACAGAATGATTTATAAATTGCGATAATTTACAGTGGGCGACGATTTATAATTGGCGCATTTTAATGAATCATCTCCTGAAGATGTTAGCATGGTTAGCGAAACGCGTCTTGAAAAACTAAAAACAATCGATTTGATATTTTGCTGTAAATCTATTTCAATTGAGTGTTGCACTAAGGGTTTTAATATAACGAATAATCAATAAAGTGTTTCAAAAACGCACTTGTGTCGAAAAGAGAAGCTTGTTTATTTGAGAAAGGTTTAGTTGCTATTTTTTTTTTTTTTTTTTGAGACAGGAACTTACTTCTATCAAATATATCGTGATATTACACGATAATGCGTCAAGTACAGACCATTTATAATTTGCGTCTCCAGAATTAATATTTTTATTTTGAAAGTATACATTACCCAAGTTCTTATCATATATTTTACTCAGAAAATATCGTTTCTCATATCCTAAAACAACGTTCATTTTAACATAAAAAAAAATTATATTCTAGGAAAATCAACTCAAATTATATATACCAGGTGTCCCATTAAGGATGGATCGCGGCCGTATATTGAAAACTATTTATCCCACAGCTTTGGGGAAAAAAAAATTGTACTAAAAATGAGCATGAGAAATTCACCAAACATATTTTTAAGCTTCTAAAACGACCGCAAGAGGGCGTGACGAGCTAAGCATTTTTAAAAATCATTTTTTGTGTATTTTCAAGTGTTAACCGAGTAAGAAAAATTCTCATTTATAATTAGCAAACTGTCTCCTACAACTTTGTTTTATGACATTTTGTCGTAATTTCACGAATAGAGGGGGGGGGGGGGGGGGGGGGGGAGTTTTACCTATTGAGATAAAAAGTCGTCTAATGTCCGTTTGCCTTAACCGATTTTCCTCCATTTGGATTCATTTAAAAGGCAATTAGGCACAAGAGATATTTCGATTTTTCTGAAAAAATCAGTTATTATTTCACTACTACCTGCATTAAATGAAAAAAATATTAACCTAATGTTTGCCTTCCGTCACACTTTACCCAGGCTTAGGACTGGTCCAAATTCTTCGTGCCATATTAATTTGGAGCGTGTAAATTCGTAAAAGGCATTGTTAGATATTATTATAATAATTATTAATAATCAATAAATGCAATGTTGAAAATGTAATGCATTTCAAAACTGACAAGTTAATTTGACTGTTTTTGTTTGTTTCCATGGTTCCCTTCTTACGCTCTTTGTGTAATATACCTAAGGATTGAATGCGTTTATTTGGAAACCCGAAAACGCATAATTTCATTAATCCCTTCATTTAGTTTAAAAAAAAGAGTAGGTATATTTATTAATGACTGATTTCAATATTCTGTCAAGTAGTATTTAAGCATCACAAAAGAGAAAATGCAACAATTGAGGAAAGGCATTTTTTCCGCTTATGTAATTAAATTAGAAAATATTATCAAGGTCAGGATTAGAACATTTATGATGATTGATACTGAATAGATAATTTTATTTTTTAAATAAAATTGTTGCGGTTGCGTTTGCGGCCTAAATATTAAAATCAATTTTTAACTTAATATTACGGTAAAAATTAAAACTAACTGATTTTTTTCAGAAAAATCGAAATATCTCTTGACATGTCAGAGATATCGATTTCGGGTTTTCACTGAACGATTCCTCTTTCAATTACCTTTCTTGCCATGTAGTAAAAGCTGTACCATTCCATTTGAAAAAACTGAACAAAACTTCAAAAAAACTAGTGTTGAATGTAACACCACCTCGCGGTTTCATTTATAAACTAAATAATTTACCTCCCAGATTATCTGATTGTCCCAGCAATTGCCTTTTAAATGAATCCAAATTGAGGAAAATCGGTTAAGGCAAACGGACATTAGACAACTTTTTATCTCAATAGGTAAAACTCCCCCCCTCGCCTCTATTCGTGAAATTACGACAAAATGTCATAAAACAAAGTTGTAGGAGACAGTTTGCTAATTATAACTGAGAATTTTTCTTACTCGGTTAACACTTGAAAATACACAAAAAAATGATTTTTAAAAATATTCAGCTCGCCACGCCCTCTTGCGGTCGTTTTAGAAACTTAAAAATATTTTTGGTAAATTTCTCATGATCATTTTTAGTACAGCATTTTTCCCCCAAAGCTGTGGGATAAATAGTTTTCAAGATACGGCCGCGATCCATCCTTAATGGGACACCTGGTATATATATATATATATATATATATATATATATATATATATATATATATATATATATATATATATATATATATATATATATACCGTGTCGCAATAGTACGGTATGGATTGATATCTTAATAGTGGCTGGAGATAGAGAAAAAGTCTAACTATAAGAGTTATACAACTAAATAGGCTACATAATTTAAAATTAATTTTATTTATACACTTTATCTCAAAAAAACCGTGCTGGGGTATAGTTTTATTTTTTTTTCCTATCAAACACTTGTCTTAGGAATATTGTAAAATGAAAAATATTCCTAAAAACAAACAATCCTTTTAAAAAAAACTGAGATATTGTGTTATGATTTTTTTTCTTTTTTTTTTAGTTATCCTGAACTCCCTCTATAACGTAGATAAATTTTGTTTTGCACTAAAAATTTAATCATAGTATCAGCAATATTTTTACCAAAAATGATAATCCTACATCAAAAACTAAATGATGTATGACACTGTAAAGCAGACTTTGCAACTTCGATATTTTTTGTTGGATTTATGTATAGGACATGTTTCACGAACTATGTTTAGAATCAATAGCATAATGCATAAATGGATGAACATATAGGGTTTTCGATAAGAAAGATAAACTATATCCCGCCACGGTTTTGTGAAGCACCTTGTAAAAACAATTATTTATATAAATATCTTAAGAACAAAAAGACGAGACAACTTCTTGACAAAAACAAATGACATAAGTATTCCTGCATGCTTGAAACTTATTTTTTTATGACTTACTATTCTTCCAACACCCATAAAATCCAAAAGGGGTGTCAGTACTGAAAAACTCATTAAGAAAATCGACAAAAACCTTTGAATTGTTATAAATTTCTTCTTTACAAAAGCTAGATGTCAAGAATAACATCCAGATATATTTAAATAGACGCATCGTAAGTATCTGCTCGACAAATAAACACGACACGAATATAAATCTGTTCCGTTCCCAATACTTTTCACATTTGAAATTGAATTCGACGTTAATAATATGTAATATACTTTCTATTTTTCTCTATGCTCAGGTAAGTAAGTTATGTTATTTAAAATTCGTCATGAAATTTGATTTCATGACAATTTCCTTGCATGTCATGCTATCCACACGAATGACAAAATAATGTCATGGTACTATATGAGGTTGTTTTGAAGCCAGCTACATTTTATAACCCAAGAAAAATCATTTAAATTTAAGTACTTTTATCTGTTAGTGATATTTTTTTAATCCTAAAATTTTTTTACACAATTTTACTACAGGTGAACAGCAGGAGTATTGTTGGAGCTAATTTAATATACAGGATGTAAGGGAAAGTACTGTCGTAAATATAACAAACGATTCTTCTTCACAACATTAAAAAAAAAAGTTGCTACAATAATATTGAAAACCCTAACGGTTTCCGAAAAAAAAATCAAAATTATTAAATCATCAATGGAAAAGCTGTGATAAAAATTAACCTTTGTGTCCTTTCCTCGGGATACAACCAGAGTCCTTTCCTCGTATGTTTTTTTTCTCAAGTTTACACTCACCTTTATCCTTGAATGTTTAAACAGGTATAAACGTATATCAATTACTAACTACATTGCCAATTATAGAGCCCTCAGTAAACTATTCTTTTATTAGTGCATATGATAATTGTTTGATACAACCGCTTCTCGGCACTCTGTTTTCCGCCTTGCTGTTATAAGTATGTATCACTTACGAATATTTTTTAATTTCATTTAGCGGTATAAAAAAGGTACATGATCCATTTATTGCTCTTTTTTTCACACAGTATTTTTCTTCCATATATATATATATATATATATATATATATATATATATATATATATATATATATATATATATATATATATATATATATATATATATATATTATATTATATAATTTTCTTCCGTATTTTCCGAAACATAGTATTTTTTTTTGCAAGTTCGACTCCAGTTTTTGTGGAAAATCATCACTGATTTTTTGACAAAAAAATGGCCTATAAACTATTAATCATCTTATTCGCCTGATTTGACTCCCTGCGATTTCTACCTCTTCGAAAAACTTCATTTACCAATGAAAGAGTCCTTTTTTCCATTAGACGCACGTTCGATCTTAAGAAAAATTTTTTTTTTAGACAGATATCTTAAATACGGTTATTTTATTAGTTTTACGTACACTTTGATAGTTCATTTTCTCGTTAAAGCAGTAATTCTGTTAATTTAGTCATTCGTTTTATTAATTGTGTGTTTTTTGGGTGAAACAGTATTTTAAAACGTAACTCATGCACTGTTTAACTTATATTGCTTACAAAAACTGATACACTTTTACTTTCTTAACTTTTGGGTGTCGATATCCTTTTTTTAATTTGATTAATTTGATTATTTTTTTTCTTTTGAGTCGTTCTGTTATCATTCTTATAAACACCTACTAAAAAATTGAGTATCGTCACAAAATGATATCAAAATAACTACTTTCTTTTTTTAAGTGCGAATTAAAAAATTAAATTTCATTAAAAAGGAAAAAAAACAAACGAAAGTTCGAAACAAGTTTTACAAGGAAAGGAAACGAAATCATTAAATTTAAAGTACCTCCGGTACCCCGAAACTCCAATAGATTAAGACGATAAAAACTTAATTATTTAGAAAGTGTCAAAAGGAGAATTAAACAGGCCGAAAATTCGCATAAAAAAAGTCGCGCAAAATAGCTTTTTTTTTATACAAACTGAAATTAAAAAGAAGGGGCAGAATCGTGTCAGCCGTAAACTTCAAATAATTGCTGGGTTATGTCGGAGACCTTATTTTATTTTTATTGAAAATCTTCAATGTATTTTTTTTTTGTTTATTCAGCTTCTTTTAGTTCTAATAATAAAGATACAATGCTACTTTTTCTGTAGTATTTTTTTGTTGTTGTTTTTGTTTAGTCATCTGTTAATGAACAAAAAAATACAATATTACAGGACGTATCTTTGAATATAAAACTACAGGAAAAAGCATGTGATTCTGTAAGTGAGACCAGAATGGTAGGTGCATATGGCCTACTCGTGTTTTCTAAGAAACTAATAAAAGTTTATAGTTGTTTAAAACGATACATTATTGAATAATTATCGTTAATGTATTAAACTAATGAAGACTTGCGAGAAACGGCACAGAAATGTAAAAATTTAAATTAATTTAAAAAAATCAATTTTTTCAAAGAGTAAAGTGTCTTTTATGTTGCCTATACGACAAAAGTTATTAACCAATTCGAAAAATTGGTTAGGTAATCAGTTGCATGTTGAACCGAGTTGATGTTCATATTTAAATTAGGGATATATATATTCGTAAATGAAATAAAAAGCCCTAATATTCACTAAATTACTTATTATTAAAATATATTTATCCTTTCTAGTCTAGTCCTTTCCTTTCTAGTCCTAACTAGTCAATAAAGTATCAGATATAAACTCGAGTATAAACTGATTTTTCACAACAACCAAAAAAAACTATCTTTCAAGAGTATCAATGCTATCAAAAATGTTTATAAAAATGATAAAATAAAAAAATTACATATTTTAAACAAATTCAGAATTAAAAGCACTTATCTATGTAATGTTACGCATGAATTTTATTTTTTTTTTGTATCAGGTAACAACCACGCTACAACAAAACTACACGTAACAAAAAAGACGCTATTTTGTATGTTTACATTACTTCATATTATTGCTTTTATTGTCAATATAATAAGTATTAATATGGATTTACACTAGAACATACAAAAAGGTATTCCAGTACAGTTACACCAACATGTTTGGACAACTACCAAACAACTACCAGACTACCAAACAACTATCAAATCTGTCACTTCCGTCTCCAGTTATATATGCAAAAAATTAGTCAGGCTCCTTCTTGTTGTTAGTTCTATATTTAACGCCCTAGTATCCTACCCGGATAGGGGCACCACAGGGTCTATTCTGCGAACGTTCATCGTGGGATGGCGTAAAGCGTGAGAGACTTTCTCCACTTGCACGAATAGATCGACTTTAATCGTCTCTGGCTCAGTTACAAGCTACAGACTCATATGGACTCCCAAGTACAAATACTTCAGTATTCGTCCAGACGTCAAAACGCCTGGACGAATACTACCTAGCCATTCACGGATAAAATAAGTAAAGCAACGTGTGTCGATCTGGAGCTATAATATGCACTCGCCGTAACATGAAACATTTTTCAAGTTTGCTCTAGTAATATTGTAGTAGTTGTTGAATCCTTATGGGTTGTAAACTTGAAGAGATTTACCACTAAACACCAAATCACTTTTTTTAAACTGCTCGAAGCACGTTTCGCTAACCATGTTAGCATCATCAGGAGATGATTTAATCTAATTCTAAAACTAAACTATGTTCTATTTATACGAAAAACCCTACCTAACGAAGCGTGTCAAAATCATGAACCGTGAAGTTTACTAAGCCTTACATTAATAATTGAAAAAGTTGACTGAACGGGATAGGGCCTTTATCCGTGGATGACGTTGCAATAGCAAATCCCAATATATAATATTCACGCATGAACTCGAAAACAACGATAGTTTACCATTTCTGGATGTTTTAGTCAGTAAAAACAATGAAAATAGGTTAGATTTTGATATTTTCAGAAAAAAAACACCACCACTTCGAGATACATTCCTAACGATTCAAATCATAGCTTCCAAAATATGATGGCTAGTTTAAATTTTAAGGAAAATAGATTAATTAATTTTCCTTTAAATAAAGATAATTATAACAATCCAAAGGTAATCCAAAGGATAAAGTAGAGCAACATGAAAAGTCGAGGATTTACGAAATTAGTTGTCAAGACTGTGATCGAAGGTATATCGGGCAAACAAAAAGATCCATATTGACAAGATATAAAGAACATATTGCCCACATTAGATATGGGAGAAATGAAAAATCTTGTGTTGACCAACATGCAATCGAACACGACCACACTATAGATATTAGTAATTTAAGACTAATTAAAAGTGTTAATAATAATAGGGCTCTGGATGCATATGAAAGCATTCAAATAGAAAAATGTAAGAAAATCATGAACCGAGATAAAAGACCTATTCCGTTCAGTCAACTTTTTCAATTACACTGGGAAACAGCAATTTTGTTGACTTGGATCTGTGACTTGTTTTTGACAAATTTTTCGTCTCTGAATTCAAAAATATTCACAGTTTTTCTCTATCACGTCAAGTTCTTAAGCTACAGCATACCCCTCATTTTATCTTAAAACTGTACATACGAAAGGAAATAAGGTGAGATCTGATCAAATAGATTAGAATATTTTATTCATACAGTGGTTAACTTATTATTAAGAGTTAAATTGTGTTTGTACAAAAAATAAATAAAATATATTATGGTAAAAATTCCTTCTTATAGCTTTTCCTGGAGTGTTCAGTTTGTGGACATTCTCGCTTGATGCTCCAACAGTAGTCAGCCATCATACTGACATCCCATCTACCTTGATACCGCGCTTTCATAACCTTTAGATCTTGGTGGAATCGCTCACCCTGTTCATCACTAACAGCACCAAGATTTTCTGGCAAGTTAGCAAGATGACTATGTAAGAAATGCAGTGTGATGCTCATGTTGTAACCAAGCTTTTTAAAGCTCTGCAAGAGTGGTTGAACAATTTCGATGTAATTCGGAGTTCGTGTATTTCCAAGAAAGTCTTTCAAGTTCGGTCATTGTTTCAGTGAAATTTTCATCTTTAACGAGTTGCCGAATCTGTGGACCATCAAACACACCGGCCTTTATCTTTTCATATGACAAACTAGGGAATGCCGAAATGATATTCTTAAAGCAAAATTCTTAAATATGGGGGTACCACAGGGTTCCAATCTCAATTGATGATCTCTCCGGGCTTTTGGATTGTGAAAGTCTCATGTTTGCAGATGACTTGAAACTTTTTAGAGTTGTAAACAACATCCAGGATTGTAGGGGGCTGCAGAGAAATTTGGAAAAAGTAAATGAATGGTGTGAGTTGAATGGGCTTCAATTGAATATTAAGAAGTGCAAAGTAGTATCATTTTCTAATAAGTTAAATTACTTTTTAAGTTTTAAGAGTTTTTGTTTAAGTTTTTGTTTAATTTTTCGGCTTGAAACGGCCATAAATGTACCAAAAAATTCGATGTAGACTGTATTTAAATTGAAACACGAATATTAACTTTAATTGCATAATAAGCTAGAGATGTCTACATCTAGAGCTGTCTAGAGCTATCTACATCACTAAAGTGACCACGTGCTGATAGAGAAAACACATACAAGGATCATAGACCAGGTTAGGAGTTATAGAGGAGCGGATCTGAGTCCGGATCATTTTTTGGTAGGAGTGAAAATGATTGTTTTTATTTTGAATTGATTATTAATGTAGTTTACATATTAAAATTTACTGTAATATATTATTTTAGTTGGGGGAAGTTTTATTATGTAAATTTAACAGTGTATTTTTTATTAAAACAAAATTAGTGATTTAAACAGTATGTATGTGTTTTGTTCTTCTAATTATGATTTATATTGTTTTTTATAAGCATTATATGTATGAGGATTATATGTACATTATAAGCTTTATACCGAACTTTATGTTCAGGATATTCACGTCCTTTTATCGTGCAAATACCATTTTTGTGGTTAAGTTGCACAAAACCTATAGCCTTGTCACCGTAACTTTCTCGTAACACCCTACAAATAGTTTAATTATATTTAATAGAAATATTTTGTTTTTAATTTACATTTACATTATTATTATTTAAAAAAAACTCACATTGATGTTTTAGCACCTCGAACTTCAGCTGAATTAAACCGAATGTCATTTCTGAGAAAATCTGTGACCATAAAAATATCCATAACAGATATATTATCAGAATTGGCCTTTATGAACCCTTTGTCAGACATTACAACTAAATTAGTAACAAACAATGTTTTATTTTGCATTTAACCAACAATAATTTTGATAGTATATATACAGGTGAAAGTCGTTGACAGTACTGACGTGAAAACACTTTACTATTATGACGTCACAAACACGTCACTGTTTTTCTATCCGGGTGAACATAAAAAAAACCTGGCCATAAATAAAACTGAAGCAGCGCCATTTTACGAGCTCATAAAACCACAATAAACGTAAATGTCATTCGAAGTTAAATTCAACCACGGACGTCCTTTTTTTCGAGAATAAAAAACAGCATGGCTGTTTGTCTTTGCTTCTCATCAATCAGGTAACCACATGTAATCTTCCGTTTTATCAGGCGCCACTTAGAGAACATATCCTCGGTGCGACGGGAAAAATTACGGCACTTTGTTACGCAAAATAAACCGAAATCCACAAAAGTAGATTTAAATTAGCCTCACGGGCAGTTCATTTATTTCGGAAAGCCTCCGGGACGAGTTAATTTGCTTTGTCATCGTTTGCACTTCTTTCGAGACGAGTGGCAAGTTCCGAGGATTCTTCTCGTCGCAGGAATGAAACGTCCTTTAACGATTACGCTTCGTTTATATTTAACAAAGTCAAGAGATAGGATAGTGATAAAATTCGTGGGATAATATCATCAGCTTAGAATCGATATTTGATATTTATTTAATCTAAAAGTTCGTTGTACTGTTAGGCATAAGACTGACAGCTTCAATCTACAGCTTGATGGTATTTTATGAATTTTTATTTTTAAGTGAGGTAGCCGATTCTTGATGGCATTTCATTTTAAATAAATAAGCAAAAATTAATATCTAAAAATTTCCACTATATTTAAAATTGTATGTATGACAATTGTTTCGACACACAGTACCTTTATCAAATACAAACTATACTAAACTAACAGTGAGAAAAGTAATTACAACCCAAAGTATCCATCGACCTAATAATACCATAAAACATGATAGTGAGGAAATCAATTTTTTTCTTTGTCAACTTCTAGGAGGACAATATAAATTTAATAACGGTGTGAATTTTTTTCTTTTATTCATTTATAGTCTCTCTAAGGTATCTAATTTTTTGGATTTATTCTCAAGTGATTGCAGCATAACCAGAATTATTTTTTTGTTTGGTATAACTTCTTTCATGTTCGTTGAGCCTAGTAGAGAAAGATCTTCCTATTTGCCCAACATAGACTTTTAGACATGACCCGCTCCTCCTGATTTATACTGTTTATTTGTTTCATTTTTATTGTTTTCAATGAGGCGTCCTAGACTATTGTTTGTTTTAAAAGTCATATTTATATTGTTTGTTTTGGATAAATTACTCAGCACTAATTTGGTAACTTTTCTCGTATATGTAACTGTTTTGAACGCTGCATTTTTGAAATTGATCGAATATATTAAATTAAAGACTTTATTATAACTTTTTTTATTAATTATTTTACTTATTATGCTTGGATCGTATCCGTTATTTCCTGCCATCTGTTTGATGACATTCAATTATTTATTATAATTATCTATTGACATGGGGTATTTAATAATCTATGTATAAAAAAGTTGAATGCTGCCATCTTTTGTGAACAATAATGACAAGATTTATTGCCTCATTAAAAATAATAAAAATCAAACAAATAAACTGTATAAATCAGGAGTTTATTTAATTGAGTACGGGTCTTGTCCAAAAGTCTATGTTGGACAAACATGAAGACCTTTCTCTACTATACTCAACGAACATAAAACAAGTTATAACAAACAGCAAAATAATTCTCATTATGCTAACCACTTTACGTTAGAAAAGTTAATTTCAATGATTTGTTTTATAATGTTACATAATGAGTTTGACTTTTATAATGTTACATAATGAGAATAAATGCAAAAAATTAAATCTTTTAGAAAACCTAGAAAATAATAAAAGAAAAAATTTGAATATTTTGCTAAATGACCAGCTAGACTTGAATGGTTCACCGTTATTAAACTTATATTGCCCTTCTAGACGTTGACAAAAAATGGATTTCCCCACTATCATGTTTTATGGTATTTATTAGGTCAACTGGCATTTTAAAGCACATTTACAACATATGTTTTATCGTACGATTTCTCGAAAGAGATTTCTTATGAGAATTCGTTCTAGTAGATTATTTAGTACGATTTATATTTGGATATTCACACTGTCATTTTTCTTACTACTTTGTTTAATATTTATCTGTCATCCGAAAATACGAAACTAACCTATATTTTTTTAATTTCACACATATTAAAGCTGTGTATTTATCTTTGAATAAAACTACTTTCAATATAAACTTAGTTTTATATTCAAAGTTGTTTACATATATTTCTAAAGATCTAGAATGAGAAACAATATTTCTATCGTTTGTATGGAACTGTGCTTATTATTACTAATATGGCGAAAACCTGTTAATGCATCTAAAAATAAGAATCGCCGAAAAAGAAGGCTATGGTTACGTATGTGGCTTCAACGTAGGAATTTTGGCAAAGGTATTTCTAGAACTGAACTGAAAGAACTGAAATTTGAAAATCCTCAAAGTTTTAAGAATTTCTGTAGGATGAGTTCAAATACATTTAATATGTTATTATATAAAATTGAACTTTTTATAAAACGAGAAAACACTGTTCTCCGTGAAAGTATTGCATCAAAGACGAGGAATCTAGAACAAATCTTAATATTGCTACGTCAAAAATGTTTTGATTATATTTTATTGTTATAGGTTATTAGTTACTCTTCGATATCTTGCAACAAGAGAAACACTTCAAAGTTGCACTTTCGAATATAATAACAGAAACAACAAATGCGATATATACTGTTCTAAAAGATGACTATTTAAAAACACCTTCAGCTAAAGAAGATTGGCTATTGATTGCAAATTGATAGTATTGTCTTATTGTCTCTAGTAGATGCACATTACAATTTTATTTATGTTGATGTTAGATGCAATGGACGTATTAGTGATGGAGGCGTTTATAACAATAGTAGTTTATGTATGGCAGTAAAAATTTGCTTGATTTTCTCGATGACATTATATTACCATATTCTGATAAAAAAGTCCCATATGTCATTGTAGCTGATGATGCATTTCGACTGACCAAACATATAATGAAGCCTTGGGGTATACGGTCTTCTACTACTGAAAAAGTGTTTCATTATAGATTAAGTCGTTCCCGAAGAGTAGTTGAAAATGCCTTTGGAATGTTAACAAATCATACATACATAATTATATTTTAAAAAAAACAGTTTTATCTTACAAGTATTGATGAAGAAAATACTAATTTAATTACCATAAAGGATGGAAATTGGAGGTCTAATGTATGTCTCACTAACTTAGAAAGAAGTAATGCTAATAGATATAGCAATGAAGCTATTGAAATAAGGCGAATGTTTACTAATGATTTCAACAATGAAGGATTTCTGCCTTGGCAATGGGAAGCAGTAAAACAATTTAATTTCTAAATTTTATGTGAAATATAATAATAAACTTATCAGCAACTCTTTATTTATCATTTTATTTAATCTCAACATATGCTACACCACGGGCGTAGCCGGGGGGGGGGGGGGGGGGGTTGATTCTCGGACGGAATAGGTACCGTCCTAATCACTATAAGTTTGTTCCAGCAGGCTGTCAGAAAAGTTGGAAGCAGCTTGGAGTATGCGCATTGTCAAATTTGTGTTCCAGCAAATAAATGTTAGTGACATTTTGTAAGTGTCAGCTGTTCCAGCAGATGTTGGTAACATTAAAAACGTGTTGGTAGCTACTTGAAAAGTTTGCGGCTTTTCTTCCAACATTTCTAACACGTCTTCAATTCCAACCTAACTTTATGTAGCATGTGTATTTGAAGTTTATACTTTTTCTGTTTGGTTAAGAAACGGTCACAGTGGATTTGTTTGAATTTAATTCATTTGAAAGTTCATCTGATAGTAGTGATGTAAGTTTTGATGATGATCTGGAGCTCGAATCTTCGACCGAAAGCGGCCGAAAAAATGAAAGTTACATTGAAAGCAAGTGGAGAATTTCAGTGAAAGTGAATTTATGGAATATTTTCGATTATTTAATCCTCAGTCGGAAGGAAATCGAAGATCTCCTCTGTCCAATGAACTTCACAACATATGTGGTGATTATTTCATTTTAGGAGATAGTACCTATAGTTGTTCACGTCATTTGATTACTCCATTTAAAGACCAAGGAAATCTGACACGTCAACAAGGACTTTTTAATCAAAGATTATCAAGTTGCCGATATGTTGGTGAACACTGCTTTGGTATATTAAAACAGAAATTTCGGCAATTGTACCATTACAAGTTAAGAAATATTGGTGATATAAATTTTATTAGAGCTTGTATATTACATAACATGTCTCTAGAGGATGAATTAGTTTTTAATTTGGAAGTAGATGAAAATCAAGCAGTATTTATTAACCCTGAAATAGATGAAGATTTGGAAAGAGATATCCCGGAAGGCATTATTTATAGAAACTATTTACTTCGAACTTTAAATTTGTAATATTGTTTATTATTCAGAAAAATAAAAGTCATATAATGTCTCTATTTATCAAATTTATTTTTGTTTTAAGATTTTGAATTTCAACTTTGGACCAAAGATTTTCTTTCAAGAAATATTGTAATTTTTCTATAACAAATAAAAAATGATTTCATACAATAATATTTATTGACTTGCAGACCTAACTAATATTAGGTAAACTTAACTTAAGACTTAACTAATGGACTAAACAACTAATTATTTGGTAAATTGATACTCCTATTCAAATAGGCTTCAAGAATTGCATTCCTTTTTTCTTGAATATCATTCTGCCTCCTCCGTTCAATTAATTTTTGATTTTCAATCTTTTCCCGTGCCTCCATTTTTTTAACACTGCTTCATGGTATTTCTCTCTGTCAATACGTATCTTTTCCAAAATATCGTTCCTACGTAAAATTCTTTTCCTTCGACTTGGTGTGTTTAAAACTCTTTCTGTTCTGGAAGTGGACGGTGTTGGCAGTAAATCACTGTCCTGGGCTATATTTTTTTTCCATATCACTAATGCTTTTAGGTACAACAACAATTGTTTCATCGCTTCATTTCCTCTTTAAAATCAAAATATTTTCTGCCTTTGTCTGTTTTTTGGTTGTTATCGACAACCTTCTTGTATGCCCGCACCAGAGTGGTCCATTTATTTTCCACTTGAGACTCTGTTAAATGTAATTGAAATTCTTCGTTTAATATGTTTGCAATGATTTCCCATAACTGTTTTTGTTTTTCTATTTTTATCCCTGTCTGGGTGTGGTGGGACTTGTATAGAGAAATCAAACGTTTTGTATTATTTTCTGACCAGCTGGTATATACTTCATTTTCGACCAGAGGAATATTTCCCATTCCTCTCAGCAAAATAATAAATTCTTGCATATCTAAAAATAAAATAGAATTTAAAAATATAAAATGCACATGTTAACCCTGTTGATTATAATAAATATCTTGTAATATTAATGCCTATTGCTATTTACAACAAAAAATCTATTGAATGTATGTGCATTGAAATAAATAATTACCTTTCAAAACATCTTCCATCATTATATAAAAACTTTTTATCTAAAACTTATCAAACAACAAAGAACACTAGCACATAGGGCAATCAAATTGCTAAAATGACGATAACCTCACTTTAGTGTTGTGTCGAATTGCCGCATTAGCCTACAACAAGAGAAAATGTTACTTTTTCGTTCCAACAGAAATTTTTTGCCAACATTAATACAACTGTTAAGAACAAGTTTGCTTGTTTGACAGATGTTGGCAACATGTTTCCAACATCTCGCTGAAACAAACCTTTGTTATGTTTTGTTATGTTTCCGTATGATTTCTATAATATAGCTAACTCGTATGACAAATCTGATAGGAAACCAGCTGCTTACGTTAATATATGTTTTATCGTACGATTTCTCATTATATAGAAATCGTACGATAAAACATATAGGGTAAATGAGCCTTTAGGTTGTAATTACTTTTCTCACTGTTAGTTTAGTACAGTTTGTATTTGAAAAACTGTGTGTCGAAACAATTGTTGTATATACAATTTTGAATATAGTGGACATTTTACATATTAATCTTTCCTTATTTATTTGTTATTATTGTCTATTGTTTATGACTCCATTTTTATAAATGTGATATATTACATGAAATGAAACTAGATCCTGGCAAATTCACAACGCCATCTGTGTTTTAATCATGAAGTAAAACATCCACACGATATGAAAAACCCGTTAAATGCTTCTTATATTTTCTCGGGCGATTATTTGATATAATCTTGTTAAATTGATCATTATATATTCCGATCTAATAAGACCCTAGTTGTCGAGTGCGACCAGGTTATTAGTGCACTATGAACACAAACAAATTTGGCTTCAAAATGTCAAATTGATCTAGCATTTAATTAGGAAAGGGCCATATCGGAGACAGGTATTAGTTTGCTTAATGACATACACCGCTATGCATTTACCTTAAAGCCACGTAGCAGAGGTCTTACTCGATAGCAATAACCCTGTTTTGATGTCGCGGAATAATTATTCTTGTTGAGCAAATGTTACCAGTGCCGTCCTATATTTTAATAATTAAATTTTTATTGAAATATGAGAGTGTAAGTAAAATAGTTGCGTTTTACTTTTGTTTATTAACATTGTTATTAATACTTTAGTTGATATAGGAATAGTCCATGATCTACACCTCGAAATTCTTCCGCGTGCACGGGATTTACTAAACCTGACCCTTGGAGAGCCCTTTCTCTTCTCAAGCCAAATAATGAGCTGAATGATGATATCAAATCTGCCAAGTGCTTCGGACAACGATCTTGAATTACACTGGGGAACAGCAGTGTTGTTGACTTGGATCTGTGACTTGTTTTTTACTAATTTTTCATCTCTGAATTTAAAAATACTCACAGTTTTTCTCTATTACGTCAAGTTCTTAAGCCACAGCATACCCAACATTTTACCCATCACCTCAAAAGTGTACATACGAAAGGAAATAAGGTGAGATCTGACCAAATAGATTAGAATATTTTATTCATATAGAGGTTAACATATTATTAAAAGTTAAATTGTGTTTATTTAAAAAATAAATAAAAGATATGGTAAAAATTCCTTCTTATAGCTTTTCCTGGAGTGTTCAGTTTGTGGATATTCTCGCTTGATGCTCCAATAGTACTCAGCCATTATACTGACATCCCATCTACCTTGATACCGCGCTTCCATAACCTTTAGATCTTGGTGGAATCGCTCGCCCTGTTCATCACCAACAACACCAAGATTTTCAGGAAAGTTAGCAAGATGACTATGTAAGAAATGCAGTTTGATGCTCATGTTGTAACCAAGCTTTTTAAAGCTCTCCAAGAGTTGTTGAACAATTTCGATGTAATTCGAGGCTCGTGTATTTCCAAGAAAGTCTTTAACAATATTTCTAAAAGCCAACCAAGCATTCCTTTCAAGTTCGGTCATTGTTTCAGTGAAATTTTCATCTTTAACGAGTTGCCGAATCTGTTAACCATCAAACACACCAGCCTTTATCTTTTCATATGACAAGCTACGGAATGCCAAAATGATATTCTTAAAGCAGTCTCCTTCAATTGACAAAGCCTTAACAAATTGCTTCATGAGACCTAGTTTTATATACAAAGGCGGAAATACAATGTTTTTTCTGTCGACAAGTGGCTGATTTAAAATGTTTGGATCACCAGGTCTTAGGTCAGATCTTGGCGCCCAGTTCAATTGCACCCAATGCTTCTCACAAGCTCTGCTGTCCCACAAGTACAAAAAATAGGGATACTTGGTATACCCGCGTTGATGACCAAGAAGGAAACAGACCATTTTAAGGTCAACACAGATGATCCGTTGGTGCATGTTATATAGCATCAAGTCAATGACTTTCTTTATGTCGCCATATTCTTCACGCAAAGAAACTGAATGACCTGTTGGGACTGAACCGTATAAATTTAAATTATGTAGGAGAACACACTTTAAGCTATCTATAAGCAATCGCCATTCAGTCGGGTTATAGTTAGAAATGGCCAATTCTTTCATTAAACTTTCTACGTTCTGGCAATATACAAATCCGTCATTATTTCTGAAGTACTGCCTAAATTCACTTTCTCTGGATCTACAGTAAGTGACTTTAGCTCCCTCAAGCAAATTTTTTTCGTGCAGTCTTGATGCTAATAATTCCGATGCTTTTTTGGATAGTCCCAAATCTCGTGCTAAATCGTTTAATTCATGTTGATTGAATCCTTTACGAACAGAATCATTGAAAACTTTGAAGAGTGGAGTCACTTCGATCTTCACTTGATTCACATTCCTATATTTCTAAAGAAGATAATTCTTGAAAAACTGGCACTGGAATTTCAGCTGAATGAGGCACAGGGCATATAGCTGACGGTAAACTAGTTTTCTTGTTGATACTGAAGTTTATTACGTGTTCTCTTCGTCCACATTCGTAAACTCTCTACACATTGCTTGTACACTTTATGAGGGGCCCATGATTTATCTTGGTCACCTATTTTCACTTTAAAATAAGCAAAACAGGCTTGCCTGACAAATGTACTAATATTAGTCCGTTGAATGGGGATGGTAAAACTGCCAGATATATAACCAAATGAATCAGGGCTGTTTAAGCACTTACGACGAGAACTACCAGAGGCAGACATAACGAAAATTTGTAGTTGTGTATATATACTTTGACTTCACTATATCAGAGCGACCCAGACCCGCGTACTTCAGCATCTCATGCCTAACTGACCGAACTAGTTTTAGCTGACACAACGTCACTCGCGCCCCCACTTCTAGGTCGATGACGGTTCGCCGGTAGGAGAGCAGTAGTGACTTCTGTGATTCGCCAAGCTTAGTCGGATGCGCAACAACTGTAGAGAAAAAACTTGACGTGATAAAAAAAAACTAAATAATTTTTTTGGAATTAGCATGACATTTTACGTATAAAACAGCTTAAATATCGAACTCAACATAAATTATTTTTCAAATTGTTCCCCATTGTTATTAATGTAACGCAATTTTCATGAACATTACCTTGCCATTTTTTCTTAATTGCCAAAGAAAACTATCTGTTAGCGAAGCATATACTTAGTTGATGTCTGTCTCATCATATTTACAAAGTGTCCCATAACTCCCATTCGCTGTAGAGCAATTGGTCATAGTAGATATCTATGGCTGAAAAATATGCAATTTAGAAAGTGTGCCTTGAATAGGAAGCAAAGAAAAACATTAAAATGTCAAAACTACAAGGGACCTTATTTAAAATAACAATTTTTTGAAATTTGTTTCAATAGGTGTTGAAAGTGTCCACCGTTTTCCGCAGGCTCTTTGTTAAGTGACGACTAACATTTGGGAAGATATTTTCTTCGTTTCTAATAACATTGGTCTCTTGCTGTGTTTTTTTTTGTAAAAGTTCGTCTTGTGTATTGATTTCAAGCCCCATCTTGCATGAACCACATGTCTTGTCTTAAGTTTAGAGGTATACAGTCCAAAAGGTTTAATAAATTATTTTCTAAAAACTGCACATATTAATCTCCATTCAGTCTTTGCGAAAGCTCAAATAGACAGATTAAAAAATTGTCGATAAAGCGGCACGTTAACGGAAAATTCGTGCTGAAAATGTCGTTCTCTTGGTAGGTATGGATTTTCCAGGGTGTGATAATGATTATTTAGCCAGTTAAAAATTCCCCGTCTGGTAAAAGCTCGTCAGTAAACAATATCTTTTTCAGGAACATGGCCTCGTTTTTTTTGTAGTAGAATTTGACAAAATTGTGATCTAGCCGGCAAATATTGGGGCAATGCATTTTGAACAAGCGAAAAATAATAGGGAAACAATTTTTCTTTATGGAGAACTGTTGAAACGGTAGCTTTACTAATTCCTATAGATGCCCCCAAACGTCTAATACTTAGTTCAGGATTTTCCGCGATACTAACCAAAAGTCCTCTTTTTGTTCTAACGTTATACGTTTCGGTCGTCCATCAGGTTGTAATAAAACGAATCTGTTTCGCCTAATTGATTGAAGTTAATCCTAAGTTCTTTGAAAAATTTGTCGATTTGTCTATTCTGGTTGGGTCCCAGATTAAGTCTGGGCATTTTTACCAATTATTTAATATCAACTCAAGATTGATGAAACTTGTTTCCATCTACGTTTAATAGGAGAGAGAGACACCACCACTCTTTAAAGACAGCCGTTATGAATTGTATATTTTTCATCTTACGCCAAGATGTGCCACGGAATATTCGAATACGAATATCTCGCAAACCGCGTGAGATATCGATGCTGAACAAAGCTACCTTTTTTACGGAGAAATTATAACTCTTCTCTATTTTGAAACCAAATTATTCCGAGCTTTGTACGGCAAAAAATTATGAGCGAGTCAATTCCTCACAAAGTAGATAGCAAGCGTCCTCTAGGAACTAGGCGCAAACTAGTACCAAATTCGAATTTGTCGCCTTTGAAAACCCCGATTTTGAACCTCGTATTTTCAACCCTTTTTAAATTATCTTAACACTATATATATATATATATATATATATATATATATATATATATATATATATATATATCTTTATTCAAAGATGAATTTAAAAGCCTCTAAGTTTTTTTATTTTCCACGCGAAATTTCATATTCGACGCCCAAACTATCGATGTAATAAGCTTTTTCCAAATTGGATGTGCGACCTGCGGAAAGAAAAGGATAAATTATAAGAAAAATAACATGGGATCGAGAAGACGGGCGGCGGACCTTTTTCGCGCAAAAACTTAAACAGATAAATCCTGTTGACAAATTGACAATAGACGATTTTGTTCTGGTTTTCGACCCGAAAATGTTTCACTAGATAGTTATTAAATCGGTAAAAGCCAGTTAAATATTGAACCTTTGGAAAATTATATAGTATTTATGTATACGACCGTGACAAAAAAACAAAGTGACTTTCTAAATAAAACTCAAATAATTCAGTTATCTATCAAAATTGATTTTGTTTTCTTTACGGCAATCCTCTCTCACCACAATGCATTTATTTCAGCGTTTTTTTTTCCAGTTCTGTTCGAGACAGTTTTCATATATTTTTTTCCTTTATTTGGATTTTTCCCCACTATCTAAAATTAAAAAAATATCAAAAATACCTGTTTTTATGTAAAGAAAGAATCACTGGGTAAAAACAAAAAACCAAACGGAGACAAATTTCTCAATGATTCATTTTTGCAATCAATTTGCCAAACGCACAAAATTTTAAAGATATAAAAATGTTATAAAAAATTTTACAAACTTTTAACGTTAACGTTTCGGAGAGTACTCTCCCCCTGTTTTCAAAACTAAACTAAAAAATAAATTATATTAATTTGTAATATATAAAGTAACGAGTGAAAGTAAATATATTTTTTGTGTATGTCAATGATACTTACATTGACCAATATAAAAGCCAAATAAAGGAAAAAAAATATATGAATACACCACAATCATTCAGACATTACAGTTTTCATACTCAACTTTATGCATTTCCTCCTAATTGGCCCGCAAATTCCCGTAAATGGCGTCTGTGGATTCAAAACGACGTCTACGCAGGAGTTTCTTCGATATGAACAGGAAAAATTCCAAAGGTGCTATATCTGGGGAATATGACGTCTGTGGGAGGGTATTTGTTGCGTTATCTTGATAAAAAAAACATAAAATTTACTAAACTCAAAGAGATTTACCACTAGACATCAAATCACTTTTTTTATTGCTAACTACCTAGGAAGCATACTACCTACCTAATAAAACGTGTAAAAAAAGGATAAAAGAAAAAAGAAAATAGAAAATAGAAAAAAAAGAAGAAAGAAAAAAGACAAAAGAAAAAACTCTATAAAAAATACAGATTAAAAAATCGACCCATATCTACCTTGATGAAACATGGTTCGATACCCACGAGACGCCAGCAAAAGGATGAGTAGATACATCAAGAAAATGCCAAACCAAAGTGTACAACAGAAAAAAATTACAATTTTACATGCTAGTTCCGAGGATGGATGGGTTTCAGATTGTTTACGGTTGTCCTCCAAAAATATTAAACATTTATCTCTGGACTACCATGACGACATCACAGCAGAACTTTTTAAAGATTGGTTTATACATAGCCTTTTGCCCAATATGCCTAAGGAAAGCGTAATTGTAAAGGACAATGCTAGTTGTAATAACCGCGAAAAAAATAAAGTTCGTAATGCATATAACACTAAATTAGAAATTCAAAAATATATGTTAAAAAACGATATATACTTCAAAAATACATATCAAAAAGTAATTTTCTAAAAATATTAAAAACATTTAATATTAAAAAGGAATATTGCTGCCTATATGGGACATGTGGTTTTACACCTTCCCCGTATTACTGTATTTTTAATCCAGTTGAGCATATATGGCATCAGGTAAAATTCAATGTTAGAATAGAAAACATTTCCCCGACTCTAAGTGCAAGTGCTGCAACATTAATTAGGAAGGTTGTAGGTAGTATTCCTAAAAAGAGTTGGATAAATTAACCATGTTATTAAAATAGAAGATTCCCATGTATCATACTAATAATACGGAACCACTTATTATTAATGTCGATCAAAGTGACAGTGAGAGGGAAACCAAATTATGCGTATAATTAAATATTTTTTATTGTACTAATACATACATTTATTTGTTTATTTATTTTTATTGCATAAATTAATTTAAAAAACACAAACCAATAAACAATGTTTTAGTCATACATAATAATAATAATCAATATTTAACAATATTTTGTCTTCGCTTTTTGACTTCGGCTCTGGCACCTATATATTAAGAAACTAGAAATATTTTTATTAAGATTTACTAGGACAATTAATATTTTGCGGAACAACAATTTAACAACGAAATATCTTGAAACCAGTGGCGGCTCGTAAGGGAGGGCGTTGGGGGGCCGCCCCTCCAGCATTTATCACAGTAAACAATTTTTCAGTAAAGTAAAGTTTTGGGGATAGAGGCGCATCAGCAACTGAGAAGATCTGAGAAGTTTTTGAGATCCATGATATGGTAGACAGTAGATGCCACTCTAAATCAGTCGTATCCTTAGCCAGTGATGATTTGTCCCTTACCTTTCTGAATAAATCTTCTGTCAAAATCCAAAAACATGTCAATAACAATGCCCAATCTGATATACCGACGTAAATGTATTCGTTTAAAGTGAAAATATAGTCTGATTTATCAAGCTGTAACTGCCGATCATTTAATACCAAAAAAAAATCTTGGGGTTTTTGCATGAGTTAAAAAAACAAACCGACAGTGCCATAAGAGACTTTTCTCTACAACAGAAGACTGACATGGCGTCTACAATTTATAAAACATTCATCATAAAAAATGTTTGAATTCTGGAGAGTGTTACCTTGAATATTCATGCAGTCCTGTGCTTATAAGTTACGAAAAGTGTCACTCTTACTCCACATTTAGTCGAAAGTACAAAAATCTATAAATCTGATCGAATTCTCTGGAGGTTTTCTCGCGATACTGTTTAATTAGAAAAGCGATTATTACAGACGTGAAACTTTTAGTTCGACAAAGTTTTCTTTGTTTTAGTAAACATTCCCCCGGGTATCCGTTTAATTTGTTTTAAATTCATATTCCGTTCACGTCTCGTTACAGTTACTGCAGTTATCCTGCTTTTTCCTGTCCAATATGCGACTCGATGAAACTTTAATAATTAACTGTCATTGGAAATTCGTAGCTAATAGCTTTATGGTGGAGTTGAGCCGGGATTAAACGTGTAGCTAAGATCGTTTTGTTAATTGTTAGTGCACCAAGGAAATAGTATTAAAAAATTAAGCTCCACGAAAGCTTACTACTGCATTTTATAATGTACAACATAGAAATGATAATATTTAGTATAGTTTATTATTTATATTATATTTATTCCTATTCCTAACTTTTAGTATATACATATTTCGTATTTGATGTACAGGGGGTTTCGAAAGTTGAGTCATTTATTTTAACAGGTTGTAGAATTGTAAAAATAAGTCATTTTAACAAAAATCCTTTGATATAAAAATTGCAAAATAAAAACATTATTGACAGTTACAAAACTTGAAAACAGATCTGACTTTTTGATATTCTTGATCACTGCGTTGTAGATCTTCGCAAAAATCATTTGTATAAAAGTTGTGGAATAACACAAACAAAAATGTTACAAAATTGTCATCAAAGGTATTTTTTCCAATTTTGTAGCTATAACATATAGCTTTTGTAGTAATAACTTCTTTACTTTGCAACTTTTATATAAATTATTTTTACTAAAATGACTTATTTTTACAAGTTCTATAATCTGTTAAAATAAATGACTCAATTTTGGAAACACCCTGTGTAATAAAAGCTAGCAATATATTAACTTTTGGAAAAACAAAATAAAAACAAAGAAGAAAAACAGATAAAAATACACATAAACTAAGCAGTGGGTGTGGGGGAATAGAGCTAAATAGTCGCGTACTTAAAAATTGGTTATCGTCTACTGCAGCAATGTTTTCTGCAGATCTCATATTTCATCGACGTGCGGATGTTGTTGATCAGTTGATCCAATTTATCCACCAAACAACGGATAGTCAAGTCGACATTACGATATTGGACCATAAAAATCACGTAGCTCGAACTCAGCACTCATTTTGATAGTAAACAACACCCAACACAACATTGTAACTTTTCATATTTCTTCCTTGATGTATCCTCTCTTGATTTCCTCTGATCTTTTACATTTTAGTTTGTGATTAACCTTTAAGTATTTGGAGAAGCCTTTCAACTGGCAAGTGACCAATAAATAATTTTCCATGCAATCAACACTCAATTTCTTATCTTACCTATCGCAAACCGTTATTGTCATCAATACATTAATTACAAATCCTAATTTATTTATTCCTAATTTATTCCTAATTAATTGCTATTCCCTAATATAATTATTTAGGGAATAGTACGAAAAAAATTCACTGCCAATCCTCTCGTTAACATAATATATTTTGCACATGATTCTTCTTTTTTCTTCCGCTTGTTGGAGAATATCCAATTTGGAGAAAGCTTATTATACCGATGGCTCCAGTGGCAAATTTCAACTTTGCAACGTTGGAAAACGCAGGTGTGAAATGTGGAAAAATTTTATTTTGTATGTCGTGGCGCGGTTTCCAATAATATAAAAGTAATAATGTTGAAAGTAGCGTTTTGTGTAACCCGGCTACTTCATATAAATTTTAGTTGGTCGGGAATTAGACGTTTACACCATTATAAAACCGAATGGGATGTAGTTGTCAGAAAATGTTAATAGTTCAGTGTAGAACTTCAGTTTTCCATTTATTTAATTTAGTTTTATTAAAGGAAATTAAAACAGAAATAATTATACATCATTTCCTTTAGGGAATTGTGGCTGTAGCTCCATCATATATGGATCCTAATAGGTTTACATATACTTTATCTACCCCTTGGCTAAGCAGTGCATCCATTATCGCATCCTTTGAGATGGACTCAAATGCCTTTTCGTAGTAGACAAAAGCCAAGCACAGTGGCATGGTGTATTCGTTGTGCCTTTCTATGGCTTGCTGTACAACCTGGATGTGATCCATTGTACTGAATCCACTCCTGAATCCTGCTTGTTCTCTTGGTTGTGCGTCATTCAGTTTTTTTAATAATCTTTATAAATTATCTTAGTGAAAACTTTGTACGTTACTGATAGAAGGCTTATAGGACGGTAGTTCTTTAAATCTTCCTGTGCTCCCTTTTTATGTAAAAGGGTCACTTCTGCATTCAGGTATTTTTTGTTCTTTGAGGCATTTTGAGTATAATTTTTCAAGTGTTTTATGTAACGTCCGGCCACCAAAAGTTCAATCAAAGCCTGATCTTACCCGGTGATTCTTAGCACTTTCTGCCTTGGGGCAGAACTTCCACGCTGCCGTAGGTAGTTGCCTCTTGGCCTCCAAGGAATGAGGGCCGGGCTTGAGGTTGTACTCTCATATTGAAACATATTGAAATACCTTATTGAATGTATGGACCGTAATCTGCCACGCTGGTCCAATGCGGGTTGGCATATTTTGGGATCATGTTAGTCTGAGGCCTCTGCCTTGACCTGTCCACCAGGGATGACCCTCCCAGGAGCATAGACTCCAGACGGCATAGCTCAAAACTTCATTGCCCTACTCAAACCCTGGGCATATATATATATATATATATATATATATATATATATATATATATATATATATATATATATATATATATATATATATATATTAATTATAACAGACGCGAGTTTCGCTAACCAAGTTAGCATCATCAGGGGATGATTAAAACTGTTTGGAAAAAATGTATTCTGTATGCTCAATGTTGATCTCGTCTTTCAAATGGCTTCACAAACAAAAATTACATGGCGTTAAATCTGACAATTTCGCTGGTCATACATTGTGAGCATTAGTTATTTGTTTTTAAATTCCAGTCAGACACTGAATGTAATTTTAGCATGTTTCACGACATTTATCCAATCAAGTATTTCAAATAATTTTGTCAAAATAAAGTGGAAAGCTCGTTTTTTATTCAGTACGTTAAATTATGAATTCTAATCGGTCCGCTAACCGAGAGTGAAATGATGAAAATTTCCTCGGTAGTATGTTAATTTGTCGTAAGTTGGTATATTGCCAAAAGTTTCTACAATTGCTGCACTAAAGTTAATTAACTAATGTAGGACAATTAGTAAAATAACCGAAAATATCAAGGGAAATGTTTCGGGGGGATATAAGCGTTATAATAGAAGCCATATATTATCTAGTTAGGTTATTAGATTTCCGAGGATTTTACACATTTCAGCCAAAATTTATCTCGCTGTTTAAATGAATCAATAACACGCTCTAACTATGAGGATTGCTCTAAAATTATGTATCAACCAGAAAAAAGGATTTATTAGGTACTTTGCAGTTAATTTCTATGGAGTTTGAACTTAAAATCTGCATATACTAATTTTCGTTATTCATTTTTGAGTATATTTCAATGTAGTTCGACTTCGTATGGAAACAACAACATAACTTTTGATGCAGTCAATTAATGAACCTATTTTCGATTTACGTGCTTGGTATCTTGCTTCCGTCGTCCTAATGTCCTGATTTCCAGAAAAAAATCCAATGTGAGTGTAAAATATGCATTTTTATAGACACCCTGGTATTTCATAGCTTTCATTTTTCTTGTTGCTCAGAAATCCTTTCCCTACACTTATAAAACACTTCCAAGCTGCCAATTTCTTTTCATTTAATGTTTCTTGAAAAAGTACATACCTGGAATCTTCCTTATTTGATGCCCAATAAATATACCTTCTTTAGTTTTGCACCATATAACTGAGTAAATATTTTTTTAGGTACTTGAAACCATGACCTTCTTTGCCCATGGCTTTAACGAAGTGTTTTATTAGTCCAAGTTTTTTATTTGAAGTACCAAATCCAAAAGTAGTTTTATTGAGGCCAATCTTTCTTACTGTAATGTTCTTTTGTTTTCATAGACACAAAAAACAGCAATACTTTGTAAAAGTCCTAGCAATATACCAATCACTTTTAAATCCCCACAAATATTCCACTGATACTGTTCATATATAACGCGATTTAGTACGGTTTTTAAGTTGTCATAAGTTTTTTTCATTGTCACCAAATGGGCTAAAGGAATAGACGGGCTTTCGGAGAAATAGATGATTTCGAAGACGCGACGTGAAAAGAAGAATTTCCTTAACAATAAACGTGAGGAAAACGTGGTCAACCTTAAAAACATTTAGTATAGGTTCGAAGTGAAAACGAATTTCACCTGACAAATTAAATAAACCTGAACTTATAAATCGTTATTTTGGACAATTTGTTTCAGATGTAAATGGTAATTGTCATGAAAGGATAATTTACTACTATTCGAATAAATTTCCCTTGGCAGGCGCATTCTCGTTCCGGTTGGTGAATGAGAGAGTAGTCCATGACATGTTATTTGACTTAAAAAAAAAGGTACGATAGGTGTTAATAATATTTCTCCGCGAATGTTACGGTGTTGCAGTCCCTTTCCTGATAAATATATACTTAATATAATTGGTAAACCTTCTTCGTTTCGTGACTTGCGTGTTATTAGCATACTTACAGTTATTTCTAAGATAGTTGAAAAAAATTTATTTAAACAGATGTACGCGTTTTTCGTCTTCAATAAAATAATCTCCGATTTGCTATGTGGTTTTGGAACTGGTTTTTCAAAGTCTACAGCCTCGGCTTCTGTGACTAGTTACTTATTTAACAGCTCTCTCAGGGGTTTAGCTAGCGCGCTTCTATTACTGAACTTTTTTAAGGCGTTCGATATATTAAACCACAGCTTCTTGTGCGCAAAATTGTCATACTATGGGTTTGACGAATGATCCGTTAATCTAGTGAAACTGTTCCTAGACTGTAGATCACAATATGTTTCCGTTAGTCATGTAAACTCGTTTAAAGTGAATGTTCTTCGTCTGAAATGAATCTACGTCCATATTGTATGTTTTAGAAAGTAACTAAACCCCCGAATTCTGGCAACCAACAAAACAAACAGTGAGAGGATGGAATTTTTATCCGCATTATTTGGTGTGATGGGTCGACAGACGTTATTCTACATACAGAGATTTTAATTCTTAATACTATCTTAAAATGACTTAAAAGAAAGAAACTGAACGGAAATAATCTATGGCCTTTTATTCTGAAAAATTGTTTATTGTGATAACGGCTGGACAACGCCCTCCCTCACCACCGCCCCTGTTGTCTAGTCCAAAAGTAAAAATAATGTTAATGAACCCATGATATAATGGAGAATCAGAGACTTGAAAACGGGACAGTCATTTCTGCGAAAAGTTGTTTTAATATGCAAAAAAAAGCATTCTAGTCAATGATACAAAAATCAGTCCAGTGTAATTATTTAATAACGTGATTGATCTCAATATCATAACCGGTATTTGTATTTATTGGTGCCATATCTGTTTCAATTTCGCTCGAAAGTCTGTATTGAGAACGAAATGTGCTGAATAGACAGCAGACGGTAATACTCCAGGGGCCCTCGAAACAGCTGAGCTTTCTATAACAATACACCCGCGGAAAATAGCAATTCCCAAATTTCCCATTGTGTACCGATTGGATACCTTTAAATGTCAGTCGGACTGTTCTCGAAGAAAAATACTAGTGTAGGATATTTTTCATTCCCTTTCTGATTCAGCTTAGCGTAAACTGTTAATAGTAAACGATATGGGTAAGCCCAAAATATAGTTTTCTTATTTTTTGAATGAATACATACACTTTAAAGCTTAAAAAGCACTTAAGGGAAAAAACCAGTTTAAATTGATTTATTACAAAACACGTAAGTTATAAATAATAATTATAAAAATAATATTTAATAAATCAATTCTTCTATTGGAACCTTTGGCGTGCAACACTAAACTTGAAGAGATTTACCACCAAGCACCAAATCACCCTTCCTGAACCTCCCGACACACGTCTCACCAACCATGTTAGCATCATCAAGAGATGATTTAATCTACTCCATAATAATCTAAATAAAATAAGTAATAAATCATCTCCTGATGATGCCAACATGGCCAGCGAAACGTGCGTCGAGAAGTTCAAAAAATGTGATTTGGTACCTAGTGGTAAATCTCTTCAAGTTTAATATTTAATAAGCATATTTAATATTTTAATCTTATTAAAACATAATCAATTTTTAAATTAATTATTTTATTTTTAAATATTTATAATATTAATATTATATTTTTTATTATTATAAAAGTTTTTAGTAAATATAGATCAATTACAATATCTGTTTGTCTTTTGACTTTTACCTTTTGACTTCCCCACTATTAGAATCTGATATTGCATATTTTTATATTTCTTTATTTTTAAATTTTATCTTACCCAGGTCCACATGATTGTGGTAACATTCGGAGGAATGTAGGAACCAAGCGTTCCTTCCTTCCGATATGCAAACAAACTGGAAAATATTTCTTAGTTTTTTATATATTTAAGAAACGATATCCGGACCTACCAACAATGACTCTCGGAAAATTCGCAAGAATCGAAGCTCGGTTTTTGACAACTGGAAGTGTAAGGGCAACACGAAATGACTTAAAGCCCGTAATGGATAATGAATATAACGAGGTGAATATGTTAGCTTATTTTCAAGTTTATTCACGTAGTTCAACTCCAGCAGCGGCGCTGGATTCGGGTATTTCAAAAGCATCAATCCATGGAAGCCCTTTTCTGAGATAATTGTGCACGGATTACGTCTTGATGATGAGGCAAGATGAGTCGACTTTTGCGAGTTCATGTGCATAAAAATTACCGAAGATCCGAGGTTTCTTTATAAGATTATGTAAACTAATGAATCAAGACTCACCAAGCAGGAATTATAAATCGCTCGAAACTGGGCACAAGACAATCCACAAGTCATATGGGATCATACTCACCAGGACTACTTTAGTTTTAATGTTTTTTGTTTGGTGATGAGGTAAGATGGGTCGACTTTTGCGAGTTAATGTGTATAAAAATGACTGAAGATCCGAGGTTTCCTTATAAGATTATGTAAACTAATGAATCAAAACTCACCAAGCAGGAATTAAAAATCACTCGAAACTGGGCACAAGACAATCCACATGTCATAAGGGAACATACTCACCAGGACTACTTTAGTTTTAATATGTTCTGTTTAATTATGGGCAATAGGGTGGCATATCAAGTGTACGATGAAAATTTAAATGGGGCTAGATATCTGGAGATACTCGAAAGGTTTGTTAGTGATTTCCTAAATTTTCTATCTCCACGTGACAGAGCAAGCAGTTGCTATCAGCTGGATTGTGCTCCAGCACATTTCACCATAGCTGTACACCAGCAGTTTACCTTGACGATCGAGGATCGTTGGATTGGCCCATAGAGACACTGGAGCTGGACCACCCACATCACCCAATTTGACATGACGCCCTTGGATTTTCACCTTTGGGGCTGTAGAAAAGAACTAATGTACTCTAGGACTGTACAAACTAGAGAGTAATTATTGAACCGTATTCACGATGCGTTCACTAATCTATGAATTCGGAGGCGAAATTCAGAGGTCTGTTTTGCGAGGACTATATGACAGAGTTATCCAGTTTAAATCAAAATGTCGATTATATAGAACAATTATTGTAATTTTACATTCATTTATTATTTCTTGTAATTAAGTTCCATTTTTATATATTTTTCATTTGTTATTACGTTCTATATTTTGCCCTGTTTCTGTTTTGTGTTCACGTTCTAACTAAAGTGAATTTCTACCGTTTCAGACATGTCCATTTTGAAAAACAAAGGATGGCGATCTATCGGTTTCTGCCAAAAATCAGATTAAAATAGAAAATATGAATTAACAAGAAAACCGTTGGAAATAGCTATAGGAAAAGTTATAGCGAATCGATGCAGAATCAAATTGTGCATCCGACCATCCAATAATATTCAGAATGTCACATTTGAAAGAACGGACTTTTTTAACTTTGAAAATAACATCACATTTTGGACACCCTGTATAGGATAAATGAATTGACAATGGGGATTTCGAAAGTACCATTGTTGTGCTTCCGTGTACCCCAAAAGCGTTTAACGCCAGTCGAAAATGGGTAAAAGGGTAACATCTTTCAAAATTTACAAAAGGATCAAGATATTTAAGAAATAATTCAAAATAGGTATTGGGAAACCTGGTGAAACTAATCATGAAATTTTCTCAGAAATCTAAAAACTAAATAATATACTGGGAGTTCCATTTAAAATAAAGAAGTTACTGGCGACTTTCGAGATAACTGAGAGGCCTACGAGCTTAAAAATATTTTAAAATGAAAGAGAAAAACGCCGAATTCTAAAAATTCAGAATTCTAAGGTTTTTCTAACCACGAAAACTTCTAACGAGCGTCTACCGTGGGAAGCCCGGTATAGCAACAAACAAAAAACATTTCGATTCGTTAAAATGACTTACCCATTTTTTGACTAATTAAGATGCGATTCTCGTCTCGCTTGTGAAAATTCTACGGCACAAGGAAAGCTAATTGATCACCAAATTGCCGGATTATGTTCAGTTCTCGTCTAGATATTGGACTCGAACGTCTATAATAAAACAGCTCGACATCATATTCTCACAAGAATTGAGTCGAAACCGTTACGTGCGCAGCATCTTCTCATGATGATCAAGTTAAAAGAAAACTTTCGGGACAAAACGAGATAACTTCGTTCTCGATATAATAGCCAAAAGCAAATTAGGTTTTTTCCGTTCGTTCTCTCTCTCACTTTTTTTGTGTTTGTTTTGGAAAATGTCGCCTTATAGTTTCGAAGAGAGAAAAACTTTTCACCGCCATGCATCGAAATAAGAAAAGTGTTTAAAGTTTTCGCGAGGAAAAGAGAAAGTATTATATGGGTATCTGTAAAGTTTTAAAATGGGAATAGAATGAACGTTAGTTAAAGCTCTCTTTCGGAATATTTACTTGGAGCAAATCCGAGGGCTTTTAGTTTTATTTCCGAGAAAATCTACGGCGAAAAAATATACAGTGACGTTAAAGTTTCAGGTGTTTCTCATTGTTTATGTATAAAGTCTCGAAATTAGTTATATGCCTTTAAATTTCATTCATTATAAATGGTATTTATAACAACTTTGCTCGCGCCGTTTTTTTTTCCAAAATTCTAGGCTTGATTGTAAAAGACTTTAAAGTATTATTAATTGTTGGCTACTACGTTTTCCCGTCTTTCGGGCAGCTTTCGAATCCCGCGTTAAAAAAACTGGTCATATTTTGAAGCGTTTCACGAGTCGATCCGATATTTAACTCCTAACATGGTTAGCGAAACGTGCGTCAAGCAGTTCAAAGAAGATTGGGTGTTCAGTGTTTCACACCAAAGATTCCAATAGAAGTATTTGAATCGACAAAAGTGACTCTAAAGGTCCCCCATTCCATTTTTTTCATTTAATAATCCTAATAAATGTTGAGCACAAATTATTGGGCTTATGATGTCTCTGTTTTTCCCAACGTTATCTGAAATCATACAAAATGTTAAAAGTTCTCACTTCTATATTTCCGTTATTGTTTTGAAACGGTTGTTTATCTTTCAGTATGTTTTTAGAATTAGCCAATATAAATTATGTTTTTATTAAACATTTCTAATAAAATGACGTTGGTTGGGTCGGAATTACTGAAGGAAATAACCTATAACAGTAGTTATTATGAAAACTTATTTAAAATAAAACTGGGCCTAGAACACAAAATTTCACTAAAACCCAATAACAAAACAAATTAAATGACAACCAAAAAGAGGACCACTGAATTCAACAGGGGAACATTTACTACAGGTACGAACAAACACTTTCAAATTACATTGGGGAACAGCAATTTTGTTATCTTAGATCTGTGACTTGTTTTTGACTAATTTTTGATCTCTGAATTGAAAAATATCCACAGTTTTTATCTATCACGTCATGTTCTTAAGCTACAGCATACCACTCATTTTACCTTAAAAGTGTACATACGAAAGGAAATAAGGTGAGATCTGACCAAATAGATTATAATATTTTATTCATACAGAGGTTAACATATTATTAAAAGTTAAATTGTGTTTATACAAAAAATAAATAAAAGATATTATGGTAAAAATTTCTTCTTATAGCTTTTCCTGGAGTGTTCAGTTTGTGGACATTCTCGCTTGATGCTCCAACATTAATCAGCCATCATACTGACATCCCATCTATCTTGATACCGCGCTTCCATAACCTTTAGATCTTGGTGGAATCACTCGCCCTGTTCATCACTAACAGCACCAAAATTTTCTGGGAAGTTAGCAAGATGACTATATAAGAAATACAGTTTGATGCTCATGTTGCAACCAAGCTTTTTAAAGCTCTCCAAGAGTTATTGAACAATTTCGATGTAATTCGGGGTTCATGTATTTCCAAGAAAGTCTTTAATAATATTTTTAAAAGCCAACCAAGCATTCCTTTCAAGTGGGGTCATTGTTTCAGTTAATTTTCATATTTAACGGGTTGCCGAATCTGTGGACCATCAAACACACCAGCCTTTATCTTTTCATATGACAGACTAAGGAATGCCGAAATGATATACTTAAAGCAGTCTCCTTCAATTGACAAAGCCTTAACAAATTGCTTCATGAGACCTAGTTTTTTTCTGTTGACAAGTGACTGATTTAAAATGTTTGGATCACCAGGTCTTAGGTCAGATCTTGGCGATCAGTTCGATTGCACCCAATGCTTCTCACGAGCTCTGCTGTCCCACATGCACAAAAAACAGGGATACTTGGTATATCCGCGTTGCTGGCCACGAAGGAAACAGACCATTTTAAGGTCAACACAGATGATCCATTGGTGCATGTTATATTGTAACAAGTCAATGACTTTCTTTATGTCACCATATTCTTCACGCAAAGAAACTGAATGACCCATTGGGACTGAACCGTATAAATTTCCATTATGTAGGAAAACACACTTCAAGCTACGCTTTGAGCTATCTATAAACAATCGCCATTCAGTTGTGTTATAGTTAGAAATGGCCAATTCTTTCATTAAACCTTCTACGTTCTGGCAATATATAAATTTTCAATATACAAATATACAATATTTCTGAAGTACTGAACAAATTCACTTTCTCTGGATCGATAGTAAGTGACTTTAACTCCTTTGTCAAGCAAATTTTTTTCGTGCAGTCTTGATGTTAATAATTTCGATGCTTTTTTTGGATAGTCCCAAATCTCGTGCTAAATCGTTTAATTCATGTTGATTGAATCCTTTACGAACAGAATCATTGGAAACTTTCAATTCTTTGTCGGTGGAGTCACTTCAATCTTCACTTGATTCACATTCTTGTATTTCTAAAGAAGGTAATTCTTGCAAAACTGACACTAGAATTTCAGCTGAATGAGGCACAGGGCGTATAGCTGATGGTAAACTAGGGTACTCAATTTTATGTTTGTTTTTCTTGTTGAATCCTGATGTTTTCACTCTGCAAAAGTAGCAATCACTTAAGTGATCTTTGGGCTCTCGCCAAACCATTGGTATACCAAACGAAAGTTTATTACGTGTTCTCTTCGTCCACATTCGTAAACCCTCTACACACTGCTTGCACACTTTATGAGGGGCCCATGATTTATCTTGGTCACCTATTTTCACTTTAAAATAAGCAAAATAGGCTTGCCTACAAATGTACTAATATTAGTCGGTTGAATGGGGATGGTAAAACTGCCACATATGTAACAAAATGAATCAGGGCTGTTTAAGCACTTACGACGAGAACTACCAGAGGCAGACATAACGAAAATCTGTAGTTGTGTATGTATACTTTGACTTCACTATATCAGAGCGACACAAACCCGCGTACTTTAGCATCTGATGCGTAACTGATCGAACTAGTTTTGGATGACGCAACGTCACTCACACCCCCAGTCCTAGGTCGAAGAAGGTTCGCCGGTAGGAGAGCAGTAGTGACTTCTGTAATTCGCCAAGCTTGGTCGGATGCGCAACAACTGTAGAGAAAAAACTTGACGTGATAGAAAAAAACTAAATAAAGTTTTTGAATTAGCATGTTAATTTACGTATAAAACAGCTTAAATATCGAACTCAACAGAAATTATTTTTCAAATTGGTCCCCAGTGTTACTTGTTACTTTCTCTTTCTATCCCTCTGTAACGCTATTGTAACGTACTGCTCTTACCCGAAGAGATACGAATTGATTTATCTCCTTTTCTCTCGTTCGGTAAAGAAAAAGAACATATTGTGACAATGTTTATGATATAGAAAATTAATGAATTTCAGTTCATCATTTATTGACGCACGGGTAATCTCTGACCGGTTCAACTGTACTCGTCTGTATACTGTCTAGTAAACTGTAAGAGCTAAGCATTAAAATATTGTCTCTATCACAAGCTAAATCTCCAAGTTTATTTATCAAAAAATATAATCGAAAAATCAGCAAAATTTCAGGAACTATAGAGAAAAAAATCCACAGTTTGGGATATTATTTGAGCACGATAAATTTGTTTTCCGAAAGCAGTCCACAAATAAAAAAAGAAGCCGGCGAAAAAGGAAAAATATCGGAGGGCAGCATCTCGGCTTTACTATCCTCTGTTTGGCAACAAAATCAATAGAAGGAGAAATAAAAATATTAACATATAAATAGAGCGTCGTGAATAAAACAAACGCGCTAAATTTCTAGTAAATCCCAAAATTGTAAAGGGAAGAACATAAAACGCATATATTTACAACATTCGGCCCCGGACCTTTTTTTTTCTCCCTGTGGAAATAAAACCTCATTACTGGGTCATTCCCCGTATATATAAACAAAATTGTATACAGGACAAAAATAGTCTCTCGAATAAACTATCCAAAACTTTACCTTTTCAAACTATTTTGATATCCAGTTTAGTTTATTGTTAAAATAACACATCTAGGAATAAACAAGTGTGCTGGTTGCCTCCACGAAAAGAGAAGAAAACAAACAAGCACTTTAATTAAGAAAAATTTCAATTATTATCAATATCAGTTACTTGTAAATATAAATTGTGTTAAAATATCAAGTCACAATTTGAAAGAAGAAGATTATGCTGAGTACTTTTCCCCATTAGGCAGTAGATTCCTGGCTGATGGTGATTACAATACCAAACACTTCAGATGTGGATCAAGGTTAAGAACTACTAAAGGTCGAGAGCTCATAAAATATATCGACAAAAATAATGTAAACACTTTGTCTATTGGTAGGCCCACATACTGGCCTAGTGATAGGAACAAACTACCAGACACTATTGACTTCTGTATTACTAAAATTATTCCTACCCTCAATTGTCTAGCAGCACAAAGCCTCGATCTTTCTTCGGATCATTCTCCCATAATGGTAACAGTCAGTTCAAACATCATCAATGTACGAAAACCAGCCGTACTCACTAATAAAAAAACGAACTGGGATTTGTTTAAACACTTGCTTGATGAAAGAATACATACTGATATCCTCTTAAAATCTCCTGAAAACATTGACAAGGCTGTAGAAGATCTAACTATTAGAATACAACAAGCCACCTGGGATGTAACTCCTGAAATGAGTAGTCAAATCCAGAAGCAGAATTGCTTTGTAATAGCAAAACATGCAATTGCCAAAAAACGAAGACTACGTAAAAGGTGGATGACAACTAGAGCCCCAGTAGACAAGACAAGATTTAACAGAGCAGTGAAAGAGGTAAAAAAATTACTCAGCAATGGAAAATAATGAGGCAATTCAAGATTACCTTGAAGATCTTACTCCCACTGAAGCTACTGATTACTCGATGTGGAAAGCTACAGTAAAAATCAATAAAACAAACGAGAGCATACCACCAATCAGAAAACAGAATGGAACTGGGGCGAGAACAGATGCTGATAAGGCTGAAACTTTTGCAATACATCTAGTTAATCTTTTTCAGCCATTTCCAATGAAAACTTTAGGAAAAGAAGAGGAAGAAATAACTTCATACCTTGAAACACCATTCCAAATGGTACCTCCCATTAAAGCCATAAAAATTAGTGAAGTTAAGGCTATGATTCACAGAAACCTCAACCCAAAGAAAAGTCCAGGATTTGATCTTATAACTGGGCAAGTCGTTAAACAATTACCGGAAAAAGCATTAGTTGCCCTTACACAAATTTATAATGCAATACTTAGAGTCGGCCATTTTCCATCACGGTGGAAAGTAGGACAAATCATATTGATTCCAAAACCTGGTAAACCGACGGAGGAAGCATCATCATATAGACCCATTACACTTTTGCCTGTCTTATCAAAGCTTTTTGAGAAATTGTTCCTAAAGAGGCTGAAGGCAGTGCTTGACGAACTAAATATCATTATAGAATACCACTTCGGATTTCGCGAAATACACGCAACAATCGAACAAGTGCACAGGCTAGTGAAAACTATTAAGAACGCCTTTGAAGATAAAAAGTACTGCTCGGCTGCATTCTTGGATATTACACAAGCCTTCGATAGAGTGTGGCATTCAGGCTAATTAGACAAACTTAAATCTATACTTCCTACACCTTACTATCAGGTACTGTTATCATACTTGACGAACAGATACTTCGCTGTCAAACATAAAGGAGAAATAACTAACATATATCCGATAAAATCAGGAGTACCTCAAGGTAGTGTCTTGGGTCCCATACTTTTTCAAATCTTCACTGCCCTACCAACTACGCCAAACACGTCTATAACCACCTTTGCAGATGATACCACAGTTATGGTAATAAGCAGGGTACCAAGATATGCATCTGAGAAGCTTCAGGAAGCTCTTGATGGGATAGAAGAATGGATAAAAAAATGGCGTCTAAAAATCAATGAGGTAAAATCTCAGCAAGGAACTTTTACCTTAAGGAAGGAGTCATGCCCGAATGTAACATCAACTCCCCCAGGCAGACTGTGCACAATATCTTGGAATGGACTTGACCGAAGGCTAAACTGGAAACAACACATATTTATAAAGAGGAAACAACTTGGCTTAAAATTATCCAAACTCTACTGGTTAGTAGGTAAAAAATGCAAATTATCGTTGGTTAATAAGTTAACCATCTACAAAGTGATCCTCAAACCCATATGGTGTTATGGCATACAACTGTGGGGAACCGCGAGTGTATCCAACATAGAAATACTTCAAAGATTCCAGTCCAAAACCCTGAGAATGATTACTGATGCTCCTTGGTTCGTGACAAATCAAACTTTACACCGTGATCTAAAAATAAAGCCTGTGCTAGAACAAGCCAAGTGCGCAAGTGCGCAAGTACGAAGTATCTATCGCGACTTGAAGTGCACCCCTTGCTGTCAGCCTCCCTTGCTGTCAGCCTCCTGGATAATAGCCAAAAGCCGCAGAGACTGAAACGCTGTGATCCTTTAGAGATAAGCTATAAAATTTATGATATAATTAAGATATTCCATTATTCTAGTTATAAAGAAACTAAGTTCCTGTATTTGTTAGGCCTTTAATGTAAGCGCCATAACGTCTAATGCTTGGTAATTCCTTACCTTGCCCTTAATGTTGTAACAGTTGCTTATTACCTTTGGGTAGATTTCAAATATATGGGAGATTAGAAAAAATATATCAAGAATAAAATAATCATGGAATTACAGATTTAACATAAACCCACAAAAAATAATCCAATGGCGTGAGATCATAGGATCTTGGTGGTCAGATGAGATACGTGACAAGTGACACTATCTTGAAAGAAAACATTGTTTATAACCATATTTATCAGTACAGACCACAGATATCTTGAGCATCTTGAATGAAAACATTATTCATATCGACAATTTATCAGTTCAGATCAAAAATATCTTTCAGCATATTCCTATAGTTCGTTCACCATTAAAAATAATCGCTTCAGCCCATCATTTCTTCAACCCAAACACTGCAACAGAGGCTTTCTGAGGATGAAGAGGTAACTCTTGAACCACTTGAGTATTTTCATCGGTCATTTTTCACTAAGCCAGAACTACGCTTGGTCTGAAAAGATTATTTGTCCCTCAAAGTGGACACGCATTTTGATGGAAGATACGAATAACACAGGTCTACAGTGGATTTGGTGCCAGAAAGACTAGAACTGTTTTTGAATATGTTTCGAGATACAATAGATGTCGAAAAAAGTTGATTATTTCAAATTTTTACTTCTTTTTCGTGATTTCTTCGGGTTCGCATGATAGTTCAACAGCAATCAGCCATCATATGTTCATCCCATCCTATCCTATGGAATCCCTCTCTTCGGAAATGGGAAGTGTTTAGGAAGGAAATGTTTTATTGGAGCCCTAAATTTCTCCAGAACCATTTTTATCCAATGCTTCGACATTTATATGCAACGGAGGCAACTAGTACGTGACTTTTTCTCATATGGTAACGACGAAATACGAATAATAACGCCATCTCTTAGTTGCGAAAAGAACCACTTTATCAAAACGAATCAAACTTATATAATAGAAGGAAATAGAATTATGACGCCAAGCCACGTTTGATTTCCGTTATTTTTTTTATTGTTGTTCTAACCTCTTAGTGAATTACATTCGTTAATAAGTTTTTTCATTTTTATTGATTTATTATGGCTCTCTACGGTGATCGGTGCTTCAATCCATTTAATTTGCCAGCTCACCGAAAGTTAGAAAAATTCCTAAAAGTTTAGCTGAAAAATGAAATTGTTCCTCAAATGTGTATGTATGTGCATCCTGCAGGAAACGAATGTCGGTTAAAACACCTCCGATATTGGTAAAAATTCTCGTGTAGAATCAATTATCATCAGATTAGTCAATCATAGGATTCAATTTTCAAACCTATTCAGTTCAAATTTCACTCAAACAGCCATTCAGTACTGCTCCAAAGATGATGTTGAATGCCAAATAATTTTTCTCCAACCACGATGATCAGTAATTATTCCAGGGACAAAAACGTATCAGTGTTTTGTTCCAACTATTGAAGACATGCTTATAAAACGACCCAGTGTCGATTGCAATAATAAAATTGTAAAAATTATAAAATAAAATTTTTTCTTTTGATACAATATTGTTTCATTTAGTTACAAATCAATTTTAAGAATATATAGGTATCAAGTGTAAAACTAGTTCAGAATATATATGTCTTTATGCATAAATAGGTGACGTCACAGCAATTTTATTATGTAGGCATGTCCTTTTTTGCACAAATCAACCAACTTTAACAAGCACCCAGTATGACATGTACGTTCTCTAATTAATTTTTCTTCTAAACTAATTTAGAGCCCATTTTGCAATTTATATGGTAAAATTTTTAAATGCTTAGCTTTATTTTGCAGTAAAAAAAATTAAAATGGTCGAACTTATTAAAAAAATATTTGAATTATTTACTTCTGGTTTAATACACATTTGAAATCTGATTTGAAAATCAAAAAGAACAGTAAATTTTCTAAACAAAACACCACAATTATTATTTTAATATAATTTACTTCAACATGAAAATTAAATTCCAAAGAAAACCAAAAGTAACATACCAGGCATTTAAGTGATAATAGTTTTTGCATCTCCATCGAAAAATGAACAAAGATTAAATAATCGGCACTAAAATGTGTGTGTTAATTATAATTTACATAGTATTTTCTTATCAAAACTAAAATTTATATTTCCTTTAACGAAAGGCGAGGTTTCCTCGAGAAAAACAATAACATCAATTAAAACTCCCCCATCAAAGGTAATTAATATATTCATTTTCAGGTCGACTTTGTAAAAATCACTTCCAAACAATTTTAATAAAGAACCTGTAAAAAAAAACACTCTTCAAATTTAGAGGAGGAATTTGGGGGAAACCCCAAAATTATTCGATCTTTGAGAAAAATAACATTAAAGACGAAACCATCAGATACAAGATGATTCAAAATAGCTAATGAGGAAGGGCGTTATATTTTAAAACATTCATTTGAATATGGTTCATTTTCTCACATTATTGATGTACAGGTATAAACATTGGCCAATAAGTTTCCGACTTGTCAAATAAAGACCACATTTTTTTGCAAATTTCTAATTTATTAATTAATATATTCTCCTTGACGAGCAATACAATCATTCCAACGCTTTTCTATAATTTCTACACCTTTTTATTGAACCATTTATCTTTACCTTCAAAATATCCTTCAGTTTCGACAATTATTTCTTCGTTGGAGCGAAATTTAGGACGAATAGAGACTATGACTCTCTCTCTCTCTCTCAGGTTTACATACAGTTCCTTCTCGTGCCTCTTTATGTATACACTCGTTTCATTTGTGGTCGTCCTCTATTTCGTTGACCTTCATATCGACACCAGTTTTGGAAGACATGGTTCCACCAATTATCTTAGAGCTTTTGGTTGTTGTTCTGCGAATTTTCATTTAAGTCTGATAGCATATTTTACTATGCCTATAACTATGGTCTTCAGTCGTTTCCACGTTTTTTTCTTGTGGTCTTATAGAGCACTCTTCGGTCCATAGCTCTCTGTGTCTTGGTCAGTTTATCCAGGTTGGACTTAGTGAAGATCCAAGTATGTGCTCTATACGTCAGCAAAGGGATTATGCAATTCTTCGGGATGAAAGACTGTCTGCTCAAAGATGCCCAACTCATTTAAATTCTTTTTTTTTCGGTTATTTAGTTCTCTTTATTCAGTTTCGCTTAAATATTTATATATATATATATATATATATATATATATATATATATATATATATATATATATATATATATATATATATATATATATATATATATATATATATATATATATATATATATATATATATATATATATATATATATATATATATATATATATATATATATATATATATATATATATATATATATATATATATATATATATATATATATATCGTGGACCACGCGAAGTACAATTAGAGGCGTTTGTTGTTGTTAGCCTTCCTTTGAGCCCATACTAATTTCATTCTTTCGCTATGAGTTTTTTTCCTTTCGTCAGACCAAGTTGTTCCAGTCTTCCTACATTTTTCTCTCTGACCAACCTTCCAAACGTTAACCTTGTGTCTGAAACAGCCTCTGTCCTGAATTTCACTTTGTGTAATATTTGCTGATCTTAGGTCCTCTTTAATTGCAGCAATCCATTTAATTATTTCTACTTTAGCTCTACTCCTATTTTCATAAAATTCGACTATTTGTCTAGTTAGCCTACCCGGATTCATCCGTTTGATGTGTCCGTAAAACTTAAGTCTTCTTTTTCTCATATCGCTATGTATATCTGTGTATTGTTTGATTTCTTGGTTGTCTCGAAGTCGGTATGTTGTGCTATTTATTTATTTGGGGCCTAGGATTTTTCTTTCCTTCTTTTCAATGTCCTCGATGTCCCTCTTTCTATTCAAAATGAGCGTTTCTGCAGCATATAGACATTCTGGCTTAATAACCGTGTTGTAATGTCTCAGTTTTGTGTTTTTAGATAGGCATTTTTTGTTGTAAATATTTTGTGTAAGTCTCAATGCCGTTTCCATTTTTTGACATCTACCGGCCGCTTGGCCGCTTTTTCCAACCCATTTTCCATGATTATTTCACCCAAATATTTGAATTGAGAGACTCGTCTGATGTTACCATATTTCGTTTTTAGAAATGATGTTCTTAGTCTGTTGCAGGTCATGTATTCTGTCTTTTCAAAGGAAATTTGGAGTCCTACCTTTTCTGCTATGTCTTTTAGGATTTCAATCTGTTTGTATATATATATATATATATATATATATATATATATATATATATATATATATATATATATATATACCATCCATTTTTTTGGTTGCTTCTTTTGGTTCTTTTAGGATTTCAATCTGTTTGTATATATATATATATATATATATATATATATATATATATATATATATATATATATATATATATATATATATATATATATATATATATATATACCATCCATTTTTTTGGTTGCTTCATTGGGGACGGCCCCACCCATCCCTTAAACTGGAGGGCATGTGTTTGGTCTCTTGATGTTCAGACTCCTATGGGTACCCACATATACTCTTTCACCAAGAATAAGAAGACCCATCCACAGTCAACAACCTATGTTTTCGCCGACTTCCCATCGGATGGCGTATATATGCAGTGCATCGGATGGCGTATATATGCAGATTTTCTTCGACTACGTCCAATGAGATTGCACTAGCTGAGTGTCACCATGCACAACTGTTGGGTTCCCCATGCTTTAATCCTCAGCATTATTTGTCAAACCACTGTCGAGTAATGCAGAAAAATATACGAAAAAAAAAAAAGCAGAAATCAAGTTCTGTGAAATTTTTCAGTTTTTTGAAAATGTTTTCGAATCCGACATTTTTTTTTCTCTCAATAAAAACTTTGATTTTGTCTGTAAATATTCCCGTGCAAAGAGGAGTGGACCGACTTTTCCTTCTATTTTTTTATTTAATTGAATTTTCCTTTAATTTTTCAAATTTTTTCACTTTGTTTATACAGTGAAATTAATTGCAGTCAATGATTTTGGGATTTTTAATCCCCATTCAAACATATTATACGATTATCGACTTATAAGATTTTCGTAAAACGACTTGTATAAGTCTATAGTCACACCAAACTAAAACTATAACTAAACTATAGTCACACCAAATTTGTTTAAAAATAAAACTGATAGATAACATCTAAAAAATTGTTTTATTCCTTTTTTATATTATAAGATATTTGGAGCTCAAATAAATAGTATTTTAATTTGCCACAATAATTAGATCGATAATCTAGGGATATGACAGTCACAGAACGACTGTCAGTTCACTAGATACTTTATATCGAGATCCAAAATATAACTTAAATATCAATCATACGTCCTAATGTTTATTGAAAATTTTCATTGTCACATTTTATGAAGGAGAGCAATTAACGGATACTTTTCTAATTTATCTGTGTCACCATTATCTGTTTGTTGATTAACTAATACTGATGCCCATTTTCGACAACAGCTACATAATTAAAAATTAACACTTAGTTCCAAAGTCATTTTCATATTGTCAGTTACAGGACCTAAGCCAATTTTTTTCAGATGATGTAGGTTATAATAACACTGGAGAACAGCAATTCTGTTGACTTGGATCTGTGTGTTTTTGACTAATTTTTCATATCTGAATTCAAAAATATTCACAGTTTTTCTCTATCACGTCAAGTTCTTAAGCTACAGCATATCCCTCATTTTACCTTAAAAATGTACATACGAAAGGAAATAAGTTGAGATCTGACCAAATAGATTAGAATATTTTATTCTTACAGACGTTAACATATTATTAAAAGTTAAATTGTGTTTATACAAAAAATAAATAAAATATATTATGGTAAAAATTTCTTCTTATAGCTTTTCCTGGAGTGTTCAGTTTGTGGACAGTCTCGCTTGATGTTCCAACAGTAGTCAGCCATCATACTGACATCCCATCTACCTTGATACCGCGCTTTCATAACCTTTAGATCTTGGTGGAATCGCTCACCCTGTTCATCACTAACAGCATCACGATTTTCTGGGAAGTTAGCAAGACAACTATGTAGGAAATGCAGTTTGATTCTCAAGAAAGTCTTTAACAATATTTTTAAAAGCCAACCAAGCATTCCTTTCAAGTTCGGTCATTGTTTCAGTGAAATTTTCATCTTTAAAGAGTTGCTAAATCTGTAGACCATCAAACACACCAGCCTTTATCTTTTCATATGACAGGCTAGGGAATGATATATTTAAAGCAGTCTCCTTCAATTGACAAAGCCTTAACAAACTGCTTCATGAGACCTAGTTTTATATGCAAAGGCGGAAATACAATGTTTTTTCTGTCGACAAGTGGCTGATTTAAAATGTTTGGATCACCAGGTCTTAGGTCAGATCTTGGCGGCCAGTTCGATTGCAGCCAATGCTTCTCACGAGCTCTGCTGTCCCACATGCACAAAAAACAGGGATACTTGGTATACCCGCGTTGCTGGCCAAGAAGGAAACAGACCATTTTAAGGTCAACACAGATGATCCATTGGTGCATGTTATATTGCAACAAGTCAATGACTTTCTTTATGTCGCCATATTCTTCACGCAAAGAAACTGAATGACCTATTGGGACTGAACTGTATAAATTTCCATTATGTAGGAGAACACACTTCAAGCTACGCTTTGAGCTATCTATAAACAATCGCCATTCAGTTGCGTTATAGTTAGAAATGGCAAATTCTTTCATTAAACCTTCTACGTTCTGGCAATATATAAATCCGTTACTATTTCTGAAGTACTGCCTACATTCACTTTCTCTGGATCGATTGTAAGTGATTCTCTGATAGTCTGTGATTCGCCAAGCTTAGTGGGATGCGCAACAACTGTAGAGAAAAAACTTTACGTATAAAACAGCTTAAATATCGAACTCAACAAAAATTATTTTTCAAATTGTTCCCCAGTGTAATCGAACCAATCAACACTTGAATCAAAAATAAATTAGAAAAGAATTCGCTGAATAGATAAATTTGTTCAATGCCTGTCGTCTGCGTGTTTGTTGGCTGACAAGTGGTCGAGCTTATGTGCTGGAGCTCATACTTATGTCATTGTTAGAATATCTTCATGGATGTTTCATATTATTATGATATCGTTCGCCATCGGTTTAATCCTTGCTGAAAGGTCCCATACAATACCGAACTGTTTCTTATTGATATAAAAGGTATCTCTATTGAAATAAATGTTTTATCCCAATCTCAAAATAACCACTTTGAAATGTTAAAAAGCTCAACACAAAGAAATGTAAATTAGATAAGATTTTCTTACTTTATGAAAGACTCGACTTTACTTTCGCCGAAGAAACAATAACACCAATTAAACATCGCTCCGTCAAAGGTTATTAATAATTATTTGTATCAGCTTTGTAAAAAGCACCACCAGACAATATTAAAGATTGAATCTGCCGGTGAAATAACCCCTCCCGTTTTAAACCACTTCGATTTCGAAAATGAATTCAAAAAGAATCCTCAAAGTGACGCTGGGAATTTGGTCGAGACCACAAAAATATTTGTTCTTTGTCGAATTTTATATAAATTGGTTTCTGCTTTTCTCGGTTTGTTTGAAAGCGGCTAATTTGAAAGCGCTACGTCTTGTAGCAAACAAATACCTATACATTTCAATTGAATATTTGACGTACTTATGTTATTAATTAGGGCCTGACATTTATATTTTTCTTTAATTTCGAGGTAAGTTTTTTTTTAACTTAGTTTTAATACCTGTTAATACTTTGGCAATTAAGATGTTATCAATAAATGGATTTCAGCAACAAATAAACAACGTCAGCCCTGTTCCAACACCATCTCGAAACATAATACAAGATCAATTTCAATAGCTACACAAATATTGTGCACAAAAAATACTACAAGACAAGAGTCGTGCGGGAAGCGATTGAAATTGAGAAAACAAGAAGTCTCAACAAAACGAACGATGTACCAAACCTAACCTTCGAAATGGACAACCATACCACAATCTGCAGAAACCTGCAAAACGGCACACAAACCTTCCAAACACCATCTTCTCTCAATCGAGGGACTTGAACATTTGTAAATGATGAGTGCAATCTTATCGAAACGTCGTGAAAACACAAGTGTTTCTCGGTTCAGTAAAAGGAAACGTACCAGGGGATGTACACCCGGGAAAATTCTTCAGCATTCAACACCATTCTTAAATCCATATATTCACCCATAAACATTAACGCAGCTGTGATGGCTAATAATTCTTAATTAAAAAAAAACACGTTTAATTTGAGAGAAAGGTATCAAATGGTTTATTCAAATTATGAGCCATCTTCAGCTACACATTTTTCCAATCTCTCTGGCAATTTGGGTTTTTGAATAAAAAATAATTATCGATGTTTTTACTTTATTTTAAAACTTTATCATAAATAATATTGATAATCGATGCGAAAAACTTTTTAAAAACTTGTTACAATTAATTAAAAATGAATTAAAATTTATAAAATTAAAATAAAATCAGGCCAACGGCGAAAACGAACCCGCCGCAATTGGCGCTCATGTTTGTGACGTCATAATAGTAAAGTGTTTTCACGTCAGTACTGTCAACGGCTTCTACCTGTATATATAATGGCAAAATTATTGTTGGTGCAAAATAAAATATTGCTTATTACTAATTTGGTTCAATAATGTGTAACAAAAGGTTCATAAAGGCTAATTCTGATCATATACCTGCTGGGGGTATTTTTACTGTTATAGATTTTCTCAAAAATGACGTTCGCTTCGATTCATCTGAAGTTTGAGGTGCTAAAGCATCAGTGTGAGTTTTTTAAAAAGAATAATAATGTAAATGTAAATAAGAAACAAAATATTTCTATTAAATATAATTAAACTATTTGTAGGGTGTCTCGAGAAAATTACGCTGACAAGGCTATAGGTTTTGTTCAACTTAACGGTACAAATTGTATTTGCACTGTAAAAGGACGTGTATGTCTAGAACATGAAGTTCGGAGTATAGCTTATAATATACATATAATGATTATAAAAATAATATAAATCATAATTAGAAAAACAAAACACATACATACTGTTTAAATCACTAATTTTATTTCAATAAAAAATACACTGGTAAATATACATTATAAAACTTCCCCGCAACTCCCCCAACTAGAATAATATGGATTATATATTACAGTAGAATTATTGATTGATTTGTCCGTTACTTTGTGATAGCTCATTTTTTTAAAAGAAATAAAACGATTTTATACTTTGTTATCGTATCACATTTATTTTTAAATTTGTGTGACTATAGTTTCGTAAAACAATTTTACATTCTCATACACTACTTTAAAACTTTAAGTAGTTTTATAGTAGTGTTTGAGAATGTCAAATCGTTTTACGACACTATATATAAACTATAAATAAATTTTAAAAATAAAAGTGATAGATAACAAAGTATAAAATTGTTTTATTCCTTTTTATATTACAGTAGATTATAATATGTAATCTACATTAATAATCAATTCACACATCAATTCAGAATCAATTCAATGGGTAGTGATAAAAATAATCACTACCCAAAATTATATATATATATATATATATATATATATATATATATATATATATATATATATATATATATATATATATATATATATATATATTTGATTGCATCATATTTTGATTACTTTCATTGAAGTTTGCAATACTTTTAAAATCACACCGATTCTTCAAACCACCATACTTAACTCGAAAAACATTATTTTCCCAAAAAAATCCACCCATACTACATTATTACTTTAATTAATTTTTTCATTATTTTAAAAACGATGGCGATGTTTCGCGTTTTATGTTTTACAAACCACCACATTAGACTCTTGATTCAATAATATTTACAAATATCAATAAATCTTACTGCTAAATTACTGCTTACCGAATAACGATTTGCAACAGTGCACTTTTGATATTTTCAAAAGGAAAGTGTTTTCCGTCAGCCATTCTGCAATTTTTGGTTTTATCCATGCACTAGTTGGAGTTTTATCCTTCACTGTACTGTGATATGGTACATTATCCATGACAATAACTGATGGCTCCTCCAAGATTTTCAACAGCTGGTTTTCAAACCAAAACAGAAAGTTACCTTTATTCATTTCTCTATGATAATCGCCTTTTGGATTAGAAGACAAGACTTTGCTTCCTCATCCACCGTATTTTCCAGATTTGGCCCCCAGCAGCAGTTTCCTGTCCTCAAACCACAAAAAAATGCCAACCGTAAAGAAATTTTGCTCCAATAAAGAATTAATCAGCCGAAACTGAAGAATATTTTGAAGGCAAAGAGAAATCAGTTCTATAAAAAATATGTAGAAATGTTACAAAAGCATTGGAATGATTGTATTGCTCTTCAGGGAGAATATATTGATGAATAAAGTAGAAATTTGACAAAAAAACTGTGTTTTATTGGTCAGGCCGAGGACATATTGACCCATGTATTATATCCTCGATAAATTCAGATTACAAATTAAGAAAAATTCGAGAAAATCGACCGAACCACGTTCAAAATCAAATCGAACTTATTAAATTCATCAATTTAACGTAATGATCTTATTACATTACTCCCGACCGAAAAAAGTGAACTAATCGTGAAAGTGATGGCACGCCATATTTGTTTTTCAATAACAACAGCAATAAATCAAGAAGATGAATACGTTTCATTTTATCCATCACATACGAAAACTAAGAGAAGAAAAGCAGAACCCGCGTAGAAAAAGTTGATGGTAACAGGGTCATAAAAATTTCAATTTATTTCTCTGAGAGAATGGATTTGGACAGAAGCGATGTTAAGAGAACGTTTTATTGGAATGAACAAACATTTCTTTTACTAATAAATGAATGGGAAATCTTAAATTGGAACCTTGAAACAGCATGAATACTTTGAATATAATAATTATTACATTCCATTATACAAAGTCATAACAGCAGTATAGTACGAGTTAAAGAAAAAAAAGAAAATAAAACCAACATACCTACTACAAAAAAATTGCGAAACAAGACGAAATATATACAGTGGTGGCCAGTAAAGTTAGAGTTGTGAAGTCATTAATATATTTTATTTAAGTCAATTTTACGTTGTTTCTAAAACAATATTAATTTTCCAGAATGAATGTACCGATGATTTAAAAGACATACATGTTACTAGTCGAAATATAAACAAGTATTTTATACATAATTATACGTTGGTAACAAACCAGATTGACAGATGACAACACCTTGGACTTTTTAAAAGTAAACTGACAAAAGAATACTCAAAAATACTCCACATTTCGGTGTTGCTTTCGCTATCTCAAAAAACATTCTTGGTTCTATAACTAATATCCAGTCAGTAAATAATCGACATATGACACTATCCCTCAAGTGTGCTAACAAAAACTATACATTAATTAATGCACACCTCCCAGTTAACGAAGAACATAAATCTAATTCTGAAAAAGTAAATAACTCCTGGGAAATTCTGGAAAAGAATATTTCTAAAATTCCGTCTAACCATGTAAAAATCCTATTGGGTGATTTCAACGCTCAACTAGGGAAAGAAAGAAAGTACAGAAAAACAGTCGGCAGTTTCCCCGCTCAGAAATGGAATAACAATAATGGCAGAAGATTGGTTGAATTATTTTCGCAGTTTAATCTAAAAATAATGTCAATCCATTTTAACAAGAAAATAACAAAACAAAAGACCTGTAGGTGCCCAAACACGTACATGGGTGAATTTCAAATTGACCATGTTGCCATTTCGTACCCCAATTATAAAGAGATTTTGAATATTCAAGTCAAGAAAGGAGCTAACATAGACACGGATCACTACTTGACTAGAATTAAACTTAGCTTAAAACCTCGAAAACTTATTCAAAAGAGACTGCTAATACCAAAGTTCGACCCTACGAAAATAAAACCAACCCTAACAGAAGAGCTTGATAAACAACCAACACAAAACTAGCAAGAATTGAAACAAACGTAGAAAACATCCGTGGTGGGATGAAGTTTGCGAGCAAGCAGTATTAAGTCGAAGTAAAGCATTTAAAAAGTGGAACAGTCAAAAAACAGCATAAACTACATCTTTTTGGAGATAAGAAAAGAAACATCGAAATTAATTAGAGAAACTAAAAGAAAATATAAAAACAATCAACATAATGAAATAGAAAAAGATTTCCAAAAAAAAATAACACCCGAAACTTTCACAAAACATTTAAAATTAAATTAAGAGGCTATCAACCCCGAAATCTTTGCTTCCAAAAGAAAAACGGACAATCAGCTTTAAATAAGCAAGACAATTGCAAAGATCTTGCGAAATATTTTGAACAACTACTAAACTGTCTTGATCCCTTAAACAGATTACTAACACTAAACCCTGGACAAATAAACCCAGATTCAAGCGACATAAAAATAACAAAGTTTCTGGTGAAGATGGAATCACTGCTGAACTTTTGAAATCCGCTGGTCCAGGTACAATCAAGGATATAACCAAAATTCTAGAAGAAGTTTGGCGAATCGAACGGATTCCGAAAGATTGGAAAGATGATCTAATCCATCCACTACATAAGAAAAGAGATAGAACGGATGTAAACAACTACAGAGGGATATCTCTTCTCCCAGTTTGTTACAAGATTCTATCTCAATGTCTACTAGACAGAGCACATGGGCAGTTAGAACCTAAAATTGGTGAATATCAAGCAGGTTTTCGACCGGGCAGATCATGTCCTGAACAGATCCTGAATCTAAAGTTGATCCTAAGATATCAAAAACTGTACAACAAAAATTTCTTCTGTACATTTGTGGATTTCAAAAAAGCATATGATTCTAATTACCTCGAATCTTTATTCCAAATCTTGAAAGAACAAGGACGGATCTGAAAACGCTGGCAATTATTAAAGCCACACTAACACAAGGTCAAAAATTAAATTCATGGGTGACATCTCAGAGCCCTTCGAAATTAAAACTGGAGTGAGACAAGGGGATGGACTCTCACCATTCTTATTTAACTGTGTTCTAGAAAAAGTAATACAGGAGTAGCGTGAAAAAAGTCGGCCCTAAATATTGACCAGCCCATTAAACTGGGGAGAACCAACATCAAAATTGATTGTTTGGCGTTTGCTGATGATCTATATCATGATGATCTATATATGATCTATCTGATGATCTATATATGGCTCAAGATATATTAACGGCACAAAAACAGATTGAAATCCTAAAATAAACAGCAGAAAAGGTAGGACTCCAAATTTCCTTTGAAATGACACAATACATGACCAGCAACAGACTAAGACTACCATTTCTAAAAACAAAATATGGTAACATCAGACGAGTCTCTCAATAAAAATATTTGGGTGAAATAATCATGGAAAACGGGTTAGAGAAAGCTGCCAGCAAGGGTAAATGTCAAAAAACGGAAACTGCATTGAGACTTAAACGCAATTTTTACAACAAAAAATGTATATCAAGAAAAACAAAACTGAGACATTACAACACAGTCATTAAGCCAGAATGTCTATATGAAATAGAGGCGCTCATTTGGAATAGAAAGAGATACATCGAGGAGATTGAAAAGAAGGAAAGAAAAATCTTAGGCCCCAAACAAACAAATAACACAACATTCGGACAACTTCGAGAATACCAAGAAATCAAACAATAAAATACATAGCGATATGAGAAAAAGAAGACTTAAGTTTTACGGACACATAAAACGGATGACCCCGAGTAGACTAACTAGACAAATAGTCGAATTTTATGAAAATAGGAGTAGAGCTAGAGTAGAAAAAATTAAATGGAGTGCTGCAATTAAAGAGAACCTAAGATCAGCAAATATTACACAAAGTGAAATTCAGGATAGAGGCTATTTCAGACACAAGGTTAATGTTTGGGAGCTTGGCCAGAGAGAAAAATGTAGGAAGACTGGAACAACTTGGTCTGACGAAATAAAAAAAAACTCATTGCGAAAGAATTAAATCAGTATGGGGGCAAAGGAAGGCTAACAACAACAAACGCTTCTAACTGTACTTCGCGTGGTCCACCAGGGCCCATACGTGAATAATAATAATAAAATAATTACAGGTTGATGAACAATTTTGATTACAAATCATAAAAAAAACTAAAAAATGTTTAGTCTGTGTAATTACTGAAACTTGGTACTTTATAGCATTGCCTTGAGTCTTAATTAATGATAGACATGATGTCGATTAAACATCAATGCTTCTACTTAGTCATTTTAACTATTTCCATTGGTTCTCGAATGGATTTAGATCCGGAAACAATGAAGGTCATTCTAAACTATGTTTGTAATAAATATTCTCTTCAGCATAAGCCAGCATACCTGTCTCTAAGATTGGTAAATAAATTTATTTTGACATATTTTTCTTTATCAAAGATATTCGACCTACTCGTTATACGAAAAGAACCCCATACCCCCCTGGATTCAGAATAGGATGATATAAAGATCAATGGTTCAAGCTTAAACCACCTAGGATTTGCAGATGATCACGTATTCCGTACGTGTATCAGAAAATATTTGGTTTATATTGTTAGAAAAAAAAGAAAAAGTTACACTTACTTATTGTAGTTTATCATCAAAGTTGAAATTACTAACACTAATTTTTCACATTATAACAGGTTTTAAATGCTGTAGGTACTTGCAGCTTTAAGTCCTATACATAGTATAGCAACTATAGTTTCTTATATGGAGAAAAGGTCCCCTCGATAAATCAAAGGCAATATTCGATACGTTTTTCCAATCTATTATGATTTTTTATTTTTCTATAACAATCTCCTTTTAAAAATTTATGGACGTCGAGGCGCCGGAATTTTTATGTGTCCACGAATGGATTAGATCGTCCGAAAAGGCAGGAGTAGCGCTGTCGGCCAACTATTCGAAGGCTCTCAGTTTATTTATCGGTTTAAGCCGGCCGACTAAACCTCCCTATTGATTTAGAATTTTATGTTGTTTTAGTTCCTTTCGGGTCCAATTTCATTTTCTCATTGCGACGATTTCTTTTTTTGTATAGCATTGTTCATTTGTTTCGATGAGAAAGTGAAATTGTGTTACATTGTTGATTTATTATTCGAATTTTAAAACTATTAGCCCCTCAGCTTAATTTTGTGACATTTTTTGAGTATAGTTCGTATCAAGATATTTCGTTGCTCTTCGACAAAATGTTAATTGTACCAATAATATTCAATAAAAATATTCCTAGTTTTTTTAAAAGGCACCAGAGCTGGAGCGGTTCAACTTCTGAATAATTTTGGGAAAAATGTAATATTGTTAAATTATGATTAATTTATTATTATTATTATTATGTACGGCTAAAACATTGTTTATTGGTTTGTGTATTTTAAATTTATTATTTACAATAAAAATAAATATATAAATACATTTATCTATTAGTACAATAAAAATTATAACTTATATTAATTTATACATTTAATTCGGTTTCGCTCTCCCTGTCACTTTGATCTACATTAATAATAAGTGGTTCTATATTATTAATAAATGATGGCTCATGATTTTTACACGCTTCGTTAGGTATGGTTTTCATATAAATAAAACGTAGTTTAGTTTTAGAATTAGATTAAATCATCTCCTGATGATGCTAACATGGTTAGCGAAACGTGCGTCGAGCAGTTCAAAAAAGTGGTAAATCTCTTCAAGTTTAGTGTTTCACACCAAAGGTTCCAATAGAAGAATTAATTTGGAACCCATCCATCCTTGAAACCAGCATGTAAAATTGTAATTATTTTTCCCTTATTTGCTGGGGTTTTGGTTTGGCATTTTCTTGATGTATCTACCCAACCTATTGCTGGCATCTCATGTATATCGAACTATGATTCATCAAGGTAGATAATCGGACGATTTTCTAATCTTGTTGTTTTAAAAGAGTTAAAGTAATCAAACCGCCATCGTCGCAATGGTTGTGACTCCATTAATATTTTTCTTTTATTAATGGTCCGATATGCAAAACCCATTTGAGATAATATTCTCCGGAGGCTAGTTCTGTGGCAAAGAATATTGGTCTCCTCTTTCCTTAGTCGCTGTTGAAATGAATGCAATGTATGCACAGTTTACTCTCCATACATAGTATACATTTTGTTTCCAATTAAATCTTTGTCGCTTTCGTCAATACATTTGCTTTTACCAGAATCACTACAGACTTGTTTGGCTTTAATGGGCTTCGTCACAATATCTTTAACAGTAGACAACGGAGTTTTCGTTAATGAAGAAGTTTCTGCTGCGGTTGCATTTACATCAAGCTCCCTATTCAATAAAGAAACATACACATTTTTAACAATTTACTGAACATCGAGCGATTAAAGTTTTCTTTTAAAATTAGCACTACTGGAGGTATAATAATCATTATCTTATAAATAGAACTGCAGTATTTAAGAAAAGAATGCGAAGTAAACTAACATATTTCGAAATTAGTAAACTAGGTATAAAATTAATTTTATCTTTTTACCTCTTATTTTATTAGGCCCGGCCCTATTTACGTTTTTTGCATCTTTGCTGGGTTTCGTTACAGCAGGGGTTGTTAAGAGTTTATTGCATCGAATCGGTCAACGATTTATCTTGAAACCTTTAACATTTATGGATGCATTGCTTAACCAGGGTATGAAAAGCCTATATGGTGAAGCTTCAGCAACAATCCCCCTTAATGATCTTGAGGTTGGAATTAATGTAGAGCGGGGTGACGCAATATCGGCTCTTCTTTTCTCAGCCTGCTTGGAAAAAGCGTTCCGTAATATGGACTGGGAGCAGGGTAAAATAAAGGTCAGTGGTGTATACTTAAACTTAGCTTATACTTAAGCTTAAGCTTATCTTATTTTACGAATTAATTATTAATTTTAATTATTTTTGTAGGTTTAGTACGTTGACGGATCTCTAATTTAAATAAACACACATAAAAATGATTTCATTTCACTCAATAGTTTAGTAATAGTATAAAAATACAAAAAAAAATAGTATTACAGTAAATTTCCATTATTTTTAATGTGCATAACTATAACCTATTTTATTATCCAAAATTAGTTGGTACTTGATTTCCAAAACCTCCAGGGAAGCCTCCAGGAAAACCTCCTGTAAAATTGTTAGAGAATTGTCCAAAAGAATTCTGTGTCGAAGGTCTTGCAGTGGTAGTAATGGTGCGGGTAGTGGTAGTGGATGTTGTGGATAAGTTAAACGAAGGGACGCTTTGACCGAAACCTCCATTACCCATACCATTAGGGAATCCCATACCTTTTATAATACAAACAGAACAAAGATTATTCATGGTCTTATAGTAAAAATGAACTAATAGAAGCTTACTAAGAAGCATTTGTTTTGCTTTATTACCATTATGATCAAAACGTTTTCTCCCTTTTAAAGTAATCCTGTTAATGTAATACACTTTTTCCAGTTTTCTTCCAGTCTTCAAAACAGTTTTTAGACTCGATACACGGAACCATGTCTGATGAATATGGAGCTGCTTGCAAGTTGATGTTTGTTTCATTTTTAGCGAAAGATTGACGAATAGTTATTGCAGTATTATAATTGGGGATTTTTCAATAAAAAATCTTTTATTTCGCAAAGTTTGAGCGGAAAAATTATAGAGATTTATATTCAACTGTTTCTCTACTTCATTGAAGTTCTTATACCAGTTTTTACTGACATGGTTACATCACTCTTACAGTTTTTTAATATTTTTAGTGCACCGACAAGGAATTTCGTTTTTTTAAAAAAAAATCGTCAACAAAAAATTTTAACAATCACCAAAGACGGAATAATTTCTAACTTAACAAGATAATTTATCTGAAGTTGATGTCAGATGTCAAGGACAATCATACCAACTTAAATAAATAAATATGAAACCGGAAATTGTCCATAGATGGCCCCAGCTGTCAATGTAGTTACCCTCAAACTGCGTCATTGGCGCCATTTTCTTATTGAAATCTGACAAAGATTTTCAACCCACAACAATACAAGTTTCATACAACAACATGTCGAATATTGCCCCGATTTTCTGCTACCATTTGAAGAAAAATGCTGCAGAATTGTATCGAATGCTTATCGAAACTTACGGTAAGCATGCTCTTGATAAATCACAGTGCCTTGAATGGCGCATCGAATTGCAAGCATTGTTCGATGAGGATGACGTTCAAACGCAACAATAACTCGCGGATCAATTAAATGTAAAACGAGAAGCCGTCTCTATACGTTTGAAAGCCATGGAAAAGATCCAGAAGATGAGAAAATGGGTTCCACATGAACTGAATAAAAGACAACAGGAAAACCGACAAACCATTTGGGAAATGCTGCTCGTCAAGTACAAAAGAAAGTCATTTCTCTATCGAATTGTGACTAGCGATGAAGAATGGGTATATTTTGAGAATCCTAAGCGTAAAAAACCAACTCTAGGCGAACCGTTGAAGACATCGCTCTGTGTTTGGTGGGATCAGAAGTATGTTATGTATTATGAGCTTCTAATATCTGACGAGACCTTAATACTAAATGCCACCGACAACAAATGAACCAGAACACCAGAATATCAAAAAAGGCAACACAAAATTATTTTACTTTATGATAATGCACCATCACGAACAGCAAAACTGGTCAAGAAAAGGATTGACGCGTTTAGTTGGGAAATATTTTCGCATGCAGCTTACTCACCATACTTGGCTCCATCCGATTACTACTTGCTTCGATGGGACACGCACTTGCTGTGCAGTGCTTTATTTTTGACGAAAATTGTTCGATGACTAGTTTGTCTCAAAAGAGCAACAGTTTTTTGGCGTGCCATCCAGAAATTGTCAGACAAGTGGGGAAAATGTATAGCTAGTGATGGGCAATACTTGTCATTTTTATATAATAAACGTGGATTTTCTATACAAAAATTTCGGTTTGATACCTATACCCTTCGGTAGTATACCTAAATCGCGTGATTTTTTGAAATAAAAGCCTCATTACTTTCTAATCATAGTAGTATATACTATTTTTAGACAAATATGTGCTAATTTTTGCATTTATTCAAATCTTTGATAGAAAGTTGTCACAATGGAACTGTAATTTAAAAATGTTCGTCTTAATATATTCGTTATTATACAATAAAACTTTATCCGACAATAATTGTTAGTTTTTAACCTACAGTATATAAAAAACTGTGTTGAAATTGATTTCCCTTAACAACTAGAAAATATTACTATCACAAGATGGAGGTTTCCAACATCGTAAGGTATTCTCCATGTAAAAAAAATATATTCTTTACATATAAAAAAAGTTGTTCGTCGCGCCTTGAATAAGGACCAAGAAATTGTTCAAAATTAGTGAAAAAAAAGTCTGCGTGCTTTAACATGCTCTGTATTCGCCTGATTTATCTCAATGTGACTATTTGATTGTTTTTATTTAAAAAGTTCGGTTATTTTTCAGCTCATATTGTGTGTGTACAATTCCTCTCAAAAAAAAAATGACGAACGAGCTTAAATCACAGTTTTGATAATTATCAACACTATACCTTGTCCCATGGGAAATCCTCCTCCACCTCCCATTGGAAAACCACCACCCATTCCCATGGGAGGACCTCCTCCTGGACCATCACCCCATCCCATTGGTCCTGGACCACCATCACCCATTGGTGGGCCACCACCCCATCCCATTTGTCCTGGACCCCACCCCATTTGTGGTGGACCCCACTGGGTACTTACATCACTCTAATTTAATTATAAGTTATTTATTAAATCAAAGTAATTATTTATAGTAATACTTACGCAAATAGTAATTAGAACAACAACAATATGTATGATGGAATACACCATTTTAAAAATGTATTGGTATTTCTTGTTGATACACCTACAACTCTACGTCTAGCAACAAAAAATATATTTTTTTTTATATATTTATGTGCGATTTCAAAATGATTTAAAATTGCTCATACGTATATTTATTTGTTAAAATTTCGCATCAATTCAAAGAATGATTAAAATGTCTAACAGTACTGTTACAATTATTATATCGTTTAAATTTTGTTAGTGGAATATTTTCCACAAAAAGCAGGAAGCAATTATGAAATTTGGGTGGCCGCTATTATATTTTAAATTGCTTTCTTTTATACATGTGCATGACTTTTAATTCTGAATATTTATTTCTAACGAATCTCAATATCACTAGAATATTACACACACACACAAGCTTCTAAAACGACCGCAAGAGGGCGTGACGAGCTAAACATTTTTAAAAATCATTTTTTTGTGTATTTTCAAGTGTTAACCGAGTAAGAAAAATTCTCAGTTATAATTAGCAAACTGTCTCCTACAACTTTGTTTTATGACATTTTGTCGTAACTTCGCGAATAAAGAACTGGGGGGGAGTTTTACCTATTTAGATAAAAAGTCGTCTAATGTCCGTTTGCCTAAACCGATTTTCCTCAATTTGGATTCATTTAAAAGGCAATTGCTGGGACAATCAGATAATCTGGGAGATAAATTATTTAGTTTATAAATGAAACCGCGAGGTGGCGTTACATTCAACAATAGTTTTTTGATGTTTTGTTCAGTTTTTTCAAATGGAATGGTACAGCTTTCACTACATGGCAAGAAAGGTAATTTAAAGAGGAATCATCCAGTGAAAACCCGAAATCGATATCTCTGACATGTCAAGAGATATTTTGATTTTTCTGAAAAAATCAGTTATTATTTCCCTACTACCGTCTGCGTCTAAGCGTCTTGCTAGACGTGTAAACACTTTCTTCGAATAATGCCTCCTTTCGGGATATTCACTTGCATATTGCCGCTCTGCAATACATGCATTTTCAAAACATTGGAAATACACCGCCAACATGTCATAGGCCTCGTTATTCGTAAAAGGCATTGTTAGATATTATTATAATAATTATTAATAATCAATAAATGCAATGTTGAAAATGTAATGCATTTCAAAACTGACAATTTAATTTCACTGTTTATGTTTGTTTCCATGGTTCCCTTCTTACACTCTTTGAGTAATGTACCTAAGGATTGCATGCGTTTATTTGGAAACCCGAAAACGCATAATTTCATTCATCCATTCATTTAGTTTAAAAGAAAGAGTAGGTATATTTATTAATGACTGATTTCAATATTCTGTCAAGTAGTATTTAAGCATCACAAAAGAGAAAATGCAACAATTGGGGAAAGGCATTTTTTATGTAATTAAATTAGAAAATACTATCAAGGCCAGGATTAGAACATTTATGATGATTGATACTGAATAGATAATTTTATTTTTTAAATAAAATTGTTGCGGTTGCGATTGCGACCTAAATATTAGGACGAATTTTTAACTTAATGTTACGGTAAAAATTAAAACTAACTGATTTTTTTCAGAAAAATCGAAATATCTCTTGACATGTCAGAGATATCGATTTCGGGTTTTCACTGGACGATTCCTCTTTAAATTACCTTTCTTGCCATGTAGTAAAAGCTGTACCATTCTATTTGAAAAAACTGAACAAAACTTCAAAAAAACTATTGCTAAATGTAACGCCAGCTCGCGGTTTCATTTACAAACTAAATAATTTATTAAATTTAATTTATTCAACAGAATATCTAAGTATTTATTACATATATTTTCGTGACCGTTTATTATTATTATTATTTTTTTATTAATTGGAATTTTCGGTCAGTGTAAATAAGTTTTAATTTTTTATTGTTTTATTTACGTTTCGATTCTATAACGAACCATCATCAGAATACTTCAATATCAATTAAACAATTAATATTTTGAATTTTTCAATCACATGCAGCCACGCCATTCTGCGGTAAACGGTCGCAGCAGTCAGACTGTGTGAAACCGTCAAGTTCTCTGTTACGTAGTGAAGTTAAATTCGGTGAAATACATTTGAGTAAAGCCTTTATCGGTGGTGTCGTACTTTTAAAGTCCCAACAAAAGTTGTAAGGTAGTAACTTGCGTTGATTTCTGAATAATCGTATTTAGTACTAATTGAATCTTCCATATTCTGCTTGGACATTCTGACAGTTACCTCGAAGAATATCTGGGATAATATAATGATGATTAATGGGACTGATAATTTTCCACTGATCCAGACACGCCGAAAAACTAGTGTGTTTAAATGATGTAGCTGCATCCATTACTATTCTTTTGGCGAGCCAAACAAGGCAAGAACACTTTCAAGGTTTTCGCGGGTTTCAGCAGTAGTAACTGATTTCATTAGTATTACGTTACAATATTTGGTGAATGTATCGATTATTACCAGCACCAGCATATATTTGCAATCCTCCGACGAAATTGGTAGAGGTTCCAGGCAGTCCATGTGTAAGGTGATGAATGGATCTTGGGGTTTCTCAACAGAATGTATTAATCCTTGAAGCAAACCTGTTTTGGTCTTATTAATGACACAAACTATGCAATATTTAGTATATTATTTGATAAAATACCATAAATGTTCGACTATTGATTCATAAGTCTTATCACAACCCATGTGACATTGTTCATAATAAAAAATTCGTAGAAGTCGCAAACGACTTTGTCGTGGTACATACCACTTTAGATTTTCAGTGCCATCAGGATTAATTTGTTTGTGATACAATATTTCGTCCTTTTCAATATACTGCTTTTGGTCCAAATTTCTTCACAGAGTTGCTTGAGCAAATTCTGCATTTCACCATTACCTTTTTGTTCGATATAAGACCGGTTGTTGTGAGCTACTCACGGAACCGTCTTAACTGGATTTCTACTAAGATAATGTACTATCTAATCTTCGTTTGCCTTAGATTATGTCGAATTTTTGCAAATACACCCACCAGCGGGTTACTCGAGTCACTAGATCCTTCTTAGTCGGCGTTGCATTAACACCATTATAATGGATGACTACAGGAAATTTAATCCCAAGCAGATATATCCGAAAATGCTTCGACAATGGCTCTCGCCTCTAATTCGTAGGAGTAGTACTTTAGCTTGAAATTGAGTTGTTCTTTTACCCAACCTGTTCAACTGATCGTCGATGCGAGATAAAGGAAATTTGTCCTTGATGATAACACGATTAAGTTCTCGGAAATCCACACAGAGCTTTTGCGGACCATTTTACTTCCTCACAAGCAACGCTGGACTGGCGTCACTCAGCTGAATTATTTTGTTTTTCATTGAATTTCGGAATTGAAGTTTTTTCTTGGAATTCCATAGACGCTTCAATTTCACCCATTTCGGGTGAATGAATTTCAGATACTACTCTGTTTATTCCAGGAAGTTCACGTAGTCACCAAACTTGTCATCAAACTTTGATCTTCTAATAAATGACGTCCAATGAAAACGTCATAATCGAGGCACTCATCGTGGACAAAGACATACGTAATAGGAGTGTTAATATCCATAATTTCAGTATTGGCTGTAAATTTCTTTGATACATTTGCCATAACGTTTGTAATTCCTTTCAGCATAATGTTACATGGGGCATTTTATGTTTTTCAATAGCGGCTTTGGTAAAACAGTTCGAAATATTATGACCCCGTTTAGCACAAAATTCGCATGCATCATTTGAGTCCTGCATAGATCCAGTAGACGAAAACTGTCCAGGAGATGATTCAACTTGATGAACATATCTTGACGGGCAGGTTGCCTTTACATGCCCTAATTTACCACACCGAAAATATTTTGGTTTGGAAAATTTTCTCGAATTACTGAGATACTTCTCACTAGATGAAAGTTTTCTTTTCAAAGAATCATTAAAATTTATAAACATTTCCCTCGAACCTCTTCCCAACGGTTTCACGTAAGATGGCCGAAACAGCAAAAGTTCAGAGATAGTTTGACAATCATCATTAGTTGCAGCATTGCGTATATCTAATTCTCGACTTCCATGCCCAATTAGTTCCACCAAATCAGCTTCACACCAATGAGTATGTAGATTTTTTTTAACATGGCTAATTTTCCATTAACATGCCTATGTTTCATAAATAATCGCGAACGAACTGTTAAACTTCGACGCCTCTTCAAATAAACGACCTAAGTTTCTTTTCGTTGGAAATAATTTAAGAAAGTCTTGCCGAAAAGTGGTCTAATCTTTAATTTCCGAATCCCTATGCTCGAACCATCTTCTTGCATCATTTATCAAAAATCGACCAACTCTTATCAAAATTTGTACATCTGACCATGCAAGTTCATATTTTTATAGTTTCTACGTGACTTACCCACTTGGTAGATTCATTTACTTCTGTGCGAAAATACTGCAAATAAATCTGGTCACTAGAACACTAAGATTGTAACGCTTTCACTAATTCACTTATTAGATTTTAGACTGAATCTCCAACGCTTTCAGTCGACTCCATAATTAGTACAAAAAACAGAAATACATTTATCCGTATTCGGCGTTTGATTGACACTCAGGTCCACAAATAGGCAGTTCCGGAATTCAATCCCACTTCAGATGTTAGAAATAACGATATAAAAATTATAAATAATTAGGCTCGGATACAAAATGACACTTTAATATCAAAAACTGAACGAGAGTGGCACGTTGTCCGAGTACCGAGTTAAAACTGCCCAAAAACAATAAATCAATAATCTCTATAAAAAAGTAGATCGGTACGACGTCGTCATTCCCAAGTAGTCCGGTCAATCTAGACCTTCAAAGGTACATAAATTCACATCAAGTTGGAAGTGAGTAAAATTGTGCAAAACATAATTAAAAATAACATTTTAAAATTCCCCATCGTTGCGGTACGTGGAAAAAAATTGACTGGAGGTCAAAGGTAAAAAAATGGGTTTTTATCGATTTTAATCAAAACGGTAAGATTTATCGTAAAATTACTTCAGACAGAAATTATAGACCATAAAATTATCTATAAAAAAGATATCAATAATTTTTTTTCTAAGAGGCACCGTTTCTGAGATATACCGATTCAAAAAGTTGTAAGCGTCATAATATGCACACGTTTCCACGCCACCTCTTTTTTTTTTAACGTGGCTGTCCCAGTAAGCCTATTCCACAGGTCTGTTCAGGTTTGATTCAAAATATCATGATGATTGTCTCTTAAGCCTATAAATGTTGATACTCCTGATTTTTCACTGATAATAATTTAATGCCCTGTGACAATAAAATAACAATAAAATTAATTGTCCTGTGATCTAAAATTGTAATTTTGCAAACATTTCTTAGTTCGTTTAAAGTGAACTGACAGTCATCGCTATTTTCTATGTAAGTAAATATTTCCTCCATTGCCAGATTCGTAGTTTCGTCTTTAGGACGACCGACTTTAGCCCCAGAGAAAGGTTTCATGAAAGAAATATAGCAATCACGATAATACTTAGTTTGAGCAGCAACTAAATTGTTTTGATGAAAATCACGAAAAACAACCTTTTTTTTTACTTTTAACCTCGAGTTAATTTTTTTCCACGTACCAGAACGATGGGGAATTTTGAAATGTTATTTTTAATTATGTTTCGAACAATTTTACTCACATCCAACTTGATGTGAATTTACGTATCTTTCAGTGTCTAGATTGACCGGACTACGAAAGCTTTTTATAGGTTTTCTTCGTTTCTACCGCGCATTCAATTCCAATAACGAAGATGTAAGTTCGCTGTGGACTACGAACTTCACGGGGCGTGATTTATTTCGTGTTACTATGACTTTAAAGCGTTTTTATTTGTTGTGTTTGGTATTGAGATTTGATAACAGTAGCACAAGAAAAGAAAGAATAAGAAATGGTGATAAACTTGCTTCTATATCAGAATTGTTCAACCTCATGATTATCAATTCCCAGTCAAATTATGCTTGTGGTGGGTACATGACCGTTGATGAGATGCTTGTTGGATTTAGGGGAAAATGTAGATGCAAAATGTATATGCCCAATAAATCCAACAAATATGGATTAAAAATAATGTCTCTGTGGTGCACAGGCACATTATTTACAAAATACATTTATATATTCCGGTAAAAGACACATTTGCTAATTCAAGAAAATTAGTAGTTCCAACTTTGAATGTCTTACAACTTGTTCAACTAATTATAAACAGTAACCGTAACATTACCGACGATAACTTGTTTTGGTCAATAGAACTTGCAACGGAACTAAAATAAAAACGGTTTGACATATACAGGAATGCTGCTTAAAAATAAAAAAAAAATACTAAGTGAATTTTTACCTAATAAAGATCGCCCTTTTTCATCAAATAGTTATGCGATTTTTAACGTAAAATGCATTTTTTAGGCCCGATTATTTCGTGGAGTTTGACGACCTGGAGTTGTTTTAAACGTTTTCGCTTACAAAAACGAAATTGTCCAATCTTTCTGAGTTTTATTGAAGATGAAATTAAATCTTCAACAGATCGTAATCGTGTGATAAAACCTGCAACAAAATTGTTTTTGACATTGCTGTTTTACGCTACAGGTAGTATGTTACTTGCAGCTGGAGATTTCGCAGGAGTAAGCAAAACATCTGCTAGTACGATTGTTACCAAGGTAACTTTAGCGATTGCATCATTATGTGAAGGGTACATCAAGTTTCCAGAAACAGAAGCAGATCGCCACAAGCTAAAGGAAGAGTTCTATGTTATTGCAAAGTTTCCTCATGTTATCGGTACTATCGACTGCACTCATGTCTGTATCATTTCACCAGGTGGAAATGAAACAGAAAGGTACCGTAACAGGAAGGAGTATTTTTTATGGAATGTTCAAACAATATGTGGTGCACGCCTACGTATAATGGATATTGTTGCACGATGACCTGGAGCAACCCTGATCAAGCCCTATACTACAACTACTTTGTATTTTAGATGTAGTTTTGTCTCCTTATGCCTGTTTAGCAATGCACCTATTTTGTTCGCTTAGAACAAATAAACATTTATCAATAAGATATTGAATTTTGGTTATTGAATTTTGAATTCTTTCAATCATGTTTTCTTGTCTGGTAGGACGAGTTTGAAAAACAAGGTCTTTTAGTTCCAACGATTTGGAAACGAAGCATCCAAGAAGTTTCGAACCACCTGCGAGAAGTGGGCAGGGCATCTATCATGCTGGTACCACATTTGTCTTCTTGTTTCCAACGAAACATCTTCCATTAGTTCTGGCAGTCCATTTTGCAAAAAAATTAAATATGTTTCACTATTCAAATGTCCATTAAAAATAAAGGAACCAATAATTTTGTCTCCCAAAACACCACACCATACATTCACACTCCATCTATTTTGGTGGTTGATTTCCAACATCCAGTGTGGATTAGCAACTGCCCAGTAGTGCATATTATGTAAGTTAACGCCTCCATCACTGCTAAAAGTAGCTTCAGCAGTCCAAAGTATGCGTTTTAAGAATTGTTTATTTCCACTACACATATTCTTTAACAAGTGACAATACTCTAACCGTCTGTCGAAATTGTTATCCAAAAGGTTGGTGTAAGACAACATGATAGGGGTGCAGCTTGTTATCTCTTAAGATTCGATGAACGGATGTCTTGCTAACACCTAATTCTTCAGATATTTGTCTGATACTTAAATGGGGGTTGGTTTCAACATAAGCCAGAACATTTACGACATTATCTCCATTACGAATCGAACGTAACCTGGTGCGGACTGGATCTGGATGCACAATTCCTGTTTCTCGTAAGGGTCTTGCTAGACGTGTAAACACCTTCTTCGAATAATGCCTTCTTTCGGGATATTGGCTTGCATATTGCCGCTCTGCAATACATGCATTTTCAAAACATTGGAAATACACCGCCAACATGTCATAGACCTCGTTATTCGTAAAATGCATTGTTAGATATTATTATAATAATTATTAATAATCAATAAATGTAATGTTGAAAATGTAATGCATTTCAAAACTGACAAGTTAATTTGACTGTTTTTGTTTGTTTCCATGGTTCCCTTCTTACACTTTTTGTGTAATGTACCTAACGATTGCATGCGTTTATTTGGAAACCCGAAAACGCATAATTTCATTCATCCATTCATTTAGTTTAAAAGAAAGAGTAGGTATATTTATTAATGACTGATTTCAATATTCTGTCAAGTAGTATTTAAGCATCACAAAAGAGAAAATGTAACAATTGGGGAAAGGCATTTTTTCCGCTTATGTAATTAAATTAGAAAATATTATCAAGGTCAGGATTAGAACATTTATGATGATTGATACTGAATAGATAATTTTATTTTTTAAATAAAATTGTTGCGGTTGCGATTGCGACCTAAATATTAAGACCAATTTTTAACTTAATATTAGGGTAAAAATTAAAACTAAGTGATTTTTTTCAGAAAAATCGAAATATCTCTTGACATGTCAGAGATATCGATTTCAGGTTTTCACTGGACGATTCCTCTTTAAATTACCTTTCTTGCCATGTAGTAAAAGCTGTACCATTCCATTTGAAAAAACTGAACAAAACTTCAAAAAAACTATTGTTGAATGTAACGCCACCTCGCGGTTTCATTTATAAACTAAATAATTTATCTCCCAGATTATCTGATTGTCCCAGCAATTGCCTTTTAAATGAATCCAAATTGAGGAAAATCGGTTAAGGCAAACGGACATTAGACGACTTTTTATCTCAATAGGTAAAAATACCCCCTCCCCCCTCTATTCGTGAAATTATGACAAAATGTCATGAAACAAAGTTGTAGGAGACAGTTTGCTAATTATAACTGAGAACTTTTCTTACTCGGTGAACACTTGAAAATACACAAAAAAAAGATTGTCAAATTAGTGCATACCGATGTTATTCTCAAAGGCGAAAATCGGCGACTTTCCGTCGAGAAATATCAATAATATGCATTTGTAATCAAAAGGAAATTTAGTCAAAAAGCGAGAAGGGTAATCTGAAAATTTATTTTCAAGGATTTGCGCCATATCTAACGAGCCATATCCGGGAAACTGAAGTTGGTAATGTCGTTTAGGGAATAACAGTAATTTGGACTGTGGATGGAGTATCTCCTTCTGGTATGTAAATCTTGTAATAATCCAAAGAAGTTGTTAAAACTACGATTATATGGAATGACACAAACAAAAACAGCATGGACACATAAAATATTTACCTCTCACCTAGTGTTATACCGGGTGTAAGATTGAGTATATTTTTAAATTTAACTAACGACTTTTTATATCACTTTGAACAAAAAGTTTCCTTAAAATACGTATCCAAAATCCAACAATTTCCTCGGAAAACACGTACAAAGTTTATTATAATTTCTTTAAAACATGGCAACGTCTCATTGTGTTTTTTATTTTGATTCATCGGAATTTAGTATTTGTTTGCACTAGTATTTTAAGATATATTTGAACATAAAATTTAATATTCAACAAGTTTCAACATAGATTTTGTTTGTTTTTTTTTCAAAAAAAAAATGGATACTTACACATTATGGTCGTTTAATCTCAAAATTTTGATGTTACATTATTACATTATGACATTATTTTATTTTTAATTAAAAAAAAAATAACCATTTCGATTGGTAGTTTTATAATTTTCCTTTTTTTTTTCTCGGGGACCCTTAAGTTTTTGACCCTTGTTATAAGGCACGTTGTTCTTTAAAATAATGTGAAGAATCGTCTGTTAACTTTACAAAAGAACTTTCCCTTACACCCTGTATATTTATTTATTACGTAAAGATTCAAACAGTTATCTTTGCAATTATGCAGTACTTTGATTTTAAAAGGAGCCATCCTCATTGTTTTTTTTTACCACTGAAAAGCTGTAGCTGTAGACAAAAATCACATCAATTTAGATATCGAGGAGGAAGTTTAAAACCTATGTCCGTTAAATTTTGTTGCCGGTCGCGTTGGTGCAGCGGTAAGAGCGTTTGCTTTGCCGAATCCGCGCTGGAGCGGTAGCTGGTTCGATTCCAGCGCTCGGATGGTTATTTTTCTTTCTTCTGTCCGTTGATCTTTCCTAAATGTTTGTGATTGTTTCTAGGCAAGAGGGTAAAATCCGACTACGAATTATACCCCTCAGTCACGCCAGTTAAAGGCTGGGTAAGGCCGGATGCCTTCTGAGAAGTGTTCTACGTTGGTCACTCGCCAGTCGGTAGGTTTCCTGATAGACTTATGGGTAGGCTCATAACCAAGGGTTTATAGCCCGAGGGGGGTGCTGGGCCTGGGTTTGTCGGAAGTTGATGACCGTGGTTCGGAACCCACGTTAAGCTGTAGGTCCAGTCGCTAAATAGCCTAGTTGCTGATGCGCCTCTAACCCAAACACTTTACTTTAAATTTTGTTCCTCCTTTTTTAATTCCAGTCACCTGTATCTAGAAATTGTAAATAGCAACCCCTATTTTATAATATATCATTTTAAAGGTCTTGAAAATCCTAATTAAATTGCATTTACAAAACTCAAATCGATTGAACCTTTCTCCTAATAGAAGGAAAAATGAAAAGTATTTAACGGAATCGCAACATTGGGCTTACAATGTTTGTTTTAATTTTTTTACGCACACCATTTTTCTTTTCCTACTATAAAAAGCAAAACAATGGAATTTTTTATTTTTACTCGTCGCTCATTTGTGTTTTAATGTGCATTTTCTGCCTCATTGTACCTAAAATTTAAAAACATTTTTATCAAAAGTGTCGATTTTCAACTGTTTGTCAAGTGGTGTCAGTTGCAGTGTCGGTGTCAGTGAAATAATATGTCCGATTTATATTGAAGAAAGGAAAGTATAGGATTTACGGTTAGAGGCGCATCAGCATCTAAGGGTATTTAGGGACTAGACCTACAGCTTAACGTGGGTTCCGAACCACGGTCATTAGCTACCGACAAACCCCCCTCAGGCTACCAACCCTTGGTTATGTGCCTACCCATAAGTCTATCAGAAAGCCTACCGACTGGCGAGTGACCAACGTAGAACACTTCTCACAAGGCATGCGGCCTTACCCAGCCTTTAACCGGCATGACTGAAGGGTAGTTCGTCGGATTTTACAATCTTGCCTAGAAACAATCACAGACATTTAGGTGTGGATATGTGTGGGCGTGTGTGTGTGTGTGTCATCATCATCATCATCATCATCATCATCATCAGCCTGTATCGATCCACCGTAGGATGAAGGCCTTTTCAGCATGCTTCCAACTTCACGGCCCAGGGCTTTCCTCTGCTACTCGGGTCCAATATACTTAACAATGTCATCAATCCATCGTGCTTTCGGTCTTCTTCTCGGACGTTTGCGATCAAGCGGTCCATCTGTCGTCCCATCGCCTCGCTATATGGCCTGCCCATCTCCATTTCAATTGCTTTACTCTTCCAATGATGTCACAGACTTCTGTTTGTTCCCTGATCCATGCGCAGGACTTTCTGTCTCGTCTTGTAAAGCCAAGCATACATCTTTCCATTCCCCTCTGTGCCACCAGAAGTTTTTGAATTGATTGCGATGTGAGTGTCCAGGTTGCACTTCCGTATGTCATAACGGGTAGAACGCACTGATCGAAGACTTTTCTTTTCAGACAAAGTGGGGGTCTGCTCTTAAACATTATGTTGGGCCTACCAAATGCCTGCCAGCCACATTTAACATGCCGTTCCACCTCCCGGGCGGTATTCCCCTCCATTGAAATCCTCTGCCCAAGATATAAAAAGCTGTCCACAATCTCTAAATCCCTTCCTAAAACTGAAATTCTTCTGTCCTGAGCGAAGTTATTGAACATAACCTGACTCTTTTTCAGGTTTATTTTCAAACCAAATGGTTCGCCAGCCCTTTGTAGTTCTTGTATGCGTCTTTGCAGCTCCTCTAGGTCTTGTGAAATGAGAATAATATCATCTGCAAATCTAAAATGGTTTAAGTTTACACCATTGATCTTTACACCATCCTGTTCCCAATCCAGTTTACGGAATACTTCTTCAATGGCAGCCGAGAAAAGAATAGGCGATATTGCGTCACCCTGCCATACACCTCGTTCTATATTAATTCCCACTTCAAGATCATCAAGGTGAATTGTGGCTGTAGCTCCATCATATATCGATTCTTACATAGGCTCTCTCTACACCTTGGCTAAGCAGTGCATCCATTATCGCATGCTTTGAGATGGAATCAAATGCTTTTTCGTAGTGGATAAAAGCCAAGCACAGTGGCATCGTGAATTCGTTGTGCCTTTCTGTGACCTGCTGTACAACCTGGAGGTGATCCATTGTACTGAATCCACTTCTGAATCCTGCTTGTTCTCTTGGTTGTGCGTCATTCAGTTTTTTTAATATTCTTTTAGAAATTATCTTAGTGAAAACTTTGTACATTACTGATAGGAGGCTTATTGGACGGTAGTTCTTTAAATCTTCCTGTGCTCCTTTTTTTATGTAAAAGGATCACTTCTGCATTTTTCCATAAGTCAGGTTCTTTTTGTTCTTTGAGGCATTTTGAGTATAATTTTGCCAGTGTTTTATGTAACGTCCGACCACCAGCTTTTAGCATTTCGACAGTTACACTGTCTTTTCCTGGAGCCTTGCCGTTTTTCATCGATTCTATAGCGTTTGTTACGTCCTCCACTAGGATATCTGGCATTTGTTCTTCCGTGGGTATTGTTGTCTTTGATTGGTTCTGATCTTCATATAACTGGGAATAAAATTTTCTGACAATCTCTAACATTTGGGTACGCGCCCTACACACTGTGTCATCCTCACGCTTTAAAGCATATATTTGCGTTGTTTTGTTTCTCAACTTCTGTTTAGCTTTGTTTATTCCTTATAGTATTATGGGAATAATACATATATATATATATATATATATATATATATATATATATATATATATATATATATATATATATATATATATATATATATATATATATATATATATATATATATATATATATATATATATATATATATATATATATATATATATATCTATATAATATATATAATTAAAAATATATTTATTTCAATTATTTTTGTGTTTAGATAAAGAATTTTCACTCGAACGTAAAATGTTACTAGGGGTGATTCAATAAGTCGTTAGAATGTCCAAGAGATGGCGCTCATAGCATCGGAACCATAATTATTCAGAGAAACGTCTTTTTTAGAAAAGGACACAAAAGTTTCGGCGAAATCGTAATGGGTCGGGTTCAAAACTGGTCGATTTTGCATGGAATGCCCTATAGACTTTGTACCTAAGGTAAAAGAAGAAAATTTGCAAACCAAAACGAATATTTTCACATTTTTCGCAAAACGGCGTCCTGTAATCTGTACTTCAACTTTATAAATTCCTTTAAGTCCGACTGCTAAACCTACACTAAACCATGGCGTTTCGCAAAATTTAATTATTATATGAGCGGTATATACCAGTAATTGGATTAAGGATTCGGTTTAATCTACAACTTTTACCGTTACATGTTTCAGATTCGAAACGGTGTACCGAGGGCGAACAAGGCCCTGTGACTGTAAATATGTGGAAACGTGCGATAAACGACAAGCCTCGGATAAAAGTATCTTTTTTTTGGGTCAGAATTCAGGTCGTAAATATCACAAATACATAAATTTCGTGCTCCTTGGATCGGTATTAATGAACCGTGTAACAAAAATATCACACCTGACTTTTCTAGAAAATTGTCGTTGCTATTGTTTATAATGAATATTGTCAGAAAATTTGTTTTGTTTCACGCTTTCACAATTTAATGACACAATTGTATTCCAATTGTTCCTCCAATTGTTTAACCACTTTATTGGTTAGGGTCTCAATATGAAGTAGTTTTGTTGGTGGTACATCATCTATTGGCCTGTCGGCCCATCCGATGTTGGTATACTGAAAATTTTTTAAAAACGAATAAAACAATATTTTACTTTGTTGTCTATCACTTTTATTTTTTTAAAAAATTTGTGTCACTATAGTTTCGTAAACGATTTTACATTCTCAAACACTACTTTAAAATTAAGGTTTTACAGCTGTTTATCTATTCTATGTACCTAATTTTATACTTTTATTGGGGTTAATTTCTTACAATATTTTAAATAATGGGGAATTTCGGAGATCCGTCTGATCGTTCAATAGCCGTCTAGACGAATTTCAATAGCTTCTAAAACATTTAATCTTTTTCTTTTTGGCGCTGTATGTAAAATTTTCAAATTTATAATCTCGGATAATATATGTCCGGAATCAATGAAATGGTTCGCAACATTAGAGTGTTGTTTCTTTAATATATATGCAGATTTATGTTCTTTGTATCTGGTCTGATAAGTTCTGCCGGTTTGTCCCACACAGCAGCTACTGCACTCGTTGCAACTTAACATATAAACTCCACATTTTGTGTTTGGTGATGTTTTATCTTTAGCGTTAAAAAATAATTTACCTTGTTGACTGGGTGGTTTTAAACGCTATTTGCAAATTATGTTTCCTCAGAGAGCGAGCGATTTGTTCTGAAATTGGACCTAAATATGAAATTTTACAGTACTTTTTATCGTTTGTTTGTTTTACTTTTGGATATACTTGATGAATTAGTCATTGTTTCCGTTTTTTATTTATTAAGTAGCCAATTTCTTTTTCTTTCAAGCCGTTTTGTTTTGCTATTAGTTATATTTTTTGCAAATCTATTTTTCTATTATTTTTAGATAGCGGAATTGTGGAAGCTCGGTGGATTATAGACTTATATGCAGCATATTTATGTGTAATGGGGTGGATTGATTGTTTTGTAATTGTTATATCTGAGTATGTGGGTTTTCCATATATATTAAATTCTAGTTTATTATTTTGTTTGGATATTGAAAGGTTCAGAAAGGATATTAAAAGGTCCTTTTTAAAAAATCAACTAACACAAAGTAACGGACAAATCAATCAATAATATTGAAAATTATTCTTTCTAATAACTCAAGGGTTATCTTAATAACACAATGTTATGTATAGGATCTTTTGTTGTGAATGTGACTGTTGCTATATAGGCCAGACGTCACAAAGTTTGAGATAGCGTATAATCCAACATAAGAGTATTGGTAAAACATATTGTGCTCTGATTAATCATTACCATCAGACTAGTCATAAATTTAATCAAAACTCAATCAAAATTCTAGAGACTGAAAATAATCTCAACAAACGTTTGTTTCTAGAGATGATTCATATCATGCTCTATATATATATATATATATATATATATATATATATATATATATATATATATATATATATATATATATATACAGCATTAGAGAGCGAAGTTTCAAGGAGATCGGGAAAAAACTAGACGGAGGAGAGAAAGAGAATCCACGGAGAAAAGATGACAGAGGTGTGCTTAAGTTCACAGTCTCTATAATATTTATTAAGTACTATAGTACGCTGGCGAAAAGTATTTTGAAAAGGACGAAAACGAAATAAATTTCCATAAGTAACGGCTTTTCTGTAAAGAAGAAAAGAACATTGGGAGACAACATAAAGGCAGGAAACATTTACTGTTCGACACCTACGAACTTTAGTTTGTATTTGTTGGGAATATATGAAAGCAATAATATTAGTAACTCAATTTCCCACAATCAAGTTGACAAAATAGTTAGCAAAAAAATGGATAGAAAAACGTCACATCTTACAAGAAATGCGTTTCAAATGAAGTGTTTAAAATCACCGATTTTTTTAAATATTGGGCAAACGTACTCCAGGATACAAAAGCAAACTTTTGTATGAAATATAAATTTTTTCGGATGACCGTCGATGAACCTATCGTAATTGCATACCTCATTTAAAGCGCAAAATCCATGTTGACTGTGTATTTAACAGCGATCTTTTTTAACGGTTCTCGTAAAATTGCATGACGAATTTTCAACTGTAAAGAAAATAGTCTCTTTAGGTTCCGAGATAATCGTGAATCGTTATTTCGAAATTTACTAATTAAAATTAAACGTCACCATTTCGGAGACAATTCGATTGAAATCGAATTAAAAATGCGAGCTAATGATTTACATTTTTACTTTTCTCCCTTTCGAACTGTAAAACCCTTCCGGTGAGTTGAAAGGACATCATTTTAACTCTCAATTTAACCGTCTCTCTTTTTGCCTTGCAAATTATCGCAGGACTTAAAGGTTTTCAGTTTTCTCGTTCAATTATGGAATTGAGGAAATTAGTTTTTAATTTTCTTTCAGTTCACACTCCCTGCGATATATATTAAGTACTACGGTACGCTGGTGAGAAGTATTTTGAAAAACACGCAAACGGAATAAGATTCCACTAGTCGCGGCTTTTTTTGTAAAGAAGAAAAAGAAGAAAAGGACATTCGGAGACGGACATAAGGACAGGAAACACGTACTTTTCGAAACGCACAAACTTCAGTTTGTATATGTTGGGGATATATAAAACCATTAATAATAGGAGCTCAATCTCCCACAATCAACTTGGCAAAATAGTTAGCAAAGAAATGGATAGAAAAACGTCACATCGTACAAGAATTGCCTATGAAATAAACTGTTTAAAATCTCAGATTTTTATAAATATTGGGCAAACGTTCTCCTGGATACAAAAGCAACCTTTTGTATGAAATAGAATTTTTTTCGGATGACCATCGATGAACCTATCGTAATTGCATACCCTCATTTGAAACGCAAAATCCATGTTGACTTGTGTATTTAACAGTGATCTTTTTTAACGGTTCTAGTAAAAGTCATAATAATCTCAACAAACGTTTGTTTCTAGAGATGATTCATATCAACAAATATAGAAATACGGTTAATTCCAGGTCTGATATAGTGTCTAAATAGTGTTCAGTCTGTCTAGACGGATCTTTATTATATTTATAAATTTCAATAGCTTCTAAATTGTTTAATTTTTTGCTTGTGGTTTTAAACGCTATTTGCAAATTATATTTCCTAGCGAGCTATTTGTTCTGAAATTGGACCGAAATATAAAATTTTACAGTACTTTTTATCATTTGTTTGTTTTACTTTTGGATATACTTGATAAATTAATAATAGTTTTTGTTTTTTATTTATTAAGTAACTAATTTGTTTTTCTTTAAAGCCGTTATTTTGTGCTATTAGTTTTATTTTTGCAGTTCTATTATTCTATTATTTTCAGATTGTGGAATTGTGAAAGCTCGGTGAATTTATATCCAGCATATGTATGTGTAATGGGGGTGGATTGATTGTTTTGTAATTGTTATATCTGAGTATGTGGGTTTTCTATAGATATTAAATTCTAGTTGATCATTTTGTTTGGATATTGAAAGGTCCAGAAAATTTGTGGTTTGATTTTGTTCTTTTTCAAGTGTAAATTTAATTTTTGGATGGATACTATTTAAATGCTTTAACGTTCCTTGTATTTGTCTGCCATTTCCAGTATAATAAACCAAAATGTCGTCTACATATCTAAACTAAAACAATATATTTTTTGCTTTATCCGTTTTTAAAAATTTATGTTCCAAGTTTGACATAAACAGTTCTGATAATAAAGGGCTTAGTGGGGAACCCATTGCTAGACCATCCTTTTGTTTGTAAAAAACCTTATTAAATTGAAAATAATTTTCATTTCAAGTTAAAGAGTTCTAAAATATCTTACATAATAATTGGATTGATGTTCATTATTTAAGAGTTCTTCCTTGTCGACAGTTCGCCTTGAAATCCTTTTTCTAATAATTTCTGTTTCTTAGTTATTAAAGACCAAAAAAAATCGTTATATTTCATAGTTAAAATGAAATATATTGAAAAATTTCACAATTACATAAATAAATAACCAAAGTATAATTTGTTTAAATACCAGGACAGACTGAAAGGTCAGATACTTTTCCTATAGAGGGCGATTATACCGCAACATTTACTTGCATTTTTGAAAAGTAGCAGCTTTTCTATTAAAGCTGCATAAATTTTGAGCTGATATGACATTTGCTTTTGTTTTGACAGTGCTCGAAGGCAAGATCGATATCGAAAGCGAGTTTCGATGTGATCCAACCAGCAACCCAGGTTCAGCGCGAAAATTCAATTCAAATGATTCAGACCACAAATAACTTATTTCAAATTGAATTAAATTGTCGAATAGAAAGTGTAAACAAAGTTCTGACCCTTTTTGCTACGTTTATGGACAGTTATATTTTCCCAAAAAATAGAAGACCCATTTTTAGACTCGTTAAAAAGTGCATATTTTCATTATTTTGGTTTTCCTGTTACGAGCCAGTGTTAAGCCAGTTTTACATTCGAAGGATCTTCCACATCCAATTTGTCCAGGTAATCCATAATTAAAATATACTAGAAGATGATGATGAAACCAATGTTAAAGTTAAATTGATTTCTGGTGTTTCTGACGATTTATCTCTTCAAGGAAAGAGTCGACATTTAATTAACCAAACCAAATTAAATGATCTTATAAGAAATTTACAACTATTAAGATCTGCAAAGCTTCTTCGTTTTCGCCTACAACACTGGAATTTATTAACACCAGATATGGAAGTTACGTTGTCCAGAAGCAGGAGTAAAGGTTACTCAGAATTTTTCAAAAGAGAAGGAGAATATTGATATTGTACTGATATCCCGGGACTTTTTGAAGCAATTAATAAAAACTGTAATAAAACAGAGTGGCGCTTATTCGTAGATTTTTCAAAATATAGTCTGAAAGCTGTTTTATTAGAAACGGGAATAAGAAACTGTTTATACCAATAGAATTCGCAGTGAATAGAGCTATGAAACGACGTGTAGTTTAATGAATTTAATAAAGTATTAAGAACAACAATGGAAAGTGTCCAGCAACCTTAAAGTCATCGGTTTGTTATTGGGATTGCAGGGTGGTTACATAAAATATTCTTCGTTTGTCTGTGGGACAGCAGGGCCAGAGAGCATCATTATGTAAGAAAAGAGTGGTCTATTCGGAACGAGTATATTCGAGGCAAAATGAACATTAAACATGAGTCATTAGTACATTCAAAAAAATATTATTCTACTTCATTTACACACTAAATTGGGACTTATCAAACACTTTGTAAAGGCGTTAAACAAAAATAGCGATGATTTCTTGTATTTACAAAAAATCTTTCCAAGTATTACAGCAAAACTGAAAGTGGCAATATTTGGCCCACAGATCCGTAAAATTTTAAAAGATCCTCAGTTTGAAAATCTCAGTTTTTTATCTGTTAATGAAAAAGCTGCTTGGAAGTTATTGAAAATGGTTGTCGAAGAGTTCTGTCAAATAAAAAAAGTAAAAATTATAAAGACATTGTTGCTGATTTATTGAAAAATTTTCAACAGATGGGAGTGAACATGACATGCATGACTGCACTCCCATTTCAGTTTTTTCCTTGAAAATTCAGAAAATATGAGTGACAAACAGGGGGGACGTTTTCACCAAGATTTAAAGATTTTCTAAAAACGACATCAAGGATTTTGGGATGAAAACATGTTAGGGGGTTACTATTGGTCCATTATAAGAGAAACCGATCTAAAGAAAACTATAAAAACAACTTTTAGGTGGGGTATAAAAACCTATAAAAACCGTGTAAAATCTAGTGTAAAAAAACTAGTGTTATCCATGAATCCCTGATAAACCAAAGAACGTGTCACGACAAAAACGAATACGTTTTTTGTCAGTTTTCTAGGATTCATAAGGCATTGACATTGTATATAATGCTGCATTATACATTAAATTTTACTAATAGTTAATAAAAAAAAGCCGTCATTTCGCGAAGAAAAAAGTGGCCCGTCACCATGACAATTTCATTAGTCCGTCAATTCATTGCAACAGCGAAATTACACATTTATTAAAATTACATACATTTTGCACTACCTGCGATGCCATATCCACCATATTCTCCAGATTCGGTCCCCTGCGATGTTTTTGAATAAATGACCTAATGGAAAGAAATTCACATCAAATAAAGAAAGCATCGCCGAAACAGAAGACTATATTGCACATTTCGAGTGCAAGTTGTAATTTTTTCGAGGAATAAACAAAGTGGAGCAAATCTATCGAGCTGACAGAAGGCTACATGAAAAATCAAATTGATTTTGGATAAAAAAAATATTTTATTTAAAAAATCTGACTTCCCAATCAACCCTGGTATATACCTAACAATAAATTAATAAATTAAAATTCCACCTAAAAATGATCACAAATAAATCACGTGTTTTTATAATCGTTGTCCAAAAATCCTAGTTCAGTTAATACTGATTTAACTTTATGTATTAGTAAACCTTTGTACCTCCAGATGGCGGTATCCATAACTATATCTTTGAGCAGTTCGTGACACTCAGCTTTTGTTGCACTGTCACAGTTTCTCCTAAAGAGAAGAAAATGTAAAAATTGAAAATAAACTAATAATATAAAACGCAGGCTTTGAAAATACAGTAGGGCCTCGTTAATCCGGACTCCCGCTTGTTCGGTGATCGCTGTAATTCGACCGGGCAATGGGGTTCGCGAGAGAGGCGGGTGTAGGTGCGGGTTGCCATGAGCCAATCCGTCGTCAGCCTTTTGTTTATCACCTTCCATCTACAGTGTCAATTTAGCCATATATATAATACTACTATATTGCTAGCAAGGTCTAGAGATCGGCGAAATCATTACGGTGCAAACATATATGCGTCTGTTTCTCTCATTACGACTTTGAGTCTTATGCTCATGTCTGAGAATTCAGTATGCTTATAGACGTGCGTCAGTTTGCATATTTTTAGGTTTTTTGTGTCACGTTTATTTATTACGGCATCTTCGCACAACGGGTCGAGTAGTAGAAAAAGAAATAGAACTAGACGTTTGCTGTCTCACTTATTCCGTGACACCTCCACATACAGATATTAGCAATATAGTAGTAATATATATATATATATATATATATATATATATATATATATATATATATATATATATATATATATATATATATATATATATACCAGGTGTCCCATTAAGGATGGATCGCGGCCGTATCTTGAAAACTATTTATCCCACAGCTTTGGGGAAAAAAATTGTACTAAAAATGATCATGAGAAATTCACCAAAAATATTTTTAAGCTTCTAAAACGACCGCAAGAGGGCGTGACGAGCTAAACATTTTTAAAAATCATTTTTTTTGTGTATTTTCAAGTGTTAACCGAGTAAGAAAAATTCCCAGTTATAATTAGCAAACTGTCTCCTACAACTTTGTTTTATGACATTTTGTCGTAACTTCGCGAATAAAGAAGTGGGGGGGAGTTTTACCTATTTAGATAAAAAGTCGTCTAATGTCCGTTTGCCTAAACCGATTTTCCTCAATTTGGATTCATTTAAAAGGCAATTGCTGGTACAATCAGGTAATCTGGGAGATAAATTATTTAGTTTATAAATGAAACCGCGAGGTAGCGTTACATTCAACAATATTTTTTTTGAAATTTTGTTCAGTTTTTTCAAATGGAATGGTACAGCTTTTACTACATGGCAAGAAAAGTAATTTAAAGTGGAATCGTCCAGTGAAAACCCGAAATCGATATCTCTGACATGTCAAGAGATATTTCGATTTTTCTGAAAAAAATCAGTTAGTTTTAATTTTTACCGTAATATTAAGTTAAGTTTTTGCCTCTCCGGATTAACGAGGCCCTACTGTAGTTATAAAATAAGAAATGGTATAAAACTTCTGGATCTAGTTGGCTTCTAATGGGTAATTTTTGACTGTGTCCGGACTTCCGATACAGGTTCCTGTCAAATCATCATGTCAAATGTCGTCATGGCACAGGAAATGTTTGGCAAATTATGATGGAACGTGTAACATCAGAGCAACGCTTGCAAATTTTCAACTTTATAATAAAAATCAGTTTTCGATACGCCAAATTTATGTAGCACATCGTCAATTTTATGGTGCACATAATTGCCGCACGGAGCGATGGTAAATACGCGATATTAAAACAAAAACAAAAAAAAACAGTGCGTTCCGAAGAAAATGTCGCCGTTGGTGATGGTAGTGTTGATGAAGATCCATATTATTCAATTCGTTAATGGGAATCATTTTCGTAGTGTACAAATATTTAAGTATATACACAGAAAATTTCATGTAAATCTGACAGTTATTCTCAAAGCTACACGCATATTTGTAGAAAGTAGGTGGGTTGAGGCCCGAACGACAGCTGCCTGGAACTATGTACCTCTTACTTAGGAACGATGTACGTACAATATAGTGGTGTCCTTTTTATACCTGCGAGCTAAATTTAGCTATTTCTAATTCCAAACTGGCAAATATTGAAGAGTGGTCAGTCTAGAAACATCCAAGAACAGCAGTATACTTGTTCGCTCGTTTATACATTCTGTTGTGAGTTTTCCGTAAAAATGAGATTTAATCTCGATAAAAATGGGCCAGAAATGGACAGCATCTTCCAAGATAAAAAAAAAGTCAAGGCCAAAAAAGAGAAAGAATGTTTTTAGTCCAAAAACAGTTGAGAATGACGAAAGTAGTTTTAAAGTTCCTGCGAAAAAATTAAGGATGCACCAGGAAAAAAAGGGCTTTGCGAGTAAAATGCTTTTGAAATTTGAACGTGTTTTTCTCAAAACTGATTTTTTTAGTTGAGGAGCGAGATTTCTGCGAAAAGACTAAACAGATGGGTGTCAAATTTTTATACAAGCTTTATAAATAACACATGGGCTGAAAAGTCCCGGGCCTAACAAAGAAAACACAGTTTTTTGGTTCAAAATTAGCTTTATTCATCAACGTAATCTCCATCAAGAGCAACGCAATCATTCCAGCGCCGCTCTAACATTTCAATACCACTTTTGTAGAATGATTTATCTTTTGCCTCAAAATAGGCCTCAGTTTCAGCAATAACCTCTTCATTCGTGCGAAATTTCTTACCGGCGAGCATTTTTTTCAGGTCTGCGAACAGCCAGTAGTCGCTGGGAGTCAAATCTGGCGAATACGGTGGATGTGGGAGCAATTCGAACTTCAATTCATGTAGTTTTGCCATTGTTTTGATTGACTTGTGACACGGTTCGTTGTCTTGATGAAACAATTTTTTTTTCTTTGCCATATGCGGTCGTTTCTTTGCAATTTCGGCCTTCAAACGCTCCAATAACGCTATATAATATTCACTGTTAATGGTATTTCCTTTCTCAAGATAGTCGATGAATATTACACCATGCACATCCCAAAATACCGAGGCCATAACCTTTCCAGCCGATTGTTGTGCTTTCGGGCGCTTTGGACTAGGTTCACCAGTTGCTGTCCACACAGATGACGATCGTTTTGATTCCGGAGTGAAGTGATGGATCCATGTTTCATCCATTGTCACATATCGACGCAAAAATTCCGGTTTGTTACGTTTAAACATGGCCAAACACTGCTCAGAATCATCAACACGTTCTCGTTTTTGGTCAACAGTGAGCAAACGCGGCACCCACTTTGAACAGAGCTTTCTCATAGTCAAATGCTTATACAATATAAAGCCAACACGTACTTTTGATATCTTTACGATGTCAGCTAACTCACGCAACTTCACTTTTCGATTATTCAAAACGATTTTGTGGATTTTTTTATGTTTTCTGGTGTTACCGCCTCATTTGGACGTCCACTGCGTTCTGCATCATCGGTGTCTCTACGACCACGTTTGAAGTCAGCAAACCAACGTTTTATTGTTATTTCTGATGGAGCGAAGTCCCCATAACACTTTTCAAGCCATTGCTTCGCTTGAACGGTATTTTTTCCCATCAAGAAGCAGTGTAAAATTAAAAGACGAAATTGTTTTTGATCCATTGTTTTGAAAATAACAAAAGTAGCGTCACTCTTAGCACAATAACTCACAAACTAATGAATAGAATATCATGAAATTTTAACAGCTGTCTTTTGAAGGTGAGTATGAACTGAAAAAAAGGTGACTGCAATAAAACTAGCGCCATCTATGTGTTAGGCCCGGGACTTTTCAGCCCATGTATTATATTTTTAAGTTCTAGATAATCTCTTATATTAACAAAATCTGTGTTATTTTTCATTTTAGATGATCGAATCGAGAGATATCTTGATCGTCGTAAAACGTTTTTCTTTTTCGAGGATCTCCCCGATATCAACTATAGCAGTTTTAAAAATCATTAGTTTAAAATAAAAAAATATGAAAATAAAGTGTCTTAAAATATCTTTGCAGGAAAAGATTCTTGAAAGCTCGGCTTTTTTCGGCTTATTCACTGCGTATAACCTCTTTATCAAATTGCGAAAAAAATACTCAATTTCAAATATTTTTTATTGAAACTCATTGTGTGAAAAGTTGCAAGTGGGCTCGTGCAGAATGTATCCAAAATATTCGACCTAAAGCAACCAACATATTTGTTGATGATGAGACAGCAGTAGCTGAGTGTCATCACGCACCCAACCCTTGGGTTCCACAATTTCATGTGAAACACACAGCAACCTGCGTGTCCGTCTAAATGAACATTTTTGTTGGTTGCTTGACCGGGAATTGGACGGGGAATTGGACCGGGAATTGGACGGGTTGCTTGACCGGGATTTCCCATTAGACTTAGTCCAAGAAAATCTAACACTACATATATACGCCATCCGACGGGAACATGGGTTGTTGGCTGTGGATAGGGTCTCCCTATTCTTGATGGTATGTTATATGTCGGCGCCCTGATGAGTCTGAACCTCGAGAGACGAAACATATGTCATTCAGTTGAAGGGATAGGTGGGGCTCCTTTCCGGTCAAGCAACCAAGAAAAATGTTCATTTAGTCGGAGACGCAGGTTGTTGTGTGTTTCACATGAGATTGTGGAACCCAACGGTTGGGTGTGTGATGACATTCAGCTACTGCTGCCTCATTGGACGCAGTCCAAGGAAATCTAACACTACATTATTATGTAGCTCACACCAACCTTTGGTGAAAGTCCGCAACAATCAGACTGCACGAAACCGTCCGAACGTTTAGAAGCCATGGGAAAATTTATATTTACATATTTATTTTCAGCGTATTAAATTACATCATAAACACCCACAAATTTATGTGGTAAATTACCTATAATGATTCAACTGAGAATCAACTTTAGGAATTGAATAACCTCTACATCCTCCAAAACAATGAACGGGATGATGATTGTGTAGGCTAACTACCAGTTCTGTGTCAAAGAAGCTTTTTACATATGCACCGGGTTTGGTATAATTTTTAGTTCGATAAACGTGCTGCAACATATGGGTGTACAACGGAATATTTTGAAAGAACCTGAAAGAAAATTGAAGTTAAATAATATTGACTTGATTTTTTGCAAACTAACCCATGCTCGTTGAGGAAATAATCCAAAAAGAATGTGTTTTGGGAATGATAATGAGAGAATTGTTTTTTATTTGTTGCAGTCGATTCAGGAACAACTTTTTCTAACAATGCTGTCCAGTTACGTAAAGAAACTGGCATTACAACCTAAAATTTATAAAAAACACCCACATATATATATATATATATATATATATATATATATATATATATATATATATATATATATATATATATATATATATACTCTATTTAACTTTACTGTCCCTATACTGTCCTTAACAATTTTAATGTGGGAAGTGACCACCGAATGGTCCGAGCAAAGATTAGTATAAACTGCCGAAAAGAGCGCGAAAGAATAATAACATCAAAAAGGAGCAAAGTGGATCCTGGGAAGCTGCTAGAGAGGGGCAGAGATTTTGAAATACTTTGTCGAATCGATTTGCTGTGTCACAAGACCCGGAGGACCATTGAGGATGGTACAATGTGCAGGGAATGGACGGAAATTAGAGGTTGTCCGAAGATTTTATTCAAAGTTATATGAGGACCAGGATCAGGTAAGAACAGCAATGCCCACTGAAGAACAAGTGCCGGATATCCTGGTGGGGGAAGTGACAAAGGCTATAGACTCGATGAAAAATGGCATGACTCCCGGAAAGGATAGTATAACTGTGGATATGTTAAAACCTAGTGGTCGGTCTTTACATAAAACACTAGCAAAATTATACTCAAGATGTCTCAAACAACAAGTACCTAGCTTATGTAAAAATGCAGAAGTGATTCTTTTACATAAGAAAGGAGCATGGGAAGATATAAAGAACTACCGTCCAATAAGCCTCCTATCAGTGGTGTACAAAGTTTTCACCAAGATAATATCCAAAGGAATACTAAGAAAACTTAATGACGCACAACCAAGGGAGCAAGCAAGATTCCGAAGTGGATCCAGTACAATGGATCACAGCCAGGTTCTACAGCAGGTCATAGAAAGACACAACGTATACATTGCCACCGTGCTTGGCTTTTATCGATTATGAAAAAGCGGGCCATAATGGATGCACTGCTTAATCAATGTGTAGAGAAAGCCTATGTAAATCAACTAGGATCGATATATGATGAAGCTACAGCGACAATCCACCTTGACGATGTTGAGGTTGGAATAAATGTAGAACGGGGTGTACGGCAAGGTGACGTAATATCGCCTCTTCTTTTCTCAGCCTGCCTGGAAGAAGTGTTCCGTAATCTGAATTGGGAACAGGATGGAATAAGGATTAAAAGTGCATACTTAAATAATCTTAGATTCGCAGATGATATCGTTCTTCTTTCGCAAGGCCCAGAAGAGCTGCAAAGACATGTTGAAGAGCTGCAAAGGGCTGGGGAACCATTTGGCTTGAAAATAAACCAGAAGAAGAGTCAGGTCATGTTCAATAAATTTGCTGATGACAAAGGGATTTCTATTTTAGGAACGGATTTGGAAGTTGTGGATTACTACATATATCTTGGGCAGAGGGTTTCAATGGAAGGGGATACCGTCCGGGAGGTGGAACGACGCGTTAAATGTGGCTGGCAGGCCTTTGGCAAGCTCAAGATAGTGTTTAAGAGCAAACTACTACTTTGCCTGAAAAGAAAAGTCTTTGATCAGTGTGTCCTACCCGCTATGACATACGGAAGTGAGACCTGGACACTCACGTCACCGTCAGTTCAAAAACTTCGAGTAGCACAGAGGGGAATGGAAAGATGGCATTACTTGACGGGATAGGAAGACCTGGGTCAGTGAACAAACAAAAGTGAGTGACATCATTGGAACAATAAAGCAATTGAAATGGAAGTGGGCAGGCCATGTAGCGAGGCGATGGGACGAAAAATGGACCAGAGCAGTCCTGGGCTGGATACCGCTTGATCGCAAACGTCCGCGACGAAGACCGTAAACATTATGGACTGATGATATTATTTAGTATATTGGACACGAATGGCAGAGGACAGCTCTGGACCGCGAGAGTTGGAAGCATGCTGAAGAGGCCTTTATCCTGCAGTGGACTGCAGATATTGTTTGTATGTTATTATATAATTGTTTATTCTCGACCGTGTAAATAGTAGAGGAGTAGAATCTCAGGTACGAGGTCTGTTCTTATGAATTAATACTAAGATTTCATTCTTTGATAGAATGTTTAAAATTTAGTCAAAATGTTAAAATATAGATAATATATATATATATATATATATATATATATATATATATATATATATATATATATATATATATATTGAATTTGATGTCTTGAATTTAAATATGGCATTCATTTTTGCCTAGGAGCTCAAGTTTCTACGATGCAGGGTGTTTGATGCATCGTTTGCCAAATTAAAATGACCGATAGGAGGGGGTCTTTTGCTATATTAAAAAAATTAAAAATTAAAAAAAAATTATATTATTTTTGTATTTTAATGTGCAATTTTTTTGCAATTTGTGCAAAATTTTAATGTAAAATTACATCTAGTTTTTTTTATAAACTTTTTATGGACTCACTCTGGTGAGGTCATTTCCTGGTTCAAACGTTGAGGCATTGATGACATCCCCTCATTATCACTGTCACCTTCATTAGTATCAGGAAGATGATCAGAGGGACAATACTCGTCCTCACAGAGCTCTGATATTTGATCAAACGTTGGGATCGGCATTTCCTCTGAGTGAGAGACCGGGCGTCTTGAACAGACTAAATCAGGATAAGTTCACTTGCAACGGTTGTTACAATTGATACTAATAATATTTACTAGGCAGAGATAACACTCATCGAAGTGATTTTTGGGTTCTTTTCAAATTATCGGTAGGCCAAATTTTTCTCGTTTTTTTCGGTACTCCACTATCGTAAATGTTCTGTACAAGTTTACACCGGACGCGGTGCTCAGGTTTTATCCTGATCATCAAGCTCAACAACAAAGTATCCAGGATAATCACTTTATGACATTACTAACAGTTTTTCTGCTTTCTTTTAACGTGTATTACCTACATATGTAGCAAAAAACATTAAGATGGTTTACACAACTTCTACTTGAATTCATTTTATTTCTAATCAACAACAATCTACAACCCAGTACGTTTTCAGATAGCTTTCTACTCTGCATGGCGAGAACTAACAAAATAATCTCAACTCTAGTTCGAGCGTTAAAAGTCACTCCAGCTACCCGAATGGCAATGTTTTCCTGAACTAACTCAACGGCGGACTGACCATATGGCAAAGATACGGGAACGAATATTTGTATAATAATTTTAGAACGTTCATAATTGAATGTATTGAATTGAGAAAAGCATTGATTGATAAGTAAATGTAACTAAAAAAAAGTAGAGCATATATAGAAAAACTGATTTTATATTTAGATATAGCGCCCCAAATACAGCTAAAATCAGTTCTGAAATCCTATGCTCCAAAAAATATTTTTTCCTTTTAGGCCTGTGTAATTTTGGTCCATACTTCAGGTGGATATCCTGCTCGTTCCTTCAGCCGACACCATAACGTCAGCAAGTATCACATTATACCAGTTACTGGTCGTATAGCCAACATCAATCAAGCTTAAGCTGAACACAGGAATACAACTGAATGAACGGTTAGAGACACAGACAAATAAAAAAAAATCATCAATAATTATTCCATGACAAACAAACATGACATTCCATTCCATGACAAACAACAAAACAAACAAAAGGCAACAAACTTACGCTTCTGTAAAATTTTCTTCTGATGTAAGGGCTCCTCTGTCACAAAACAACACAACTAACAACGTGCTAAAACAACACAAACATTGTTTATGCATGACTGAGACATCATCATTTACCTCATCGATATCCAGTAGTATGATGTACTTATATTTATACATTTGTCGATAAAAACAGTCATTATATGGGATCAGTTCATTTTGCCTTTTTGAAACGATTCTTTTTTTGAGGAAATATTGCTGGAGCAAGGGATCGTTTGGTATGAAGCCTCCTGTAGTTAATGGTGTGAGTTCTACCTTGAAACCTCATAATATTATTTCAATATTCCTTATATGGAAGAATAGAAACGTATTTTCCAGGTTATAGATATATATATATATATATATATATATATATATATATATATATATATATATATATATATATATATATATATATATATATATATATATATATATATATACCAGGTGTCCCATTAAGGATGGATCGCGGCCGTATCTTGAAAACTATTTATCCCACAACTTTGGGGAAAAATTGTACTAAAAATGATCATGAGAAATTCACCAAAAATATTTTTGAGCTTCTAAAACGACCGCAAGAGGGCGTGACGAGCTAAACATTTTTAAAAATCTTTTTTTGTGTGTCTTTTCAAGTGTTAACCGAGTAAGAAAAATTCCCAGTTATAATTAGCAAACTGTCTCCTACAACTTTGTTTTATGACATTTTGTCGTAATTTCACGAATAGAGCGATGGGGGGGGGGGGGGGGGGGGGGGAGTTTTACCTATTGAGATAAAAAGTCGTCTAATGTCCGTTTGCCTTAACTGATTTTCCTCAATTTGGATTAATTTAAAAGGCAATTGCTGGGACAATCAGATAATCTGGGAGATAAATTATTTAGTCTATAAATGAAACCGCTAGGTGGCGTTACATTCAACAATAGTTTTTTGAAGTTTTGTTCAGTTTTTCCAAATGGAATGGTACAGCTTTTACTACATGGCAAGAAAAGTAATTTAAAGAGAAATCGTCCAGTGAAAACCCGAAATCGATATCTCTGATATGTCAAGAGATATTTCAATTTTTCTGAAAAAATCAGTTATTATTTCCCTACTACCTGCATTAAGTTAAAAAAAATATTAACCTAATGTTTGCCTTTCTTCACACTTTATCCAGGCTTAGGACTGGTCCAAATTCTTCGTGCCATATTAATTTGGAGCGTGTTTAAAGGCCAACGGACCAACAACGAAGATAATAATAATAACAACAGTCAAATAAAATTAACAGCACAACAGTCTAATAATTAACAGAATCTGAACTTTAACGCCTTTCTAAATGTTCAAAATGCCTTCCTTCCTTGGAAATGTAAAGATTTGTTTTTCGACGAGTACTAAAAACGGCAGCTTCAATTTCCGCTCTTGAAATGCTGGTTATGGAATTTTGAATTTTTTCAATCATGTTTTCTCGTGTGGTAGGACGAGTTTGAAAAACAAGGTCTTGTAGTCTTCCCACAAGTAAAAATCGAGGACTGTCAAATCCGGTGAGCGCGCCGGCCACGAAAATAAATTACCCCGTCCTATCCAACGATTTGGAAACGAAGCATCCAAGAAGTTTCGAACCACCTGCGAGAAGTGGGCAGGGCATCCATCATGCTGGTACCACATTTGTCTTCTTATTTCCAACGAAACATCTTCCATTAGTTCTGGCTCTCCATTTTGTAAAAAATTTAAATATGTTTCACTATTCAAATGTCCATTAAAAATAAAGGGACCAATAATTTTATCTCCCAAAACACCACACCATACGTTCACACTCCATCTATTTTGGTGGTTGATTTCTGTGGTGAAGGCATTTTAAACATTTAGAAACGCGTTTAAGTTTATATTCTGTTAATTATTAGACTGTTGTGCTGTTAATTTTATTTGACTGTTGTTATTATTATTATCTTCGTTGTTGGCCCGATGGCCTTTAAACACGCTCCAAATTAATATGGCACGAAGAATTTGGACCAGTCCTAAGTCTGGGTAAAGTGTGAAGGAAGGCAAACATTAGATTAATATTTTTTTAACTTAATGCAGGTAGTAGTGAAATAATAACTGATTTTTTCAGAAAAATCGAAATATCTCTTAACATGTCAGAGATATCGATTTCGAGTTTTCACAGGATGATTGCTCTTTAAATTACCCTTCTAGCCATGCAATAAAAGCTGTACCATTCTATTTGAAAAAACTGAACAAAACTTCAAAATAACTATTGTTGAATGTAACGCCACCTCGCGGTTTCATTTATAAACTAAATAATTTATCTCCCAGATTATCTGATTATCCCAGCAATTGCCTTTTAAATGAATCCAAATTGAGGAAAATCGGTTAAGGCAAACGGACATTAGACGACTTTTTATCTCAATAGGTAAAACAATCCCCCCCCCCCCTCTATTCGTGAAATTACGACAAAATGTCATAAAACAAAGTTGTAGGAGACAGTTTGTTAATTATAACTGAGAAATTTTCTTACTCGGTTAACACTTGAAAATACACAAAAAAATGATTTTTAAAAATGTTTAGCTCGTCACGCCCTCTTGCGGTCGTTTTAGAAGCACAAAAATATTTTTGGTGAATTTCTCATGATCATTTTTAGCACAATTTTTTTTCCCAAACTGTGGGATAAATAGTTTTCAAGATACGGCCGCGATCCATCCTTAATGGGACACCTGGTATATATATATATATATATATATATATATATATATATATATATATATATATATATATATACACGATCGGTAAGACGTTTCTATCTCACATGATATATAAACAATTTCATTAATTTAACTAATTACCCTGCCTGATTGCTCATAGTATCTCAGAACTTTGCTGACATTTGGATGAATCTTCAGTTCATACATAAATATCTTGTCTGCTCCTAAAAGACCTACCAATTCAATCCATTCTACCAGCTTCACTGATAAATCTTCTAAAAAGTCCAGTCCCTAAAAGAAAAAAGAATAAGCAGGGTACGGCCATAAATTTCGCTAGCCACGTTAGCAGCATCAGGGGATTATTAAAGCTAAGCCAGATGCTGCCTTAGTGTTAATTTGTTTTCGGTCAAAACTGATTAAAGAAAATTCGCCAGGTCTTACCTAAGGCGATAAAAATAATATGATTAGAAGAACTGCACATCAAGAGACTCCTAAACAATGATTTGGATCAGTAAAGTTAAACAGGGAAAAGCATTTTTGCTTTCTCCAGTGTAAAACACTAAATCCTTTTTCATCTACTGTTATAATATCTTGAAGAAACTCTACAGAATTGAGATTAAATACTTTTGCAAAGTTTTTTTTTGAGAATTTTAAATGTATCTATTTTTTAGAGAATGTAACGGTTTGTTAACTTTATTCGATCGCCATATCAAGCCATGAAACCTACATATTTGATGCTTTGTAGCACGTCATCTAGCAAATAGCACTTGAAGAATTTCGTTTTCATTTGGTCAAGCGCTCTCTTTGTGTTGAAAACGCTTGTGTAAGTGGTAAATGAGAAGCGTAACATAAGGGAAATATGGAAGAATTGTAAGGAGGGAGAGGGAAGCTGAGTGAAGCCAGAAAAGCTATTTTGGAATATTCTGGTGAGACTATTACAACTCATATCACTGGGTGATGACAGTTCTTAGAATGGGACGGAGAGGACACTAAACTGTGGGTTTAATGGAGTACAGTTTAGTAAAATTACCTGTGAGATTTCAGTTAAATTGTATTACAAGTCGGAATTAAAACAAGCGATGTTCTTTAGAGTCACCCTTGTTTGAATGAACATTGTTGTATCATGATCATGATATCACAAGAATTTGATTGAAAACCAAACTAATTGGATTGTTTCAGCATAATATGGAAACCGTTAAAAACTCGATAGTAAATCGAGAAGATTGCTGTGGCTGAACTACATAGACAGAATGGGAGAGAATAGACTGGTAACGAAGATTGCATTGTGAAGACCACAACGTGAAATAAAGTAAAGAATATCAAGGAAACGATGGAGAGAGGCTGTTATGAAGGATCTGAAAGAGGAGATAAATGACTAGAGACAGAGGGACTCCCTATTCTTGACGAGAGAGCATATGTAGGTACCCTGATGAGTCTAACCACCAACAGACGAAACATGTGTCCTTCAATGTGAGGGATGGGTGGGGGTTCCTCCCAGTCAAGCAACTAACGAATGTTCATTTTGGCGGAGACGCAGGCTGTTGAGCGTTCCACATGAGATTGTGGAACACAATGGTCGGAAGTATATAAGTGTAAAAGCGGATGAAGGGACGACTAAAGCCATGACCATTTAAATTGGCCACGTAAAGGCATATGGGCCAGAAACCGGTCTTGGAAGACGCTTGCTGGCGCTTTGGATGGCGGATGAGGGAACGGCAAAGTACGACGTGGAGCACAGGTGAACTTCCTTAGCTTTTTATTACTTTATATATATATATATATATATATATATATATATATATATATATATATATATATATATATATATATATTATATTTATATATATATATATATATATATATATATATATATATATATATATATATATATATATATATATATATATATATATATATTTATACATTATTATTATTTATTATTTATATATATATATTATATATACATATTTATATATATATTTATATATATATATATATATATATATATATATATATATATATATATATATATATATATATATATATATATATATATATAATTATTAGATGCGTATAGACCCGGTTGGACCACGCAAAGCATTCTGACTCATTTTCGAGTGTTCTTTCTGATCCTCCACATCTCCCTCATCCTTTCTCCGTGGATTCTCTTTCTCTCCTCCGTCCACCTTGATCCCGATATCCTCGAAATTTCTCTCTCTGATGCAACATTCCACATATGTATTTTGTTTCTGTACGTTCTTCTTTCCTCAATCTCCTCCGACCCATATGTGCCTTTCACAGATCAGCTCTGACTTGAGTGATCCATGGTACTGTTGACTTGACTCCTTGTATATATGTAAGAAGTCTACTAATATGTCCATAGAATTTCAACCTTCTTTTTCTTATGTCCGCCGCTACGTTAGACATTCTCTCTGTGGTCTTTCGAGAATGTAGTCTGTATCCTTCCTCTGTTAGTGTTGGGTCGAGAATTTTCCTCATAATTTTGCATTTTTCTTTTAGTATGTTTTCTATGCCGTTTTTTGTATGAAGTGTAAGTGTCTCGCTTGCATATAGAACTTCTGGTTTGATTACTGTGTTGTAGTGTCTTATTTTTTTGTGTGTGGATAGGCATTTCTTATTGTAGATATTGTATGTCTTACCGTATGCCCTCTTCATCTTCTGTAATCGAATCTTCTGTGTTCTCTTCTCTCCTCCTGTGGGTTCGAGAATCTCGCCCAGGTATTTGAAGTGAGTGACCCTATTTATTTTGACGTATTTGGTGTTCAAATTTTGGACATCTAATTTTCAACAAAAAAAGAGATGTTCCTTGAGTACATTCCAACGGTCGATGTTTTAGGATCCGGTCTCGCAAATCTTATTATTACAGCTCTGAAAAAGCATGGACTTGAATGTTCTCATGTGGTTGGTCAAGGTTACGTTACGATGGGGCTGCAGCTATGAGTGGGTATTTGCACAGTGCCCAAGCTTATGTTCGCCAAGAATGTCTTCTTGCTCTTTATGTACACTGTAGTGCACACTCTCTCAACCTTGCTATTGCTGATTCATGTTCATTAGCAAATGTCCGAAATTGCATTGGGATTATGCAGTCTGTGGTTCCTACCTTCGACATTCTGCTCAACGCACTGCTTACTTACTAACCAAAAAAGCTTGCTATCAAGGTGTGAAATACGGTGGGTCCACAACCATGAAGCTATTATAAGATTCAGGGAAATTTATTCAGCGATTGTGAATGCTCTCGAAGAACTCCAATTTAATCACAATAAGGAAACATCGCAACAAGCCGCCCAATTGCTAAGTACGCTTCGATCTTCGGATTTTGTGATGTGTTTAGTGATTCTTCAAAAAGTTATTAGCTATACATTGTCGCTATCAAAACAATTACAGACAATTGACATCGATCTTATCACGGTATTCAAACATGTAGATGATGTTATTAATGTCTTACAACTCTTGAGAAACAACACTGACGTCGAATATCTTCATCTCTATGAAGACGCAAAGATTTTACTGGAAGAAAATGGTGGTTTACTGCGAATGCCACGCGTCGTCGGAAGACAATTAAATAGACCGAACATTCCTGCATTGGATGTATGCATGTATTACAAAATTAATTTGTTCATTCCATTTCTTGATCATACAATTCAACAATTGGTTGAAAGGTTTACCAAACATAGTAAAGTAGTATCAGCATTATCTGGTGTGCTACCTTCAAATTTTACTGCCAGTTCTGAAATTGAAGAAGCAATTTCCATGTACTCATCACTGATTCTCGAAAGCAACATATCAGTGGTTAAAGAAGAACTTGAAGTATGGAAAACAGTGATGACAAGTATCTCGCCTACCCCGAAATCTAGTTTGGAATGCCTAGATATGTGCGATAAAAACCTTTATCCTAATATTTACACATTACTACGAATCTTGGCTAGCATTCCTCTATCCACTGCTACCCCAGAAAGGTCTTTCTCGAGCGAAGGAGACTGAAAAACTATTTACGAAACACTACAAGTGAAAACAGACTTAATGGTTTGGCTCTCATGAACATTCACTATGGAACAGATTTATTCTTTAATGGTTTTAGATTTAGCGCAGAGGAACGAAATTAATTTAACCATTTCATTTAAAGATAAGAACTTTATAAATATATCGTAATTTTTTCCGACTAAATCCTGTCTACGCCCATGGAGAAGAATTTTTTAAATTGAAGTTAAACTAACCTTAACACAAACAGCAAATTCTTTTTTGTCATCAACTGATGGATTGTATAATACTTTCAAGTTGTTCTTGGCTCTGTCACAAGGTTCATTGACCAATGATACAGACTCAGGTATTTTGTTTTGAACTTCTTTTGGCAACACGCATGTAATCAGATATGGTTCGAATGTATCCGCGCCTGGACTGCTCCATCCTCCATACCTATGGATCAAAGTACATAGTTTTTATAGATCAATTTTTTTCGATGAGAACTTTCGATGTGAAACACTAAACTCAAAGAGATTTACCACTAAACGCCGAAACTCTTCTTTAAAGTTCTCGACGCACGTTTCGCTAACCAAATTAATATCATCAGATGATTTGGTCTTCTCTTATGCTATCTATGATGGTAACATCTTATGCTATCTATGATGGTAACATGCTTAACGAAACGTGCGTCGAGAACTTTAAAAAAGTGTCACGGTGTCTAGTGGTAAATATCTTTCAGTTTATACTTTTCATAGCTTATCCAAAAAAAAAAAATTAACGACAATTTTAATTATACATCACATTTGATTCGTCCGCAGTAAATTCCCAATTAACATCTAAGAGATTAAGTCTTTCAGGTTTTTTTCGGACTGTTTCGAGAAATGGGAAGCAGCTATCCAGCAGGTGATGTTGCAGAGATGAAAATCCGAAGGAACCACGTCTAGAGACTACGCCTTGCCTGATAAAATTGGGCAGTTCGACTTCGTGATTGTTTCTCCCGAGCTCTGTTTGATGTGCATGGCCGTGCTTTATCTTGAAGCAAAATTGATCTTGAAGCAAAATTGGAGCCACTCATAATGCACCACGACATCTAGAGACTTCGTCCAAACAACCCTCCTTCACATAATTTTCGTTCAATCGTTCTTGTAGAAACATTCACACCATCCAAATCTGCTTTTATACATGCAGCACTCTTAAAGGGCTTAAGAAGATCTTGTCTCACTGTGTTAGGATAATAAGTGCGTTGTCCGCTAAGTTCTATTACAGTATATAGTGTCATATATATATATATATATATATATATATATATATATATATATATATATATATATATATATATATATATAGCTAAAACAGAGGATTACTCTTCTACAAGTCAACGATTTTCGCTACACTTATGTCCGATACTGTACATTAAATATTACTATACGTACCAAATATACTTATATTCTTTAACTTGAACAATCACAGGTTGATTGACGTCATTAAACCAAAGTTGACAGTAAGTATTCGGTGATGGGCTCCTGGAATTTATTAGACCGAGAATTCTGACAGTTGGTCCTAAGGCATTATTCTTCCTATTATCAAAGTAAGCTCCATACAAGTTAAATGTTGTGCTGTTAATAGAATGTAACAACTGCCAATAGGTGTTGCTATATCTTAAATCAAGTAGATCGGGAAATCTGTAAGCAAAAAAGATACTAACACATTCAAAGATTTTATAGATCACTTTATATTATGAATTAATAAAGCATAATGAATGATTTTAGGTAATCCTCTATATTCAACATACGAAGATACTAAATATAATATATATATATATATATATATATATATATATATATATATATATATATATATATATATATATATATATATATATATATATATGCTAGACTATTAGTCCGGGAATACATCCGATCGTTTGTGTCCCGTTTGTAAGGAACGTGCGTACGTTTCACCAAGGTCACACTTGGCATTCTCAATGCTTGTCTGAAGACTGCCTTCAGACAAGACTTCAGAGAAGTCTGAAGACTGTCTTCAGAAGAAGAAGTGCTTTCCTTGCGTTCGTCTGGAGCTTGGTTGATGACGGTTGAAAGGCTAGAGACCGGTTTCGAGAGATACGTGACATCGCATGGTGCTAGTAATAAATATATATATATATATATATATATATATATATATATATATATATATATATATATATATATATATATATATATATATATATATATATATATATATATATATATGCTAGACTATTAGTCCGGGAATACATCCGATCGTTTGTGTCCCGTTTGTAAGGAACGTGCGTACGTTTCACCAAGGTCACACTTGGCATTCTCAATGCTTGTCTGAAGACTGCCTTCAGACAAGACTTCAGAGAAGTCTGAAGACTGTCTTCAGAAGAAGAAGTGCTTTCCTTGCGTTCGTCTGGAGCTTGGTTGATGACGGTTGAAAGGCTAGAGACCGATTTCGAGAGATACGTGACGTCGCATGGTGGACAGTTGGGCGAAGGTGATCGGGGTACCACGTGGAGAAAGGATGAAAGATATATATATATATATATATATATATATATATATATATATATATATAGACCCCCTAATCGGCTACCTCAGTTACATTTATTAACAATTACTAAACACCAACTCACTTTATTTAACCTCTCGACGCACGTTTCGTTAACCATGTAGGTTAACGCACGTTTCGTTAACCATAATCACGAGATTATTCAATCTAGAGTGAATCATGATTACCGAAACGATATTCCTAAAGTTAAAACAAATCTCTTTGAGTTCGGTGTTTCACAGCGAAGGTTCCTGAAGAAGAATTAAAGTTTATGCTAATAAAAGCACCAAAAAATTGTATCACACACAGGTATGTGATATTGAATCATTGAATCATATAAAAACAGAATCACACCAATAAATTACAAGCTTTTAAGATGTGATTATTCTTCAGAATTTTGAGAATATCCTGCACAGACAGATCATTACTTTTAACATGTTGTGAAAGAATAGCGATACATCTGACTTTTTAGAGAAAGATAATGGACAGGAAAAGTACGTCGGGGTTTATAAATAGAAGCGAATAGTTTGAATTTTCTAGAGTTGTAATAAATAAAACCCAAATCTGCATAATGCGAGCCAATCTCCGTCAAGTACCACATTTGAATGTACTTACAATGCACAAGTTTGATTTAATTTCATGCTTTTTTTTCGATTCTGGTACCAAAAATTAATTGGAAAATTCGGTAAAGACTGTTGTATTTGATTAAAGAGATTCTCTTCTACCAGTTTCGTATTCGTGTATATTTTAACTGTATATCCATTAATTTTGTTGTCAATTTGATGAACTTTTTTTTAAAGTTCTCGACGCACGTTTCGCTAACCATATTAGCATGATCAGGAGATGATTTAATCTTCTCTTAGATTAAATCATCTCCTTATGATGCTAACATGATTAACGAAACGTGCGTCGAGAACTTAAAAAATGTGTTTCGTTGGCTAGTGGTAAATCTCTTTGAGTTTATATTTTTCAAAGTTTATTCAAAAAAAAATTAACTACAATTTTAATTATACATCACATCTGATTCTTTCGCAGAAACTAGTGCTATTAAATTGATAATTTTAAATGAATTATATTAAAATGAATTGTTGTTGTATTGATTATTTTGGTTGTTGGCCCTTTTTAAACGTTATCTGGAAAAAGTGATACAAACTTAATTATTAAAGATCATTACTTTTAACATGTTATGAAAGAATAGCGATAACATCTGACTTTTTAGAGAAAGATAATGGGCAGGAAAAGTACGCCGTGGTTTAGAAATTAAAGCGAATAGTTTGATTCTTCTAGAGTTGTAATAAATAAAACCAACATCTGCATAATGCGAGCCAATCTCCGTAAGGAGAAGTACCACATTTGAATGTACTTACAATGCACAAGTTTGATTTAATTTCATGCCTTTTTTTCGACAAAAATTGATTGGAAAATTTGGTAAAGATTGTTGTATTTGATTAAAGAGATTTTCTTCTGTCAATTTCGTATTCGTGTCTATTTTAAGTGTATATCCATTATTTTTGGTGTCAATTTCATGTACTCTGAAAAAAAAAACAAAAGAAAAAAATCGTGTAATATTTAACATTATGTAAGGAATGCTAATGTTTACTTCTCTCGATTACGTGACCCCAAAAGTGTGTTTTCGTAATACATAGTCAGTATATACAAGAAGAAACCAATTGCCATAACAACGGCAAAAATCTTTCCTACATTGTCTAATTTCATCATACGCAATCCCATGTTCAGATATGTAATGACGATGACTGACTTGAATGTAAAGTCATCTAAAATAAATAAAAAATATTATATATACTATATATAGAAAACATTTGGCTCAGTCATCATCATGTTTCGTAGCAATAGAACGAGACTGGCTGTGAAAAAGCTAATGAATAACGTCATCGGGACAACGATCATCAAGGGTAAATACAAACGAGAGGATGTTTTGATTCTGCGTATCCCGATGATTCCAACGGACTTGCCATTCGATTTTAAGCGGCTGCAACTCCCCGGGCGTCTGGCCTTTGCGATGACCATAAACAAATCACAAGGCCAGTCGTTGGAAGTTTGCGGAATTAACTTGGAGTTTCCGTGTTTCGCACATTGATAACTATATGTCGCGTCTTCGCGTATCGGAAGGCCATCAGCTTTGTATATTTACACACCGGAACACAAAACAAAAAACGTACTTTATCAGAAAGCTTTACACTTCATCACAGTATTTATCTTTCATGTAAATAAAAGACATTAAATTCATTTGAATTTGAAGCAAGTGTCATTTAATAACCTAACGAAATTCAAATCGTACAGGATGTAGCGAGTAGTCTCAATGAATTGGAATTGAATTGATCAAAAGTTACGATCAAGATATAGATACATATATATATATCATCATCATCATCATCATCATCATCAGCCCGCATCGATCCACTGCAGGATGAAGGCCTCTTCAGCATGCTTCCAACCTTCACGGTCCTGGGCTTTCCTCTGCCACTCGGGTCCAATATACTTAACGATGTCATCAATCCATCGTGCTTTCGGTCTTCTTCGCGGACGTTTGCGATCAAGCGGTATCCACTCCAGCATTGCCTTGGTCCATCTGTCGTCCCATCGCCTCGCTATATGGCCTGCTCATCTCCATTTCAACTGTTTTACTCTTCCAATGATGTCACAGACTTTTGTTTGTTCCCTGATCCATGCGCAGGACTTTCTGTCTCGTCTTATAATGCCAAGCATACATCTTTCAATTCCCCTCTGTGCCACCCGAAGTTTTTGAATTGATTGTGACGTGAGTGTCCAGGTTTCACATCCGTATGTTATAACGGGTAGAACGCACTGATCGAATACTTTTCTTTTCAGGCAAAGTGGGAGTCTGATCTTAAACACTATGTTGAGCCTACCAAATGCCTGCACGCCGTTCCACCTCCCGGGCGGTATTCCCCTCCATGGAAATCCTCTGCCCAAGATATATAAAGCTGTCCACAATCTCTAAATCCCTTCCTAGAACTGAAATTCTTCTGTCCTGAGCGAAGTTATTGAACATAACCTGTCTCTTTTTCAGGTTTATTTTCAAACCAAATGGTTCGCCAGCCCTTTGCAGTTCTTGTATGCGTCTTTGCAGCTCCTCTGGGTCTTGTGAAATGAGAATAATATCATCTGCATATCTAAGATGGTTTAAGTTTGCACCATTGATCTTTACACCATCCTGTTCCCAATCCAGTTTACGGAATACTTCTTCAAGGCCATCCGAGAAAAGAATAGGCGATATTGCGTCACCCTGCCGTACACCTCGTTTTATATTAATTCCCACTTCAAGATCGTCAAGGTGAATTGTGGCTGTAGCTCCATCATATATCGATCCTAATAGGTTTACATAGGCTCTCTCTACACCTTGGCTAAGCAGTGCATCCATTATCGCATGCTTTGAGATGGAATCAAATGCTTTTTCGTAGTCGATAAAAGCCAAGCACAGTGGCATGGTGTATTCGTTGTGCCTTTCTATGACCTGCTGTACAACCTGAATGTGATCCATTGTACTGAATCCACTTCTGAATCCTGCTTGTTCTCTTGGTTGTGCGTCATTCAGTTTTTTTAATATTCTTTTAGAAATTATCTTAGTGAAAACTTTGTACATCACTGATAGGAGGCTTATTGGACGGTAGTTCTTTAAATCTTCCTGTGCTCCTTTTTTATGTAAAAGGATCACTTCTGCATTTTTCCATAAGTCCGGTACTTTTTGTTCTTTGAGGCATTTTGAGTATAATTTTGCCAGTGTTTTATGTAACGTCCGACCACCAGCTTTTAGCATTTCGACAGTTACACTATCCTTTCCTGGAGCCTTGCCGTTCTTCATCAATTCTATAGCATTTGTTACTTCTTCCACTAGGATATCTGGCATTATATATTGTTCTTCCGTGGGTATTGCTGTCCCTGACTGGCTCTGATCTTCATATAACTGGGAATAAAACCTTCTAACAACTAACAATTTCTAACATTTGGGTACGCGTCCTGCACACTGTGCCATCCTCACGCTTTAAAGCATATATTTGCGTTCTTTTGCTTCTCAGCTTCTGTTTAGCTTTGTTAATTCCTTTGTTTTCTTCCAGGGTTTTTTGCACTAGCTGCATATTGAATCGGCGCGTGTCCTCTCTGATACGTTTTCTTATAGTTTTGCAGAGCTCAGTGTACTCGACCCTGCCAAAAGGACTACCTGCATTTCTCATTGCTCGCCGTTTCTTCATTGGTGCTATGGTGCTATTGGAGCAGCCGTTTGAAGTACATTGTTGGCGATTTCTTCATATTGAACTGATATTTCCACATCCTCTGGATCTTGTAACGCAGCAAACCGGTTTGACAAAACAATCTCAAAATCGCTTCCTCTCTCCAGCAGTTTTCCAGAATCCACCTTGCCCTTCTTTGATCTTACCATTCTTTCGCGCTCTTTTCGACATATATATATATATATATATATATATATATATATATATATATATATATATATATATATATATATATATATGAAAAACAGAAATTGTTCATCCGTACTTCCACGTACCTCTGCTCGTTTCAAATCAGTCGCCGCCACCACGTCGAGACAAGTTTCTCCCAGGTTTCTGGCCTCACAGCCGTCGTCAGCTGAGCTCGAGCCCAATGCAGGGAGGCAGCTGAATCGAAACGAACAGAGCAAGACCAGTCACTGGTCATATATATATATATATATATACATATATATATATATATATATATATATATATATATATATATATATATATATATATATATATATATATGATAATCGTTTTTATTTGGAAATGCATCAATACATAGAATAAGTGCATTGCATAGATAGCATAAGGTGGCGAAGTTTAGCAAATGCTACTCTTACACTCAACCGCCGAATGCTTTACATTATAAAGGTCTTAGAGTAGGAATAACAAACAAAACACCGACCTAACCAAGTTACAATTCTAACAGGAAAAAAAAACAATTTCTAAAGCGAAAGAAACGATCACAAAAAAAGTGTTCATTGCTGCAAAAATATTCCCTTCAACTGAAGCCCGAAGGAGGTGACACTCGAGGATTTTAATTTATTACTAACACTGTTGTATAATTTAGAACTACGATAAGAAAAACTACGCTGGAAAAGCGAAGTCTTATGGCGGGGAACTGATAAAACATTGCAGACTTGTCTGATGCTCACACTGAATTTCACCACGAAAACCCAATTTGTCCATCAAGTATGCCGGCTCAGAACATATTATAAGTTTATGCAGGAGAAGGAGATAGTAGTATTTCATAAATAATTCAATATTTAGCCAAGCTAATTTTTTATACTTATGTGAGACATGATCAAACTTCCTAATTCCACAAATGAATCCGACTAGATTATTTTGTGGTATCTGTAACTTATGCTTAGTAAAACAATCTAAACAAGGATAATATACCATACTACAATAGCTGAAGATTGGCAAAATTAACGCTTCGTTTTTTCCTCAATTTAAAGTTAATTAGATACCGATTAGCATACAATGTTCTGATTTTAAGATAGACTTTCAATAACATATTCTTTACATGGCTGGTAAAGCTCAACCTTTCATCAATTGTAAGTCCAAATATCTTTGCTTCTGAAGAGAACTGCAAATCATGATAACCGATGTTAATCTTTAGTACATTTCTGATACGATTTCTAACATTATTGGAACAAAATAATACAATACTTGATTTACTTTTATTTATTGATAAGTTGTGATTGGCGGAATATGCACAAAAACTGCGAATATCGGCATTCAATGCGGCAGCCGCCAGATCAGGTCTAAGGGGAGAAAAAGAATGAACAAGTTGGGTATCATCAGCAAAGGATTGAATAACTAAATAATTGATACAGAAAGGGAGATCAGCCGTATATATTAGAAATAACAATGGTCCCAAGACAGACCCCTGCGGTACGCCGGACTGAATCAGCTGAAATTCAGAACGGTGCCCCTCCAACTCCGTTCATTGACTCCTACCATGCAAGTATGATTGAAAGAAATATTGAACATTCGTGGAAAAACCAAAATAATTCCATTTCGCACACAAAAGTGCATGATTTATCTTATCAAAAGCTTTTGAGCAATCTATAGAAACCAAAGCTACTGCCATTCCCCTGTCCAAACTGTTTATCAAAGTATCAATCAAATTTAACAAAGCTGTGTTTGTACTATGCGAGGCTCGAAACCCTGACTGTTCAGCGAGCATGTGATATTTTACAACTCGCTCTAGTATTTTTGATATTATGGGCAATAGGTTTATTGGTTTTAAGTCTGAGGGGCCAAGTAACTTTGGGACTTGGAACAACGACAGCCTGGCACCATTTTATTGGAAAGTAATTACTTTCCAAATACCTATTAACTATATGTACTATATGTAGTAGGACAAGCGGCAAACATATTTTTATCATAGACAATGTAATGTCGTCAACCCCAGAAGCGTTTGCGTTAATACCTTTTATTATATCTGAAATGGTCGAAGGCCCAACAAGTGTAAAATCAAAGGTAGGCTTATCTACATCCAATCTATTACTGTAATAGAAGTTTAAAATGTGTTGGTTAACATTTGCAGAATGAAAAACATAAAGTAGTCGTTAATCAAAGATAGATTGCGAATGCCCGATGGAAGTTCAGACGTAGTCGACTTCTTATTCATTAAAACTTTGTTTGTTTTTTTCTAACCTAAACAAATTTTTACCAAATGTCAATTGACTGATTTAAAAAGATATTAAAAAACATATATATCTATGTATATGTATATGTTTATATTTATTAATTAAAGAAGAAAAAGAAGAAAAGAAGGAAGCGTGGAATAATTAGATTAAAATGAAAAATTAGTTTCCCAGCATTAAATTAGTAAGATATTTATTTCAACTTTTAATATTGAATTTTCGGTTGTCAATCTCAAGATAGTTTTTAATTATTTCCAGTTATTTGTTGTAGTCATAAATGCCTAAAAAACGAAAGTCCAAATTAAATTTGGTAACGTCTAAATCAAAGTATATGAAAGCTAAGCTTGCATGTGAAAGTCAAGATGAAACGGAAAAAGATTACAAAAAGAACAAAAAAGGAAAGACAATTTACGACGTATGAAATTAAAAATTCGTTGGAAAGTAAAAATAAATTGTGGTTTTTCATATGATCCTACAGTTGATTATAAACAAGAATCAAAATTAAGTTCAATGACAAAAATTTGGAGTTATTATAAAGCATTAAAGTGGACTGGTGAATGTGAGGGTTTATGCTGTTCAGCCGGCAAACTAAAACTAGAACCTTTGCGACAACTTCCAGAGCTATTAAAATCGCTACTCGATGGAACACATGTAAAATCAAATACATTTTTAAAACCTGTCAGACCTTACAACATTATAATGAACAGATTAATGTTAGGATGTCAAATTATAATAATTTAGATAAAAATTTAATATCCTCTTTACAAAATATTCTTCTTGAAGAAAATCCTTATTTACAAGATTTCAAATATGTTATAGAAAGTATTCCACCCCAAAATATAAACAATTATAAGTTAGTTATTGATGTAGATCGTAAACCAATTTCTGATCATAAAGGTCGTTACAACAAGCCAGCTTCAAATGAGGTAGCTGTAGTTTTAGTGGATCAAGAGTGTCAGAAAAGAGACATAATTCTGTATCCACGTGCGGGTGGTTTGAAAAGAATCAGTGAAACTCACAGTGCCTACGATACCCTTCAATATCCAATGATCTTTTGCCGTGGAGAAGATGGATATAACATCAGCATATTACAGTCTGGATTTCAGGCGAAATCAAATAAAAAATTTTCAGCTTTGCAATTTTATTACAGGCTTATGGAGATACAAAACGAATTTAATAGTTTACATCGTTATCGCCAGTTAACTAATCAATTCTGGGTTGATATGTACTCTAAAATTGAAAGTGTGATCGATTGGCATTTATAAGTATTGGCATATAATTACAACATTTATTTACATTTGTCATTAAAAAAAGTAAGAAATAATTTTAATAATATATTTATTTATATATATATATATATATATATATATATATATATATATATATATATATATATATATATATATATATATATATATATATATTATCATAATATATAAAATAGACGGCCCTCATTCCCCGGAGGCCAAGGGGCAACTACCTACGGCAGCGGGAAGACCTGCCCCAAGGCAGAGGGTGCTAAGAATCACCGGGTTAGATCAGGCTGCCATTGGACTTTTGATATTGCAACGTTAAATATACGGACTATGAAAACAGAGGCCCGATTGCAAGAACTGTTAATCGAACTTGACAACATACATTGGGATATTATTGGGCTCTGTGAAACACGAAGGAAGGGTGAAGAGTTAATCAAACTGGAACCAACTGGACACGTACTCTACACTCGAGGTACGGAAAATGGCCGATGTGGCGGAATAGGATTCCTCATCAATCGAAAGCTGAAGGACAGTGTGGTAAAATTTGAAAGTACATCCGACCGATTAGCCCAATGCGTCATTCAGCTGAATAAAAAGTTTAGGCTTCAAATCGTCCAAGCTTATGCACCAACTATAAGCCATAAAGATGAGGAAATTAAGGAATTTTATGATGATGTGGCCCAGCTTTTATACAAGGAGAAATGTAGGTACAAAATCCTGATGGGTGATTTTAATGCCAGAATTGGAACAACAAGAACGGAATTAATATAGAACGAGGTGTACGGCAGGGTGACGCAATATCGCCTATTCTTTTCTCGGCTGGCCTTGAAGAAGTATTCCGTAAACTGGATTGGGAACAGGATGGTGTAAAGATCAATGGTGCAAACTTAAACCATCTTAGATTTGCAGATGATATTATTCTCATTTTACAAGACCCAGAGGAGCTGCAAAAACGCATACAAGAACTGCAAAGGGCTGGCGAACCATTTGGCTTGAAAATAAACCTGAAAAAGAGTCAGGTTATGTTCAATAACTTCGCTCAGGACAGAAGAATTTCAGTTCTAGGAAGGGATTTAGAGATTGTGGACAGCTTTATATATCTTGGGCAGAGGATTTCCATGGAGGGGAATACCGCCCGGGAGGTGGAACGGCGTGTTAAATGTGGCTGGCAGGCATTTGGTAGGCTCAACATAGTGTTTAAGAGCAGACTCCCACTTTGCCTGAAAAGAAAAATATTCGATCAGTGCGTTCTACCCGTTATGACATACGGAAGTGAAACCTGGACACTCACATCGTAATCAATTCAAAAACTTCGGGTGGCACAGAGGGGAATGGAAAGATGTATGCTTGGCATTACAAGACGAGACAGAAAGTCCTGCGCATGGATCAGGGAACAAACAAAGGTCTGTGACATCATTGAAAGAGTAAAACAGTTGAAATGGAGATGGGCAGGCCATATAGCGAGGCGATGGGACGACAGATGGACCAAGGCAATCCTGGAGTGGATACCGCTTGATCGCAAACGTCCGCGAAGAAGACCGAAAGCACGATGGATTGATGACATCGTTAAGTATATTGGACCCGAGTGGCAGAGGAAAGCCCAGGACCGTGAAGGTTGGAAGCATGCTGAAGAGGCCTTCATCCTGCAGTGGATCGATGCGGGCTGATGATGATGATATATATATATATATATATATATATATATATATATATATATATATATATATATATATATATATATATATATATATATATTACGACTATACTACTATTACTACTACATACTATTACTGTATACTACTATTATACTACAAACAAAATGGGTGTGAAGAAGCGAATGATTGTTTCGCGTAAATCAAAAATCACAAACTACTCTGTAATTTAACTACAATTAAACACGTTTGAATTAATTCTCTTGTTTTATTTTTTAAGTATCTGAAAGCAAAAACATTTATTTTTTTTTCTTTATTTGGGTTTTTCGCCACTATCTAAAACTCACAAAAAAACGTTAACTTAACGTTAACGTTTCGGAGGGTACTCATTCAGACATTACTAAGGAAAGTCTGAATGATTGTGGCGTGTTCATATATTTTTTTTTCCTTTATTTGGGTTTTTCGCCACTATCTAAAACTCAAAAAATATCAAAAATACATTTTTATATCTTTAAAATTTTGTTCGTTAGGGAAATTTATTACAAAAAAGAATCACTGAGATATTTGTCTCCGTTTGGTTTTTTGTTTTTACCCAGTGATTCTTTCTCTAAATAAGAACAGGTATTTTTGATATTTTTTGAGTTTTAGATAGTGGCGAAAAACCCAAATAAAGGAAAAAAATTACTAAGGAAAAACATTCTGAAACACCCTTTAACTTCAGTACCATTTTGATCTCTCTAGATTCACTTGGTGGTCCACGCCTATACTTTTCGTGAAACTTTTCGTTTCCGGGGCGTTCTCAAACCGAGTGACAACAGTTTGCAATGGCGTGCTATAAAGTTTGATTTCAAAATTCTACCACAAAAAGTCAAGATAAGATTTAATCGCAAGATATCCTTTTAACCCCGCGAAAGGTTTTTCAAAATTTCGGATTCTGTGAACATTTTCCTCTTCTTGTAGTTAAAAGCCTTCCATCGCGAGGTTTATCGCCAATCGAGTCTCGACCTTCTGAGAATGTCTTAAACCTCTTGAACACTTAACACTTAATTTACACACATATCAATATTTTATCAATTTTGGATTGAGATCTAATTAAATATTATCATTGCCCATAAAATTAGATATCTGGTTTATTAATATAGTTGAGTGATTGTTTGGAAGTCTGGAAAATTGGAAAAGCTGTCCTGTTTGTAAGAGGGGTGTGATACTTTATCTTTGAATATGCCATTATATGGTTATCTTTGATAAGCAATATTTTTTAATCATCAACCATTTACAACATTGTGCAAGTTCTCCAACGTATTCGCATTTATATTATATATAGGGTATCCCCAGCGGAGTCTTTTTTCCTTTTAAACTGACCAAAATATCAATGTTTACGATTTCATAAATGTATAAAAGTTTTCAAGTTAAAACCATTCATATATCAGCCTATTGCTACTCTACAAATTGTAATTGTTGACCTCTATCATGTCAACGTTGGTCTAAAAAAATTAAGAACTATGATTTCAATCTTTTCGGTAGTACAAAATGTGGAACAATAAAGACATGTGACTCGGCTAGAATTGAACATGATTCAAAACAACATATTTACGAATCAGCCACAAAGTTTGATTTCATACATATTTACTTATTATTATATTTTATATACACCCTTCCTCTATCCATACAGCGGTCCATGCGAATCTTCCATTGTTCAAAACAGTACTGCAAGTCTTCTTTTGTCAGCTACTTCAGAACACGTGCGTCTTTCTCTTTCAGGAACCAAATAGTGTTTCTTTTAATGCAGATTTTACCTTAGGAAACAGATAAAAGTCTCACAGCGAAAGATCCTGTGAATAAGGCGGATGGTATAACACTGGAATTCTGTACTTGGCTAGAAATTTCTTAACAGACAATGCGGAATGAGCTGGCGCATTGTCGTGATGGAGAAAACATGACTTGCCCTTCCACAAGCCGGGTCGTTTTTTCCTTATTCTTTCACGGAGTACAGCAAGAACGTGAAGGTAGTAATGTTGATTAATGGTTTGATCAAGTGAAGGTACAGAATCCCATGAATATCGAAAAAAACGAAGGATATGTTTTTGAGGTTCTATTATTCATCATATTCAGGAAATCTAGAAACTGTACCTATTACCATATCCAAATCTACTCCAATACCTTATGAAGTACATCATATATACGGTGCTAGCCAAAAGTCGCCTCCCTCCTCTTTATCTTTGGAACGTTGATATTTAAACTAACGAAATTTGGAAAGTGAAAATGACTGGACGTAAACTCCTTTTCTAGTGATAACTGATGACGTAATCATCATACATGACGTCACACTACCATTGTGACCAATAATTTTCAATGGGAGTTTCAACACCTTGTTTGAAAGGTATTTAAAAGACCCATTCAACCATTCTAATTTTGTTTGGGTTCAAGTTAGTTTTACTAATAAAACCTAACATTTCAGTTTAGCATACAATTAATAGAGATTCGCAAGTCCGTCTCTGGACCATTGTCAAAAATCTGACGTTTTTGTAATTCTACAGCATATGTACCCCTTCTGCTTTTTACATGGTTTCAATTTCTGAATATTTACTTGAAATCTTTTTACACGAAACGTTTGACTTTCTAAATAAACACAATGGTACGTACTTTAGAAGACAAGGTAACAGCTATCTTATTGCTTGGTGAATGCGAAAGAAAATTTCCAACTAGAGAATACAGACATATTGGCAAGCCTGGACATTGTCTCACTATATCCAAGTATCTCCACAAACGAGACCCAATATTTTCGATAAACGAAGTCTGTCCACCATACGTGGGGAAACTCTCCGAACACTGCTTGAAGAATACATATTTTTCCTTCAACCAGCAGATCTACAGACAGACCGACGGTGCCCCAATGGGATCATCCTTATCACCCGTTATAGCCAACTGTTCATGACCAACTTCGAAACAAAGGCATTGGCCTTTAACACCTAAACTTTGGAAACGCTACGTAGATGATATCTTTATAATATGGCCTCACCGAAACGAACTTTTAAACAACTTCCTAACCCAGTTAAACGAAATCCACCCCAGAATACAGTTCACTCTGGAAGTCGAACAAGATAGGAGACTTTCGTTTTTGGATCTCCTCATCACAAGGAAACTTTCTGGAACCCTCGAATACACAGTGTATAGAATATCAACTCGCACCGATCGATACCTCAACGTTAAATCCCATCATCATCCTTCTCAAATCCAAGCAGTAGCGAACACATTGATTTCCAGATCCTTCCGACTGACGGTACCAGATAAACGAAGTGAAGAACTACCAAAAATTTTCGCAGCCCTTAGACAAAATGGATATTTAGAAAATTGTATCAGAAAGGCCATTCGCCGTCAGGAAACCCAGACACAAAGAACAATAGAGGATCAGAAACCATATGCACTAAAGGTCCTGCTACCATAAAACGACGTAAAAGGAATCACAGATAGGATAGGGAGACTACTAAGGAAACAGACGATCAGAACAACCTACAAGCCGCACAAAACTATCGCAAACATCCTAAAAAACCCCAAGGACAAAGTTAGGGTGGAATATCATCATGGGGTGTTAAACAGACGAATATTGTCAAGAATACAAAAACATAAAAACAACTTAAAAAACAAACAAACCACTTCCGCTCTGTTCCAGCACCATCTACAAACAGGACATAAAATCAATTTTGAAGGGGCCAAAGAAATAGCGCATATTGAAAAACTACAAGGTCCGAATAATCAGAGAGGCCTTTGAAATAGAAGAAAGGGGTGAGCTAAATACGCGAAACGACCCTCGCAACATTCCAAAAGTATGGAAATCTCTTCTGAAAAAAAGAAGAAACGCGGCAACGTGGCGACGAGGTAGAAAAATCAATAAACGGGTGCCCGACAACGTTGCCGAGAGCCGCAAACCGTCCCGAACTACCCCGATATAATCTGCGCAGTCGCCGACCGCCTATAACAGCGTGCACAATGAACCGTGCATGTCAATTGGAGTTTTCAGTCGAAGCGGACAACATTTGAGAATGCCGAATGAATGAATTCACAGAATCAATGGATCGACACCCGGAATTATAAAAAAAAAAAAAAAAATATATATATATATATATATATATATATATATATATATATATATATATATATATATATATATATATATATATATAATTTAAATATACATTCTGAAATAATTTTTGTCGCCAACACCCTCTGCCATGAGGATCATCTAGATTAGTCAATACGATGTTACCTCTTCTATTTTTTGGCTGATGTATGGCTGATTTGTAATGAAAAAAATGTTTTAACAATGTTTATTAGTTTATTCGTGAACTGATAACAAATATTCATTTGCCAACTATACTTTTACACATATTTGCTAATAATAATAATGATTATCATAGCTTTTTGATTACTCTTAGATTTCTGACCCTTAGGGTTCTGACCGTTATTGTAAAGAACTTTTTTCTGTCAAATGATGTGAAGTATCATTGTCGAAATTTACGAATGTAATTTCGTTTACTCCCTGTATGATGCTAAAGATGGTTATCATATTAAATTAATTACACTTTTTATCGTATTTGGAAAATACCATATTTTTTTTATTTCGATTGTCCTAAATAAGATATTTATTGTGTTGACCTAGGAGTGCCGCAGGAGTGCCCGAACAGGGAAGAAACCATTAGAAGAATCGAAAAAAAATAAGATTAGCAATGAACAAAACAAGAACAACATACATGACAAATAGGACCGACTCAAAAAAAACAACGATATCGTACATATATCTAAGTAAAAAATAATCACAATTCGTTATCTCAAAATACATTAAGAAAATCAGTTTGCAAATAACATTTACTTACTTAGCAATAAATTAAGATATGTTTGATCTTCGCAAAAGTACGTCCCTGATACCACACACAACTGATTCCTACACTCTTAACACAAATAATACATACAAGTTGATAATGAAATGATTTATATATAATAATAAACTGCTATATATAATAATACAGTTAAAGATAACGAATTGACTGGATACAATAAGAGTTTACATTTTTTTTTTGTAATTTTGCCCTTTGACTCAAAACTGTCCGGATTGTTTCATTTAAATAGGCCATTTTTGATAGCAACGTTTCAGGTAATATGTTGACATCATCAGGAGAAGAGCAACTTCTAATTTTATGCTGAATTCAATTTTAATCAGAATTTTAAGATTTATCGCACTACCATTTTATTTCGCCACCATTATTTTTCGCTATTGTGTAGTGCAGACGTGTACGCTTTATTGTGAATAAATACTCGCTAAAAACGCAGTGAAATTGTTGTATTTAACCTGAAGTTTTACCCGAAAGTGGATTTAAAATGTTTAATAAAAAATTTACTAGTTTATAACATGGGAAATGTATACTACTAATTATAGGGCGAAATGGTATATTAGTTTTGTGTATTTTTGGCAGACCATAAAAATGAGGTAGTTTATTATAATGTGGTGTAAGTAGTGATCTTTCTAATATCTGCAAATTCATGTTTGTGTTTACATAATGTATAGTAAATTTGTTTCTCTATTTTTAATGTAGGATCTGTACTGTATGTACAAACATAAGAACCACATTTAAAACAAAAAATACTCTTAGATCATTATTAACAAAAACTAAACCAAACAACACACAACAGAATACCAAAAATGAGGTTTATAAAAGTCCCTGCGAATGTGGTAAATATTAGATAGGTGAGATATGTAGACCGTTAGATGTTAGAGTAAAAAAACCTTCTTAGAAAGGGCGATTTTAATAAATCTAGAATTTGTCAACACGCAAGGGAATCGGGACATAAAATCAATTGGAATAATTCCAAAGTGGTTTTAAAAGAAACGGTAACAAAATACAGAAGATTAAAAGAAACCGCTATAATTAAGTTATATAAAAATAACTGTATCTCTATGCCTTCGGTACATTTAAATTCAATATAGTTCTTGATTCTAAAGAATACAATTACAAACGTTTAAGTGTTTCAATACCCAATAATCACACAGTAAACCTATATATATATATATATATATATATATATATATATATATATATATATATATATATATATATATATATATATATATATATATATATATATCCTTTAGATTACCCAGAGCTTCTCTTAATTGATTATATGGTTTTTACACAACCTTAATGTCCACTTTTTTCAAAATTTTGTCTAGTCCTCTTGTTAATTGGGCATCAAACGGTATTACCATGAATTTCTTTGTGTTCTGATCCTTTTGAAAAGTCGAAGATTATTTCAATATTTTTCTGAACTTATGTTTTCTAAATAGTTTATCTACAATGTTCTTATTATAACCATTCACTTCAGATACCTCCCTAATTAATTTCAATTGTTTGTTATAATTATCTTTATTTAAAGGAAAATTAATTAATATATTTACCATAAAATTTAAACTAGCCATCTTATTTTGGAAGCTAAGATTTGAATCATTAGGAATGTATTTCGAAGTGGTGGTGGTTTTTCTGAAAATATCAAAAAGCTAACGTATTTTTATTATTTCTACTAACTAACAGATCCAGAAATGGTAAACTATCGTTGTATGCTAACATGGTTAGCGAAACGTGCGTCGAGCAGTTCAAAAAAGCGTTTTGGTGTTTAGCGGCAAATCTCTTCAAGTTTAGTGTTTCACAGCAAAGGTTCCAACAGAAGAATTGATCATCTATACATATATATCTATATGTTATTAATCAACACTTCTATTGGAACCTTTGGTGTGAAACACTAAACTTGAAGAGATTTACCACGCGCCTCGAGCAGTTCAAAAAAAGTGATTTGGTGTTTAGTGGTAAACCTCTTCAAGTTTATTAATCAACGCCAAAACTCTGACTTATTTTGCTTAAATTGTTTCGACAGGGCTTCGAAAATGTTCATTCCCATGCATTTTTGGTCGTGAATAATCAATGGCGGCACCTAACGCGCGGTTAGTATTTTCTTACCAAATCTTCTGTCAATATATGACAAACACGTTCTTGCGAGATGCTCACAACCTCAGCTATCTCTCTATCCTTAGCAGGCCGCGGTGGTCTGGTGGATTAGTCGCCAGCCTGGCAATCCGAAGATAGCTGGTTCGATTCCAGCGCTCGGATGCATGTTTTTCTTAAATTATTCTGTTCGTCTTAGTTTCTATCCTACACACACAATTATATACTCACAGACGCACACACACGCCCACACATATCCACACCTAAATGTCTGTGATTGTTTCTAGGCAAGAGTGTAAAATCCGACAACAAATTACTCCTCAGTCACGCCAGTTAAAGGCTGGGTAAGGCCGGATGCCTTCTAAGAGCGTTGGTCGCTCGCCAATCGGTAGGCTTCCTGGTAGACTTATGGGTAGGCACATAACCAGGGGTTGTTAGCCTGTGGGGATGCTGGCCTGGATTTGTCGTTAGTTGATGACTGTGGTTCGAAACTCACGTTAAGTTGTGGATCCAGTCGCTAAATAGCCTTATATGCCGATGCACCTCTAACCGTAAATCCTTTCCTTTCTCTAACTTTAATTGGGCAGTCGTCTGGCAACGTTAAATTTAATTAAAGGGTGTTTATTAGAGTATTTCAAGGTCCTATTTTAAATACAAATTGTTCAGTATAAATGTTCAAATATAAATCTGCTCATTTATCTTTCAGACAGATAAGCATTTTCAATTTTTTAACGATAACAAAAAAAGCCCGTCGAAATATGAAATTAATTTTATTTACATAAGGTATTGATAAAATCGGTAGTTTTAAATATAAAAATATTAGTATAAATATTGTTTTCGGTTTTGATAATGTTTTTTTTGTCTGCTAAATTTATTTAGATTAGTAGTAGATCTATTTAGATTAACTGGTCCTTTTATATATATATATATATATATATATATATATATATATATATATATATATATATATATATATATATATATATATAGCGGTTGGCATTATATTGTTCAGCTATTACTGTAATAGAACTTAACGGACAACGTACTTATTATCCTAGCACAGTGAGACAAGATCTTAAGCAAAATCTTGATCTTGATCTTAAGCAAACCTCTCAGTGGAACCGAAGATTGGAAAAAATATAAAAGATTTGCGCGGTAAGGCAGATATAATGAAAGAATATTTGAAAGGTCAGCCATCTAGGAAGGTGACCGGAAAAGCCAAAGTTATAGTCCAAAAAGGCAAGAATAGATAATAGGAATCAAAGAACAAGTAATATCCTATATAGACCAATGTAGACAAAAAGCAAAAGCCAAAGGATCAAGGCTGCGTAGATATAATAAGCATAAGAAAAGGAAGGAACAAAACGCACATTTTTATAAAAATTAAAAACAGTTTATTCACGATCTTGAAACGAATGAACCTAGTAAACCTAATGCCCGAAACATCGACCCAACATGTTACGAATTTTAGAAAACAACTTGGAAAGTATCGGAGGGGTACAACACATCAACAGTCTGGGTCTCAGATATCGAAAACCTGTAAGAAGGTTTACGGGAAATGAAAATGGTTGAATTTACAACAGAAGTTTTTCTCTTACTTCAGAGAAAAAAGCGTAACCTTAACTTATGTTACATTGACTAGAGTAAGGCCTTCGACTCTGTCCCTCATGATTGGCTAGTTAAAGTTTTGGAAATTTACAAAATCTGCCCTAAAATCAGAGCAATGCTTACTCACTTAATGAAGTCTTGGAAGACAAATATATGGATATCGGGACAAATGCTGGAAGAGTTAACGTTGAGAAGGGAATTTTCCAGGGAGACTCTTTGTCACCAATGTGGTTGTGTCTGGCTTTAAATCCTATGTTTACGATTCTCAATCAGTCAACAATCGGGTTTCGGCACCAGTTAACAAACAGCAGAAGGTTATCACATCTGTTATATATGGATGACCAAAAACTATACGCAGAGTCCCAGAGCAAACTCCAATAGCTTATTAAAACCGTAAAAATATTCAGCGATGATATTAAGATATCCTTTGGGCTAGATAATGTTCTATTGTCAATATACAAAAAGGACAAGTTAAACAAAATCAGGAATTATTCTGTCAGATTCAATCATTGAAACCGGATGATACCTATCGGTCTCTCAGAATAGCACAAAATCAAATGCTAAACCATACTGCACTCAAACATGAGTTCCAAAATTAATATAAGAAAAAATTACAAAGCCTCTGAATACAAAACTCTCAGGGGGGAATATTTGTAAGGCAATTAACACATAGTCAGTGCCAGTGTTAACATATTCATTTGGAGTGGTCAAATGGTCAAACACAGAACTGGAATAGCTTGACCGCATGACTAAACGACTTTTAACAACATTTCGTTGTTTGCATACCAATTCTTCTGTGTTGAGATTATACATTCCTCGAAAATATGAAGGTAAGAGGTATATTAACATCAAAGAATTGTGTCTTAGTCAGGTGTCTAAGTCTAGAATTGTGTCTTATGAAGCTCGCAACTCAGCTTGATCACAATTATACACCACTAAAACTGAGCCATGCAAACTACACTATCGAAACACGGACAATTCAAAAAAAAAAAATTCTGGGAACATAAATCATTCATGGTAGATATGTGGAATTATCAAATGGCAATACTATTGATAAGAAAGCTTTTCTGCACTGGTTAGACGAGAATCAATTATATTCGGAAACTGAGGGTTTTGTTATTGCTATCCAGGATAAAGTCATCAAAACTAATAATTACAAGAAATATATCCTTAAAGAAAATATTGAAGATGTATGTCGAAAGTGTGGTAAAATAGGGGAGACTGTTGAGCACATTATTGGTGGATGTCCTACTTTAGCAGAAAACGCATATTTAGGAAGGCATAATCAGCTTGCTAAAATAATTCACCAAAAACTGTCACTGAATTATGGTCTTTTACCAACATCTACTCCGCTGTATTATAAATACAGTCCTCAAGCTGTTCTGGAGTCTGACGATGTGCTGCTCTACTGGGATAGACCGATAATAACTGTCGACTAGAATAGACCAAACATAGTTTTAATAAATAAAAACGAAAAGCGGGGATCAATTATTGATATATATATTTATATATATTCACAATATATATAAATCGGAGGTGGAAAAAGTTTCTAAGTATGAAAATATTTCTTAAGAATTGAAAAACATCTGGCAACTTGAAAAAGTCAACATCGAACCTTTTGTAATTTGCGCAGATGGATTGGTGAGCCACAGTTTCTCCAAAAGTTTAACAAATTGCGGACTAAATAGAAATATCATAAAAATGGGACAACGGCAACGGGCTATATTGTTGCAAACCTGCCACATAGTTCGAAAATGTTTATCTTAATGCTAACGGAATACTGGATTATAATGAAATTTATCCCCAGGCTCCGAGCCGAATTCCAATGTCGCGAGAGAGGAATCGGTTTATGGTTTCCAGCTTTTTAAGCTGAGAGACTGACACCAAGTCGATGAAAATAATAATAATAATAATTTAATCATAATTTAACAATATTTTATTGTTCCCAAAATTTAACTGGCGCCTTTTAAAAAACTAGGAATATTTTTATTGAGATTTATTGGGGCAACAAAATACCTTGAAATGGACTATATCATTTCTGCACTGGGCAGGGAACTATCACCCCAGCCGCCATACTCACGAGACTTGGCCCCTTTCGACTGCCACTTGCTTTCATCGAGCAGTTGTCATGAAACACTTCAATTATTATGGAGATGCCGAAAATTAGCTTGATGCCTGGAGCACGTCAAAAGATGTACAGTTTTTCTAGGAGGGCATCCACAAATGACCAAAAAGATTGGCGAAATATTCAGTTAGCGATGGTGCATGTATTGTATAGACAATTTTTTACCATTCTCCCAAATTAAACGCGTTGTTTTTTAAGAAAAAATTAAGAATAATTTTTTACCACCCCTGGTAATTGATAACCCCTTTCACATCCACCCATTTCGAAGACATGCATTCGTTTTACGACACCCTGAATGCACAAATTAATGTAACTAAGAAAATTTAAGTTTTCAGGTTAATTCCTCACTAGGTATTTAACATAATATAAGTTCTAAGAATATTATTAATAAATATACATACTCTTATTTATATTTGAGAGAAAAACATTCTTTAGGCATATATTCACTTTAAACCCGCTATTAAACTGAATTAACAATATGTGCATCTACTCATATATAGATATAAAGTCCTAAATCTCTGTACTAACATTTGCTTGAAACAGTGTTTAATATAACGCAATTTTAGATAAGATAAAAAATCCGAGCTCCCACTTTTGAATCTCTGATTTTAACTATTCTAATTACTAAACTGGGAGAGATTTACCGCTAAACAGCATCAAACAACATCATCAGCATCATCATACCGCTAATCAGCATAAGTAAAAAACGTTACGACCTCCTCACTGCAGTGAAATGTTAATGTGACGTTTATCAAAGTTCTATATCTGCCGGTTCACATGGCGACGATTCATCATTTTTCCAGTATTGTGATTTACGTACCGTTTATATCCAGTATTGTTCTTATTTTTAAATGGCTTATAAACTCCTACGGGCGTATTTACATACTTACCAACCGTGAAAAAAAAACCATCCGTTTGTCTTTATCGTCAATGATGGGTCTATGTGTGAATGGGCCGTTACACTTATACCGAAATTCCGCACACAGCTACAATGTAAATCCTGCCAAAAGGACTCACTGCATTTCTCATTGTCCATGATTTCTTCATTAATTCAATGGTCTCACTGGAGATTTTTGTCGTGTGAGGCGTTTTTCTTCTGGTACTATTGAAGCAGCCATTTGAAGCACATTGTTGGTGATTTCTTCATATTAAACTGATGTTTCCATCTCTTCCAGATCTTGTAACACCGCAAAGCGGTTCGACAAAGCAATCTCAAAATCGCTGCCTCTTCCTAGCAGTTTCCCAGAATCCACTTTGCCCTTCTTTGACCTTACCATTCGCGCTCTATTCTACAGTTAATCCTAACTTTTACTCATACCATTCGGTGGTCACTTCCAGCATTAAAATTGTTAAGAACGGTACAATTGCAAATTATTGTTTTATCGTTGGTCATGATGTAATCAATTTCACTTGTCCAGATCCAGATCCAGATGGACTTTTCCATGTCCCTTATAGAAAGAATTCATAATGTAAAGTTCTTGTCCTTCAGCAAAATCAACCAATCTATTGTCTCGCTCACCAATTCCATATGGGCCAGACCCATTTTCACCAACTGTTGTTGTTTCAATTCTGGCATTGAAATCACCCATCAAGACTTTGTAGCTACATTTCTCCTTGTATAAAAGCTGGGCCAGATCATCATAAAATTCCCCAATTTCCTCATCCCTATGGCTTAAAGTTGGTGCATAAGCTTGGACGATTTGAAGCCTAAACTTTTTATTCAGCTGAATAATACATTGGGCTAGTCGGTCAAAATTACTGTACTGTTCAATTAATTCTTCGCCCGGTCTTCGTGTTTCACAGGACCCAATAATATCCCAATATATGTTGTTAAGTTCGATTAACACTTCTTGCAATCGGGTCTCTATTTTCATAGTCCGTATATTAAGCGTAGCGATGTTAAAAATCGAATGCCATCGATATCTAACCCGATGATTATGTGCATCCTCTGTCTTAGGGCAGGTCTTTTCATTGCTGTAGGTAGTTGCCCTTTGGCTTTTGGTGAATGAGAGCCGTGTTTGCGGTTGTACTGTCATATTGTCATATTGAGATACCATGTTGAAGGTATGGACCGCAATCTGCCACGCTGGTTCAATACGGGTGTAAATTTTGGATCATGTTAGTCTGATGCCTTTGGCTTGACCTGTACGTCAGGGGTGATCCTCCCAGGAGCATCGTCTCCAGACGGCATAACTCAAAGCTTCATTGCCCTACTCAAAACTTCTTTACCTTATCAAGGTCTGTTCCACAAAGAGGATATATATATATATATATATATATATATATATATATATATATATATATATATATATATATATATATATATATATATATATATCCCTAAAGAAAATTTTATTTAATTCTTCTGATTTAGGGCCGATTCTATAAAGCAAGATTATACCAGGTATAAGCAATACTGGGAACAAACCCTCGTTGCGCCCGTTCTGTATAACTTTATACAGAATACTTTATAAAAAATGCCATATTTTCATGGCTGTGAAATGTAACTATAGTCTATATATATATATATATATATATATATATATATATATATATATATATATATATATATATATATATATATATATATATATATATATATATTTGTGTGTGTGATTATGAAATGTAACTACTTTAGTCTCTCGGGTATCTCGTTTTAGAGGAATGTCCACTGGTGGGCGGTTTCATTGACGTTTCAATGGAATCTCATCCACCTTTTTCAAAGCGTTTACTCAAAGCATGTGATGTGACTTTGACTTTATAACAAAAAGACTACATAGAATAGATGGATTAGCTATCTAAAAACAGAAACCGAATAAGAAAAACCGAATAAAAAAAAAAGAAAAAAACATAATTTCTAGTGGAACTAAGATGAAGTAGAACTATAGAACAAGTGATGAAATCATTATTAAATCTTCTGCACCTCCTTTGTATTCAGTCTGATACTGTGTAGCCTTTTGAATGCTCGGTCAATCATTCTAGAAAATTGTTTTAGAAACAACATAAAAATATTTAATATATTTTGTGAGTCTCCGCCACTGTTATTTTATTGTCCTACCGCTGTATTTTACGATCTTATGACTGTTTTGAAGGATATTTGCCCATTTTCTTAAATGTCTACTAATTACTTATCCAAATCCGTTAAAAAGATGCTTAATAAAAAATCCCTGGGCAACTAACCATCCCACATAGTAGTTTTAAAATACATCTACTTTTCAAGGAGGATATATCATTTTTTATAAACGCCCGTTCTGTAATGGGGGTTTGTTCCCAGTATAGCTTATACCTTGCATTGTAGAATTGGCCCTTAGGGATGCTTTGATATTTATTTCAAATATGAAGAGGAAATAAAATTCTCAAATTATATATGTATATATAAATTTCTTCTCCAAAACCCACGATTATATTTTCTATAAATTCTTTAGTGAAGGAAACTGAAGTCCATTTCAGGATGTATGTGTTTTGCTCAAGTCAAAGTCTCAGTTAGATAATTATTTAAATAACTATATGTTATCAGATTTCCACGAAAACACGTTTATTAAATCCATTCATATTTACTGAATTTAACAATATTCCATTGTTAGATTCTTTAATTTGTATACGACTTCTGATAATTCTATAATTTGCAGTATTACTATAAAAGATAAACTTAATATTTGAAAGGTTGTATTTGTTTGGTCACTCTCAAGGTTGTTCTCATATTGATTCAAATTAAATTAATAATAATAATAATAATAACAACTAGCACCAGAAGAATCCTACAAATATTTAGGAATACCCCAAAAGCATAAACTTGATCATAACCGGTTAAAGAAGGACTTTTCCATTCTATACCAAAAGAGACTTACAAAACTTTTAAACACCAAACTGAACAGTGGAAACCTCATTAGAGCGATCAACGGTTGGGCAGTGCCAACTCTGACATATTCTTTTGGCATAGTTAAATGGTCAGAAACTGACCTTGATGAACTTGATACGTTGACACGCCGAACATTGACATAGTTCCGATGCCTGCATCCAAACTCATCTACGAAAAGACTATACATCCCAAGAAAGTTGGGGGGTAGAGGCCTTATATACGTAAAAAATCTCTGTCTCAATCAAGAAAATAGAATGAGAAAACACTTCATTGATTCAAACAGTACGTTAATGAAATTGGTTGCAAATGAGGACCGGGGTTTCACCCCACTGAACCTAAATAAACAAAATCGTAATGATAACAGAACAACACTCACGGACTGCGTTCGAGAATGGAAAGGACAAACATTGCACGGAAGGTTTCCTAAGTCACTCGAAGATGACACCATTGACGAACAATTGTCTCTGAAGTGGCTGACCGATAGACTCTGGTACCCAGAAACAGAAGGTTTCGCGATATCTATTCAATATAGGGTAACAAGAACAAAAAACTATGAAAAGCACATACTGCATTTGGACGTAGTCGATAAGTGCGGTACTTTGGGGGAAACAATTGAGCACCTTATTGGCGGTTGCCCGGCATAATCAGCTGGCAAGAATTATACATCAACAAATTGCAATAAAATACTCGCTATTAAAAAGCGCACCTCCTCCATATTATAAGTACCCGCCTTTTCCTATACTTGAATCATCCGATACCAATCTTTACTGGGACAGACCATCCCTACTGATCGAACGGTTGATTATAACAAGCCGGATATTGTTCTAATAAACAAAAAGGACAAGGGGGCTTTTATAATTGACATCGCAGTGCCGCTATTTCACAACATTAGAAAAACTGAGATAGAAAAATCCACAAAGTATGAAAATCTGGCATACGACTTGAAGAACTAGTGGAAACTGAGTAAAGTAGATGTAGTGCCCTTCGTTATATCCGCCGAAGGCCTGATAACTAAGAGATTTTCAAAGAACCACGAGAGCCTCGGTATCTCGAGATTGATTGCTATAGTGGGACAGCGTGCCGTGCTCTTGCAGACGTGTGACATTGTTCGTGAGATATTATGCTAGGGTGAGAGGAGCTGAATTGCTTTTTCATCTTGGCATTGGAATATCGGCCAGCATGAGCTGAGATTCTACAGTAAGTATGAGCAGAATAATAATAATAATAATAATATTCTTTATATATCACTTGGATACTACATACAATCTGTAATTCATTTATATTTATACTTGTCTATCCATAATACAAATATATCTAAATATCCCCATGGAAAAATTTGAAATGTAAGAAAGTTCTGTATTCCCTACATTATGTCCTAAAATCTAAACTTATCCAAAAAAACAGGAAAATTTGCATCTGTAAAATACCCGTTCGGAGAGTAGACACTTATAATAATAATAATAATAATAATAATATTTATTTAATTAAAATTAAGTCTAATTTTTTAAAAATCTTATACAGATCATTGATGTATATAAGAAACAAAAAGGGACCGATCCCTTGGGGGATACCAATGTCATTTTCCAGAATTCCTGATATAGCACCATTTACTTTTGTTCGATGAAAGCGGTCACTTAAATAATGTTTAAACCATTTTATAACACAAGATTTCACTCTGTAACATTGTAGCTTCACAATCAGATCTTCTTTGTTTATAGTCTCAAATGCATGTCTCAGGTCCACAAATACACCAATCACAACATTATCTTCACCAATATCTTGGCGCAATTTCGTACAAAGATGTTGCAGTGCGTCTGCATGTGTGTCTGCAGTGTGTCTGCATGAATGTTTATCACGAAATCCCGACTGTCCCACATAAATGTAATTTTGCTTTTCAAAGTATCTGCACAACTGTCTACATACCACTATTTCTAATATTTTGTCAACAATCGGCAATAGATTGATTGGCCTAAAATCCTCTGCTAATACACGGTTTTCAACCTTTGGTATTAGAACAATGATGCTCACTTTCGCATTCCTTGGAACTGGACCACTGGACAACGACGTATTGATTAAATGCAGTAATGGATAACCCACCTGCTGAAATACGGTCTTTAAAAATTTTATATTACATTTATGATCATTTTTTATATTCATTACAGTATTTCTCAGTTGAGATGATGTTAATAAATCAAATCGATCCAAACTTTCTTCACCTGAATGGATGTTAACGGTACTGTTAAATGTTTGAATCTGATTTGGTATGGTTCGAGCTATTTCCCGAATACTTTCAGCATAAAAATTGTTAAAATTCTCTTCTAACGTTCCAACACTCCTTCGGAAAACAATATCCTCAAACACGTCGGACTTTCTGCCACTCCCCACCAATTCTTTCAACATATTTTCTTGCTATTATCTCTATTACGATCAATATTCTGTTCATAAAATGCCACTTTTTCGTTCCTAATCACCATTACAAACTTATTACGTTTCCTCTTATAATCATTCCAGTCAGTATCGTTTCTAGTTAATTTGAACTTCTTGTAGGCCATATTGATGGAATTTGTAATCCACGGTGTTGCGTCAATATTAATCGTCTTTAAGGGTGCCAAGGCATTAACTGTCTTATGGATGTTGTTCATAAAATGTTCATAGAGGTGGCCCACATTTGTTGACGTGTCGTTCCAGTTTCTTCCAATTAATTCTATTCTAATTCGATTCAGGGCTTAAATTTCTTATCAGTTTATACTTACGTTTTTTCAAATTTGTTTCGCATTTAAGGATAAACCCAATGGTTTCATGATCAGGAAGTTACGAAAAATTCCTACCAGCTTCGGTCGAAGTATAATCATTAATAAATACCAGATCAATGAGTGAACGAGTATCGAGCGATACTCGCGTATAGCTTTATATGACTTGTCTAAATCCAGAATTATCGCTTATTGCCTCTAATTTTCGTTTATTCGGACAATCAATTTTCCAACATATAGAAAAATCTCCGGTGATTACGGATCTGTTTGAAGTTATAACCGGATCATTGACCACATCTTTCCAAAAACCTAAAAATTTATCAATATTACCATTTGGTGACCGATATATATCTCCAAATAACGTGTCACTATTTAGAATTTTTATTTTCATAAATAGAGCCCAAAAGTTACACAGGTACGCCATCCCTGATGTAGATTATGACACCTGTGTGACGACTATTTGAGTGGCACACATAATGTTTATAACCCGGTATTGAAAATTCACTATCCTGTATCGCCTTCGTAATGTGGGTTTCAGTCATGAAACAAATTCATCACTTTCGTCATTTTACATACAAGGATACACACACCTCTCTATTCACCTCTCTTAATTACTATTCATATTTAATTTTTTGTTTGGGCTTTTCTATTTCTCTTTGATAACACCTGCATTTTCTGTCAAACACAGTGTGATAGCAATCAACATCATTATTTGAGAACTACACTCTCCAGATTCATGATTTTCACTGCAAATGGGGCATACGGGATTAGACTGACTGCAGTTACGGGCTTTGTGTCCATATCTCCAACATTTAAAACACCTGAATACACTTACACATTCATAAACTGAAAAACTATACCATCCCATAGAAAGTCATTTTAAATTAATCAAATTGTTAAAAGCAGGTGTAACATTATACTCCTTCTTCCCCTTTGGTATGTACTTTTTCATTATACTAATATCTGCTCCATCAACGTGCCGTAATTTCTCCTTATTCATTCATTCATCTCGGTACACCCACTATAATAATTTGAGGATATTTTATCTTTGGAATTTTTATATCGAATTGGTCTGACAAGGCTGCCGAGGTTTGAAGTTTTTGTAAGAATTCCTCGGTATCGCATTCGATATGAATACTACCCTGAACCCATTTTTAGGTTTTATGATCAAAGGGGAATTTCTCACCACATTTTTATTTTTTACTACTTCGCTCCAGCTTTTGTTACTAAAAATACCATCCATTTGGACGATCTTCAAACACTCTGTGGTTTTTTTAAGAATCTCTTCACTATTCTTTTGAATTACCGTGAGTTTTGACCCATTTTTTAAACACTCTACAGCAAGCGGTAAACAGTCATCGAACAAAAACCATACATTCCTGTTGTCAGCAACTGACTTACATACATTATCTTTTATTTTGACACAAAGTGAGTGATAACGTCCTTCGCAATAATTGTACTGAACATGTTTATTATTCACTACAAATTGTCTGAACTGGCCGAACACGTCCTATCACTAGCCATGATCGTACACTACAAATTAGAGTGTTAAAACTTCCAAAATTCGCACACTTTACACAACCGTTTGTTATACTCAGTTGATATGACTGTCTTTGACATATGACAGTAGTTTCATATCATTTCGCTTGTTTAATTGGAAATTACCTCGTCTTTTGAAAGTTTCGCATTCTTTTAAATGGATTTATATAAAAATTTTGTCTAATTTTTTATGGCTATGCACTAAACATGTTACAAAAGTGTTACCACAATGAAGTTCTGTCAAAAAAAAAAGTTTGTGGTAGTTATATATTCCGTTCTTATGAGAACCACCGTGTCAGCATGAACATAGACTCCAAGCCGCACGCAAATAAAAACGTCACTAATTGTGTCACTATATTTATATACATATATTCCTAGAATATATTTATTCCTGAGTTTTTTCTTCTGGTGCTATTGAAGCAGCCGTTTGAAGCACATTGTTGGTGATTTCTTCATATTAATCTCATGTTTCCATCTCCTCCGAATCTTGTTTATGGTTCAAGGACTTACTTTCAAGTAAGGCAGAGGTGTATGTTAGGGGAATTGTTGCAGAAAGTGCCTAAAATCTGCCGTTAAAAAATTTTCTCTTGTAGCCGATCAGAGTTAAAGTTTCTCCCAATTTTTTTTTTCTTAAGGTGATTAAATGATAGAAAATCCTCCCCAACATAGCAACTTTTTATCGGTATCTCTTAAACTCTTCAAGTCTTATCGTTGAAATAAGGATAATCGCGGTAATCGTCAGACTGTTTGTCGGAAGAGTCCCGATAAACATTTCGGGCCTGGTGAGAATTTTAGATCTAACTTCGGATTATTTCGCAACGGTGCGTACCGAAATCGCTACGATAACGCAGATTTTGATAATCCACTAACTGAATTGAGTTTATTAAGCGGATTAGTTTGATTGCTTCCAAATTGTTTCGGATACTGCCGTCGATATGAATAAAGTGAGGCGCGAAAATTTTGTATGAAACTTATCAGATTACATGGAGTGTTTTAAATGTTTTTAAAACAGATACTACAATAAACAGATTATCTAAGAAATATTTGCTGTTATAAAAATAAAAACGTCACTAATTGTGTCACTATATTTATATACATATATTCCTAGAATATATTTATTCCTGAGTTTTTTCTTCTGGTGCTATTGAAGCAGCCGTTTGAAGCACATTGTTGGTGATTTCTTCATATTAATCTCATGTTTCCATCTCCTCCGGATCTTGTTTATGGTTCAAGGACTTACTTTCAAGTAAGGCAGGGGTGTATGTTAGGGGAATTGTTGCAGAAAGTGCCTAAAATCTGCCGTTAAAAAATTTTCTCTTGTAGCCGATCAGAGTTAAAGTTTCTCCCAATTTTTTTTTTCTTACGGTGATTAAATGATAGAAAACCCTCCCCAACATAGCAACTTTTTATCGATATCTCTTAAACTCTTCAAGTCTTATCGTTGAAATAAGGATAATCGCGGTAATCGTCAGACTGTTTGTGGGAAGAGTCCCGATAAACATTTCGGGCCTGGTGAGAATTTTAGATCTAACCTCGGATTATTTCGCAACGGTGCGTACCGAAATCGCTACGATAACGCAGATTTTGATAATCCACTAACTAAATTGAGTTTATTAAGCGGATTAGTTTGATTGCTTCCAAATTGTTTCGGATACTCCCGTCTCTTGGCGTCTGAGATGCGTAAAAGAAAGAGTGAGAGAGTTACACTCTAACAGAGGCAGAGAACGGAGAGTTCCTCGAATGTACAGTACTTAAGCGATGTTAACACCACGAATGCACTGCTTCGAATGAGTACTGCACTGTACTTCCAAACCTCGAAGGCCAAGCTATGTTGCTTATCATACAATATGTTATTCTATGTTGTACCATAGAATAATCCCGGCGCGAAGGTAGCGTATGACCTCTTCCTTTAACTCCCCCTCGGTTCTGAAATTCGTTCCACTCAGGTACGAGTTGACAACGCACGAAAGAGATGATAATCAATGGGTGCTAGATCGGGGCTGTGACGTTATTTCATTGAAATTGGTCGATGAGTTCGGTTGTTGCACGGGCGGCGTGAATCCTGATGCAAACGAACTTCCTTCGACTACATGCTCCTTCTTTTGTTTTGAATTGCACGGTGAAGGTTCTTCAAAGTGTGACACCAGCAATCAGCGTTTATTTTATCCCGGTAGACATAAATTCGCACAACAACATCTCCTTCCTATCTTAAGAACAGTTGGTGTTCTGTCAAAATTTTGTCAATAGTAGCTTACTGACATCAAGTCGTCGATCTTCATTACATTACAAGAATTACCCCCTTCACTGTTGCAATATATATATATATATATATATATATATATATATATATATATATATATATATATATATATATATATATATATATACCAGGTGTCCCCGTAAGGTTGAATCGAGGCCGGATCTTGAAAACTATTTATCCCACAGCTTTGGGGAAAAAAAATTATACTAAAAATGATCATGAGAAATTCACCAAAAATATTTTTAAGCTTCTAAAACGACCGCAAGAGGGCGTCACGAGCTAAACATTTTTAAAAATAATTTTTTTGTGTATTTTCAAGTGTTAAGCGAGTAAGAAAAATTCTCAGTTATAATTAGCAAACTGTCTCCTACGAATGATCATTTTTAGTACAATTTTTTTTCACTAAAGCTGTGGGATAAATAGTATTCAAGTTACGGCCGCGATCCATCCTTAATGGGACACCTGGTATATATATATATATATATATATATATATATATATATATATATATATATATATATATATATATATATATATATATATACATATATATAATATTTTCACGGATGGTAGTTAATGTTTCAAAATCATTCCGGGAGTCGATCCGTCGATCCTGTGAAGAGTCACGACGTTTCGCCAAAAAAAAAAATGCCATTTGGCATTTTCAAGTGTTGTCCACTTCGACTGAAGAGGCGAACTGGTGGGCGGTTTCGCTGACGTTTCAATGGAATCGAAGTTTACTCGATGCATCCGATGTGACTTTGGCTCTATAACAAAAAAATAATGTTGACACAAATGGGACCCTATTGATTAGCGAATATTCGTAAGCACTTAAAGCCGTACAGTAAAAGACAGATAATAAGACCACTTAAAATAGATTCTTCTTCTTCTTGCTTGAGGCCACCTGAAGCGGACCTTTTGGCTTTGCTGCGGGGCAATTGCCAGCTCAGTTTGTTGGCAGCCCAGAGGTTGTCTGGCTCTTAGGCCATATCCAGCCCACCGACAATATCCTTACTGTCGATTTAATAAAGTGCTGTGTGTTCTTCCATTTTCATATTGTAGCGACTTAGTACTTATCATACCTTGGGATATATTAGTTATACTGCAACAAAGGAATATGGTAATGACGTCACAAACATAAACGTTCAGACAAAAGAAGGGAGGTTAGATATAGCAAAGCTGAGTATTAAAGATTCATTTTTTAGCATTCAAGAAATCTATCATTACCCTGATTAGTTCTTGATTTAAATTCGATAGGATTGTATGAATTGAAATAGGGGAGGGTAGATTTAGTTTAATAGCACTTAAAATAGATGGATTACCTATCTTACAACAGAAACCGAATAAGAGGTATACAACAAACATAAAGTGATCAAATGATTATTAAGTCTTCTGCTGATTCTCTGTATTCAGCCTGATACCCTGTCCTTTTGAATGCTCGGTAAATCATTCTGGAAAATTAATATTGCCTTAGAAACAACGTACAAATATATAATATATTTTGTAAGTCTCCGCCACTGTTATTTTATTGTCCCACTACTGTATTTTACAATCTTATTTTTGTTTTGAAAATTATTTGCCCATTTTTTTTAAATGCCTGCATTACTTACCCAAATTCATTAAAAAGATGCTTAATCAGTGCTGTGGGTACCGTGTTCGAAGCAGCGTGCATCCGCTACGAGCTAAGAAGGGTTCTTCTCTGTACGTAGTATTAACCTGTGTCTCACCCATACAAAGAAAGGGTAAGTGGTACATATATCGATTGTACTATTGCTTTTTTCTATATTTTTTAAAGTTTTTTCCCTCATTTGAATTGAATTTCGATCGAAAAGGGGAGGTTTGTTCATAGAAAAATGTTTAGCAAGGAGGGGGGCCTGCCCCCCCTCGACAAAAATATTACTTCCAACGAAAAACCTAAAGAAGGGACAATAGTCGATTCACCCTCTTTAAAAAGACCCATTATTGTCTACGATGAAAATGATATAGGACCATTTTTTGTCTACATCGAAACGTCAACAAAAAATACAAGTAGTATCGGCAGATTCTCGCATTTAAAAATCGCCAGAGATATATTTAATCTAAATTTAGTGGATGTAAAAAAAATTATTAATAAAGGAATAAATAGAATTGCGATCGAATTTAAAACTTTTACAGCAGCAAATAACTTTTCGAACAACGAAACAATACGAGAAAAGGATACATTCCATTCAATTTCACTACCTCCAAGGGAATAGTCAGGCAAATAGATCTGGATTTTAAGGAATAGGCGTTATTAAAGGACTGTTATGCAGAGTTTCCAATCCAAAACATTAAAAGACTGAACAGGAAATCCCTCAAAGACGGTTCTGTAGAATATATCCCAACCGGTACTTGTCTATTCACATTCAAGGGCACAATTATACCAAAAACAGTAAAAGTCTACAACATGGCATTAACAGTATCAATATACATATCCCCCGTAACCCAATGTTTTTCTTGCCTAAAATTCGGCCACACTAAAGCTAATTGTAAAGGTTCCGAGACGTGTTTTAACTGTGGAGATAAGAAAAATAAGAACGATCCACAACACTTCATCACACCTCACAAGGACTATATTCTACCGAATGAAAGAAGAGCCACTCATTTCAATCAAAACTCTAACAAACGTTTGCGCAAAAACTTTGCGCAAGCAACTATTAACGAACCAACGAAAAAAAGGATAGTAATGAAAGGGTATGACAAAGAAGCCCACAAAGAAGCTTTATACACACTAAATTCACGATCAGAAAAATCTGCTCCGATATACCTTACCAAATCCTCATCTGAATACGCTTCCTCTTCTATAGCTAGTTGCTCTTCTCAGCCTCCAAGTGCCACATACTCAGCCTCTCATAATATTTCAAACTCTCCACTCGAAACAGAAATTTTACTCTCGAGCAATCACAGCAGTCAATTAGAATTAATATAAAAATTCTCGAGCTCCCCAGACGGGAGATCCCTCATCTACATTTTTTTAAGTAGCCACCTCCACGGCGCCTCATACAGGGATCGCGACGATCCCTCCTTCGTCGAATAAAATTCACAGCATTAACCTCTTTCAAAAAAAAAAAACCTACGAATACTACAATGGAATCTCAGAAGTTCCAACAAAAATCGAGGTAATTTAATCTCAATTTTAAATTCAGAAACCATAGATATCGTATTTCTAAATGAAACATATTAAAACAACATATTAAGACAAGATAGACAAGATGGATATGGAGGTGTAGCAACCCTCATAAGAAAAAACATCCTATTTTCTCACATAAAATCATTCAATTCCGACAACATTCAATACATTACCATTAAAGTTGGAGATATATTCCTCACAAACATATATTGCAACTCGGGAAACTTGGATAACCAGGATTTGTTCAATCAAATAATAAATACCGGGTCGCCTGTAATCGTTATGGGTGATCTTAATGCACATCACAACCTTTGGGACAAAACAACTCCTAACAGAACAGGGAAAATAATATATGATTGATTATTCACACACGATCTTGTGGTATGCAATTCGGGAGCGCCCACGATGTTCCAAAATCCAAATACTCCGATCAGTGCCGTCGATCTAACGATTATAAGTCCTCAACTAACGTCATCATCGCACTGGGAAACGCTCATCGACTACGCCTGGAGTGGTCACATTCCCACGATGCTTTCCCTAAACTTCAATCCCAATCTTCTTCAATCGAAAACTTTAGAAATGCCGATTGGAACTTATTTTATGAAGAAATGCTAACAAACTTTATTCCTGAGACAACATCTTTCGATGACTTACACTGTCAAGTTTCAAGGGCTGCAGAAGTAGCAATCCCAGATAAGACAATAAATAAACCAGTACAAGTAGGCAACCCCTGGTGGGACGAAGACTGTTCCAAGATCATTCGAGAAAGAAAGCACGCTATCAAAAACTTCAGCCTCAATCCAACAATTGACAATTACATCAATGCAAAAAAAATCATAGCCATTTCCCGCAGGAAATTAAAGAAGAAAAAAACAGAAAAGTTTAAAGAATTTTGTGAATCTCTAAATAGAAAATCTCAACCTTCCTATATCTGGAATAAGATTAAAAAATTCGGGAACTCTCAAACTGCATACAACAGGGCGAACATCGAGGACCAGTCGAAAATTCAAATTATAGAAAGGATGGCGATTTTTAACTACCAACCTTCATTTAACTTCCAGGAAAACTCTGAGCAACTCAAACCTTTTTCATTTCTTGAACTTAATTATAGTCTTCTAAACAAAAAACACTCTACACCCGGTCTGGGCATCGTCATGGCGATTGAAGGAAAACATTCCTTTTGGGGGAGCCGGATCAAAATCAAATAAAAACTTTTCCAAAGTGGACAAAAATATGTTATATGTCCTGCGTCCTTTGGCCTTCGCCCTTCTAATTAAATTTATTTTGAGGTGGCCGACCTTTCAAACTTGAGAGAGTGTTAATGGCCCTCCTAAAACTTTAAATGTTCGTCGAAAAACCCTCATTTTTATATGAAAATTCAAATTATAGAAAGGATGGCGATTTTTAACTACCAACCTTCATTTAACTTCCAGGAAAACTCCAAGAACTTCCAGAACAAACTCAAACCTTTTTCAATTCATGAACTTAATTAGAGTCTTCTAAACAAAAACACTCTACACCCGGTCTGGATGATGTCTCTTACTTGATGATCAAATCCATGCCTTTAAGAAATAAACTCCAACTACTAAAAATATATAATAGTATCCTTGCAGAGGACCAACCTATACCAGATTACTGGAGATGATACAATATAGTGGGAATCCTAAAACCAGGGAAAACAGCAAAAAACCCAGAAAATTTTAGACCGATATTTATGGCCTCATGTTATGCAAAAGTCCTGGATATCCTGATTAAAAACCGCATCGAATGGGACCTAGAAAACCGAGGCGTATTTCATCCCTTACAAACAGGCTTTAGGAAGGGCATGGGTATCTTCTATAACATATGTTACATCACTACCTTTATCAGCCATGCTTTTTTAAACAGCTAAAAGGTTTTGGCGGTATTTCTGGATATAAAATCTGCCTACGACTATGTTAACGTCTACACCTTATATAACAAAATGACATACTTAAACATCCCCTCACAAATCAATAAATTAGTATTTAATATTCTAATCAACAGGGAGCTATATACTCGGAAAAACGACGGAGAACTACACGGACCATTATACACGTCCACTGGGTTGCCACAGGGTTCGCTACTTAGTTCCATTGAGACGTTCCTCGGAGACGTTCAGATTATAGAATATGCAGATGATATAGCAATTTTTTGTAAGAGAAAGGATATTACTAAATTGGCCCAACGTATTAATGCGGCAGTTGACGTAAGGCAATCGCTAGAGGAGAGCAATCTTCAACTATCACCCAATAAATGCGAAGCAATCTGCTTCTCTAGGCGACCTCTGAAAGTCCTCTCTCCAACCATTAACATCCAAAACGTAACCCTAACTTATAGAAATTCAATCAAATATCTTGGAATCACCTTGCAAAATAAACTAAGTTGGACCTCTCACATTAATAATATCGGCGCAAGAGCATCAAAGGGGCTGAATGTGTTAAGGGCAGTATGTCGTATTTGGTGGGGTACAGACCCGAGCACCTTACTGCCTAGATTTTATGCGATAGTGCGTTCCCATCTTGACTTCGAAGACTTGGCATTCAAGTCTACTTCTAAAGCGAACTTACTTAGATTGGATAGGATACACAGAGAGGGATTAAGAATATGCCTGGGATGCATGCGCTTCACACCGAACGATGCAGTACTGAACGAGGCGGCAGAACTTCCACTCGAGCTACGCAGAAAGATTTCTGCCATAAAATTTATCAGTAAATTAATTACCTCGGAAAATCATCCCATAATCAAGCTTACGAAAACATTACGTGACAAATTGTAAAAAAACGTTAATTTCATGTCCAAAAGCAACGGCCTCATACTCGCACAATCTGTAGAATATTTCTTCCCTTTCTGGAACAGGATGTTCCACAGTACATCAGCCCCCTGTTTCTTGACAGAGGCGGACAACCAAATTGAGCCATTAAAAATGCTTCATTCTAACATAAATAAAAGTGATATTTATGTCAAACAACTATTTCTAGACTCCGTGAAATCCTTCAGACATAGCCACACTTTCATCTACACCGACGCATCTAAGACCAAGGGAAGATTAGGGTTCGGAGTCCACATTCCGGATCTTAATTACAATTTCTCGTCAAAATTACCCAAAGAATTGTGCATAATAAACGCGGAAATGGCTGCCATCCATCACGCAGTCACAACAGTCATCAGGAAAAAAATCAAGCACTGCATAATTTTCACAGATTCCTTGAGCGCGATAAAATGTCTTCAGAACACGCAAATTTCGACAAACAGAGACATGGTATCCCTCCAAACAAGGAGCCTCATAATACGACTTAGCAATCTAAAAGATCACTCATGCATTTTATCTTGGATTCCAGGCCACAAAGGCATCCCAGGAAACGAGAAAGCCGATTCCCTAGCCAAAATAGGAACAATCCTAACTATCCCACAGAGAATATTCATAAGCCCTAAAGATATTTATAACAGTATAAAAGAAAAAATTATATTGCAATTCAAAGACAAATGGAAACAAAATCCACAGAACAAAGCGAATTCCTACAGAATGGTTCAAGACACATTTTCGGAGCATCCATGGTTCAGAAAGATATCCTATATGGATCGTCGGCATCTGACTAATATCATTAGAATGAGAACGGGGCACTGATTAACACGACAACACCTACATAGGTTAGGATTAAGAAGTGACCGATTATGTGATTGCGGCAAAATCGACGACCTCAATCATATATTCTTCGAATGCCCTATCCATATCATAGGCAATTTTCATCTATACAATGAACTTATACAAATCAACGTTCAAACCCCCATACATATCGCCAACATATTGTCCCTTCCGAATGGTCGGACGATGGACCTCCTTTCGAAATTTTTAGCATTAAATAGAATGGAGCTCTGATGGAGGAAAAATAATAATAAGCAACCAAAATAAGGAATAAGGTTAAAGCAAATCAGTACCTCGATAAGTGTGCCACACAAGTCCCCCCTCAACAAAAAAAAAAGTCTATGTGTATGTATATGTATGTGAATATATACATAGTATATACCTACCGATAATAAACAAAAATTTTTAACTAAGTATAACAAGCTGTCCTTCTTGTGTAGATTAAGTGGCGTCTCAAACCCTTCGACCCAGTACATGTCTATACCTCTGTTCGTATCGTTTACTAACCCACACCCTGAAAGCTGTACAAGGTTATACTCAACCTTATCATCATAAATATTCCGAATCGCCAGGAGCACAGCTCGATCATCTGGTGGTTCCCTCAAATGAGCTGGCAAATTGCTTAACAGCAGAGAAAAATCCCTTGGCAACTAACCATCCCTTGTAGTTTTAAAATAAATCTATTTTTCAGGGAGAATATATTATTTTTTTACAGAGACAATGTTTAATATTTTCGTCATGGCGATTGAAGGAAAACTTTCCTTCTGGGGGAGCCGGATCAAAATCAAATAAAAACTTTTCCAAAGTGGACAAAAACATGTTATATGTCCTGTGTCCTTTGCCCTTCGCCCTTCTAATTAAATTTATTTTGAGGTGGCCGACCTTTCAAACTTGAGAGAGTGTTAATGGCCCTCCTAAAACTTTAAATGTTCGTCGAAAAACCCTCATCTTTGTAACAAGGGTAATTTTTATATGAAATCTATCACAATATTTGGAAAATGTTAAGCTATTTAATGAAGACTATAAAATAATCATTGTTAACAATCTACTATCAAGACACCTAATGTTGTAGAATAACTCATGTTAATTTTTCTCTTTTTGAGATAATTACCTCTATTGACTTTTGTTGTCATTGAGTCACCGCCGCACACTGGCATTTTTTAGCAGTTTAGGCGATATAAATTAAAAATGTTTTTTAAAATAAAATTTTAATATTTTTTTGTTTTGAAAAATTCTTTAATATTGTAATAATGATTAATGTTTGCTAATTAAAAATGTCAAAATATTGTTTTATTTGTGCTAAACTTTTAACTGAAAGTGAAAATGTTACTGTTGAACGTGGTATGAAGACGTTAATCAATGCAAGTATCGAACGAGCTGATGAATTTTCAGAATATCTTAAAAATCATAAATCTGTGACAATACACGAAAATTGTCGTAAAAATTATACTGGAAAGTCTTCTATTGCTGCAGCTAATAAAAGATAACGTGAGGAACAAGAAGCCAGTACATCTACAGTAAGTCCTCCTTGTACCAGATCACGTATAAGTGGCTTATCTTTTTGTTTTAAAAAACTATGCTTATTTTGCGGCAAGGAATTAAACGAAGAGTATGAGAGAAGAAAATCCTTGGATTTTCGCCGTCAAATTAGTCAAGTAAATACACTTCAATTCAAAGATTCAATTCTGGAAGTAGCTCGGATTCGTTCCGATACTATAGCAGAAGCTGTTATTGCGCAAATCGAATTTGAATATGATTTAGTTGCTGCTGAAGCTAAGCAGAAGAAGAAGAAGCGGGACTCCCACCATATCCCTCTCCATCGCCAGACCCTGAAGGGGGCAGACGGTGCCCCTCTTGGTCTTTATTAAGAAAATGAAAATTTTTATTTAATTAAATTAAAATATGCTACTCGTGCCAACAGAAAAACTAAAAGAAAGAAAACAAGACTTTGAACGAGGTAAAGCAAGAATTTGAATTAAACGCTTTTTCTTATTCAGTGTGCAATAAAATACAAAAATAAATCATTATTAATTTAATACAAGATTAAATCTACTTAAAAATTTTTCCCCGTTCAGCCCTGAAATCCCATAATTAAAGAGGTAAAGAAGGGTGGATCCCACAAAGATGGGCTACAGCCCGGGAGGGACCTATAGCCTTCCCTTTTGAGCCCCAGAAAATTTAAACTATTAATTTGGAAAAGTGCTAGCAAAGGGGTGAACTTTGCACAGAAAGCAATAGAAATTTTTTAAGCAAATCTTAACAACAGAAACTAACAGTAAAATAAAACGATACAATAACAAAATAGTAAAAATAAACTTATTCCAAGATCTGAACTAAAAATCTTATTATAAATCAAAAAACTAAAACATTTATGCTCAAAACAGTCAGGTTGTCTCTGGCTTTACCGCCACGAAGCTTTCCAAAAGAGTAATTTTCTTCTTATCTGTCAGTGTCAGTAGTATGCTTTCGGGTGTTGTTGGCCAGTTTGGACCAAGAACCTCAGCTAAGGCGAGTCTCGACACATCAAACGCGCTGCAATTCAAAATCCTATGAATCGGATCATCCTCTGCTCCATTTGTACATGCTACACAACCCGCTTCCCCGATCTTGCCAATCCTCTTGAGGTGTCTCAGGAACTGACCATCTCCGGTCAGCACCTGAGACAGCTTCCTATTGAAAGGAAAATGGGCTCCAAGCCAGTCCGATAAGTTTAGCACAAAGCTAAACGTCAGCCTTCCTGTTTCTTCTTCCTCCCATTCGGCATGCCATCTAGTAATGGTGCTGAAATGAAACCTTCCAATGGGGCTAAAGTCGGTCGTCCTAAAGACGAAACTACGAATCTGGCAATGCAGGAAATATTTACTTACATAGAAAATAGCGATGACTGTCAGTTCACTTTAAACGAACTAAGAAATGTTTGCAAAATTACAACTTTAGATCACAGGACAATTAATTTTATTGTTATTTTATTGTCACAGGACATTAAATTATTATCAGTGAAAAATCAGGAGTATCAACATTTATAGGCTTAAGAGACGATCATCATGATATTTTGAATCAAGCCTGAACAGACCTGTGGAATAGGCCTACTGGGGAAAACTCGACTTTGACCTCGAGTTAATTTTTTTCCACGTACCGCAACGATGGGGAATTTTGAAATGTTATTTTTAATTATGTTTTGCACAATTTTACTCACTTCTAACTTGATGTGAATTTATGTACCTTTGAAGGTCTAGATTGACCGGACTACTTGGGAATGACGACGTCGTACCGATCTACTTTTTTTTAGAGATTATTGATTTATTGTTTTTGGGCAGTTTTGACTCGGTACTCGGACATCGTGTCACTTTCGTTCAGTTTTTGATGTTAAAGTGTCGTTTTGTATCCGAGCCTAATTATTTATAATTTTTATATTTTTATTTCTAACATCAGAAGTGGGATTGAATTCCGAAACTGCCTATTTGTGGACCTGAGTGTCAATCAGACGCCGAATACGGATAAACTTATTTCTGTTTTTTGTAGTAATTATGGAGTCGACTGAAATCGTTGGAGATTCAGTCTAAAATCTAATAAGTGAATTAGTGAAAGCGTTACAATCTTAGTGTTCTAGTGACCAGGTTTATTTGCCGTATTTTCGCCCAGAAGTAAATGAATCTACCAAGTAGGTAAGTCACATAGAAACTATAAAAATATGAACTTGCATGGTAAGATGTACAAATGTTGGCAAGAGTTGATCGTTTTTTGATAAATGATGCAAGAAGATGGTTCGAGCATAGGGATTCGGAAATTAAAGATTAGACCACTTTTCGGCAAGACTTTCTTAAATTATTTCCAACGAAAAGAAACGTAGGTCGTTTATTTGAAGAGGCGTCGAAGTTTAACAGTTCGTTCGCGATTATTTATGAAACATATTCGTAATGCTGCAACTAATAATAATTGTCAAACTATCTCTGAACTTTTATTGTTTCTGCCATCTTACGTGAAACCGTTGGGAAGAGATTGAAGGGAAACGTTTATAAATTTTAGTGATTCTTTCAAAAGAAAACTTTCATCTACTGAGAAGTATCTCAGTAATTCGAGAAAATCTTCCAAACCAAAATATTTTCGGTGTGGTAAATTAGGACATGTAAAGGCAACCTGCCCTGTTAAATTACCAAACCTGTATTCTGAAGTTGTCCCGTCAAGAAATGTTCATCAAGTTGAATCATTCCCTCGACAGTATTCGTTTACTGGATTTATGCAGGACTCAAATGATGCATGCGAATTTTGTGCTAAACGAGGTCATAATATTTCGAATTGTTTTACCAAAGCCGCTATTGAAAAACGTCGTAGTATTATTTTTTGTTCTACACTAAAGCCATCTGCAATTACTGATGGATTCCAATTTCAGGCTCTTATCGATACAGGTACAGATCTTTCTCTTACGTCCGAGAAATTCTTTAAATGATTTGAACATAAAATTGCCCCATGTAACATTATGCTGAAAGGAATTACAAACTTTATGGTAAATGTATCAAAGAAATTTACAGCCAATACTAAAGTTACGGATATTAACACTCCTATTACGTATGTCGTTGTCACCGATGAGTGCCTCGATTATGACGTTTTTATTGGGCGTCATTTATTAGAAGATCAAAGTTTGGTGACAATCACTGATCATCAAGGATAACGTGTGATTCTACGTGAACTTCCTGGAATAAACAGACTAGTATCTGAAATTAATTCACCTGAAATTTGTGAAATTGAAGCGCCCATGGAATTGCAAGAAAAACTTTAATTCGAATATTCGATGTAAAACAAAATAATTCTGCCTAGTGACGCCAGTCCGGCGTTGCTTGAGAGGAAGTAAAATTGCTCGCAAAGGCTCTGTGTGGATTTCCGAGATCATAATCGGGTCATCATCAAGGACAAATTTCCTTTATCTCGCATCGACGATCAGTTGAACAGGTTGGGTAAAAGAACAACTGAATTTCAAGCTAAATACCACTCCTACGAATTAGAGGCGAGAGCCATTGTGGAAGCTTTTTCGGATATATCTGCTTGGAATTAAATTTTCTGTAGTCACCGATGATAATGCTGTTAATGCAACGGCGACTAAGAAAGATCTAGTGCCTCGAGTAGCCCACTGGTACATTATCTTAGTAGAAATCCAGTTAAGACGGTTCGGTGAGTAGCTCACAACAACCGGGCTTATATCGAACAAAAAGGTAAAGGTGAAATGCAGAATTTGCTCAAGCAACTCTGTGAAGAAATTTGGACCAAAAGCAGTATATCGAAAAGGACGAAATGTTGTATTACAAACAAACTAATCCTGATGGCACTGAAAATCTAAAGTAGTATGTACCACGACAAAGTCGTTTGGGACTTCTACGAATTTTTTATGATGAACAATGTCACATGGGTTGTGGTAAGACTTATGAATCAATAGTCGAACATTTATGATATTTTATCAAATATTATAGTAAATATTGCATAGTTTGTTTCGTTAATAAGACTAAAACAGGTCCACTTCAAGGATATGATGATACAGGCTTTACTCAAACCTATTTCACCGAATTTAACTTCACTGCGTAACAGAGAACTTGACAGAGCTCGAGTTAACTGAAAAATTATCATTGACACAGTGGATGAAGGCCTCTAACCGAAGGCGGAGAGACACTATTCGATATTCGGTGGGCGATTTTCTTCTGATACATCGAGACTCCCAGATGCGTTTAAGCAAAAGTGTCTATTAGTTTTAAGGTCCGGGTGAAATAGTAAAAAGACTTGAAAATGATCGTTATGAAATCAAAAAGATTAAAACTAATGTTATGACTTTTGTGGCATGTGTTTGTGACGTCATTATGTTAAAGTGTTTTCACGTAAATACTGTCAGCGGATTTTATCTGGGTATATACTGACGGTAATGTGTGATAAAGGGTTCATAAAAGCCAATTCTGATAATATGTGGATATTTTTACGGTTACAGAATTTCTCAAAAATGACGTTACAGCAGGTAATAAATAGTATTTGATATTGATTTAGGATTAATACGTTTCAATACATATCCAATTTGATATAACTTTTTAATTATAAAGGAAAAAAAAAATAAAATAAAAGTAGTTTTGTTATAAATTTGTTTTATATAAGTTTGTTATAAAAGGTCATTTTTTCCTTTTTGTTTACTTTTATTATTATTTGCTATTACTTATTATATTACTTTTTTCCACGGGCCCAGTTCGCAATTTTTTGATCATACCTGGTACTTACCCGAGGTTAGACGGGTCACGAACGATTTCGCACAGTCTGACTACTGCGACCGTTTACCGTTATATATATATATATATATATATATATATATATATATATATATATATATATATATATATATATATATATATATATATATATATATGACCTTTCCATTTAAGACAATTTTTTATTTTCAAAAATCTTATTTGCCAGGAAAACTCTATAAAAACAGATAGTTACCTACACGGCTTCTTCGTAGTTTCGTTTCTACCGATCCCTGTAACCTGGTCACCTGGTTGATAACCGCTTCACATGTCTTGAGTAAAGGCCGGTCCTACAGTGCAAGAATATACCAGGTATGTTTTGCTTGGAAGATTTTTTTTTATTCGTTTTTTAAGCGTTTATTCCAAGCTTAACTTATACCTGGTATATTCTTGCATTGTAGAACCCGGCCCTAAGTCGAATAAAGCTTCAATAACTTTAGCACATCTAAACCACCAAGTTTTTTTCGATCTAAGTTTCGACAATGCCCTGAAAAGTGATGAAAGTGAGGAAGATTAAGTTCAAATTACTTTTTTCATAAATAAATGTCAAATAAAGTTAAACAAGAATAGAAGAAATATTAAAATTTTCGTCACCACGATCCGGAAACTTTTCTTTCAGGGGGCGAGGCAGAATCAAATAAAAAAAAAAAAGTTTTTCCGAAGTGGACAAAAACATCAGTCTTGCTCGACGCCCTTCGCCCTTCTAATTAAATTTGTTTTAAGGTAGTCGAACGATAGGGAGAACTCCTCGACGCGGGAGAATGTTAATGGCGCTTTTAAAACTTTCGATGTTCCCCGAAAAAGTTACCATCTTATCGTTGAAATAAGGGTAATCGCGGTAATCGTTAGTCCATTAGTGGGGACGATGGCAATTCGCAATTCGGCACTGCTGGGATATTTAGACCTAAGTTTGGATTATTTCGCATCGATGCGTTCCGAAATCGCTGCGTTTACTCAGATTTTGATAATCTGCTAACCAACTTTAGATTGTTAAGAGGATTTATTTGATTGTTTCAGAATTGATAGTTTTTATATGAATTTACTGGATTATGTAGGGTAGTTTAACTGTATTCGAGATGACAGTAATATATCAGCATACATACATATATATATATACATATATATATATATATATATATATATATATATATATATATATATATATATATATATATATATATATATATATATATATATATCCCAGGTGTCCCATTAAAAACTTTTGAAAACTATTTATCCCACAGCTTTGGGGAAAAAAAAATTGTACTAAAAATGATCATGAGAAATTCACCAAAAATATTTTTAAGCTTCTAAAATGACCGCGAGAGGGCGTGACGAGCTAAACATTTTTAAAAATCATTTTTTTTGTGTATTTTCAAGTGTTAACCGAGTAAGAAAAATTTTCAGTTATAATTAGAAAACTGTCTCCTACAACTTTGTTTTGTGACATTTTGTCGTAACTTCGCGAATAAAGAAGTGGGGGGAGTTTTACCTATTTAGATAAAAAGGCGTCTAATGTCCGTTTGCCTAAACCGATTTTCCTCAATTTGGATTCATTTAAAAGGCATTTGCTGGTACAATCTGATAATCTGGGAGATAAATTATTTAGTTTATAAATGAAACCGCGAGGTGGCGTTACATTCAGCAATAGTTTTTTTGAAGTTTTGTTCAGTTTTTTCAAATGGAATGGTACAGCTTTTATTACATGGCTAGAAAGGTTATTTAAAGAGGAATCATCCAGTGAAAACCCGAAATCGATATCTCTGGCATGTCAAGAGATATTTCGATTTTTCTGAAAAAAATCAGTTAGTTTTAATTTTTACCGTAATATTAAGTTAACAATTGGTCTTAATATTTAGGTCGCAATCGCAACCGCAACACTTTTATTTAAAAAATAAAATTATCTATTCAATATCAATCATCATAAATATTCTAATCCTGACCTGGATAATATTTTCTAATTTAATTACATAAGCGGAAAAAATGCCTTTCCCCAATTGTTGCATTTTCTCTTTTGTGATGCTTAAATACTACTTGACAGAATATTGAAATCAGTCATTAATAAATATACCTACTCTTTCTTTTAAACTAAATGAATGGATGAATGAAATTATGCATTTTCGGGTTTCCAAATAAACATATGCAATACTTAGGTACATTACACAAAGAGTGTAAGAAGGGAACCATGGACACAAACAAAAACAGCCAAATTAACTTGTCAGTTTTGAAATGCATTACATTTTCAACATTGCATTTATTGATTATTAATAATTATTATAATTATATATATATATATATATATATATATATATATATATATATATATATATATATATATATATATATATATATCAGTATACCTCGCCTAAGGTACTGGACGGGTCACGGGTGGTGGATAGTGAAAGTTCCATTAGATATTAATGGACAGCTGTGAATATCTCAAAATAAGCAGCTACCGAACCAAGGCAAAAAAAACTAAATCCACTTAGCATCTGACTTGTAAATTCTAGAACTAACCTCTCCAGTCTTAACCTCTGAGCCGTCATGGTTCAAACTTTTAATTCATAGTACAAGGTGAAGCGTTCTAGTAATTACAAAATTAACCCAGTAGATAGACAATCCTCTGCCAGCATTGCTGGTACAACCGGACTTTCGGATTCTGGGTCGTCCGAGCTTAACGCAAAACCGACGCAACGCAACGTCTGAAACCGAAAACAAAAAATTTCTTTGGAACGGTAAATATCAATTCACTCCTGCTCCCAGGAAAACTACACGAATTGGGGCGAACACTGAATCAGCAAAACTTCCAAAATTTAGCTTTGCAAGAAACCAGATTGACAGATGATAACACCTTGGAATTCGGCAACTACAGACTTTTTTAAAGTGAAACGGACAAAAGAATACTCAAAAATACACCACATCTCGGTGTCGGTTTCGCTATCTCAAGAAACATTCTTGGTTCTATATCTAATATCCAGCCAGTAAATAATCGACTTATGACACTATCCCTCAAATGTGCTACCAAATAATATACATTAACGAAGAAAATAAATCTAATCCTCAAATAGTAAATAAGTCCTGGGAAATTCTGGAAAAGACTATCACTAAAGTTCCCTCTAACTATGTAAAAATCCTATTGGGCGATTTCAGCGCCAAACTAGGGAAATAAATAAAGTAGAGGTAAACAGTCGGCACTTTTCTCGCTCATAAATGGATTAACTATAATGGTAGAAGATTGGTTGAACTATGTTCACAATTTAATCTAAAAATAATGTCAACCCATTTAAGAAGAAAATACAATATAACAATACAACAAAACAAAAGAACTGGAGATGCCCAAACACGTACATGGGTGAATTTCAAACTGATCATGTTACCATTTTGTATCCCAATTATAAAGAGATTTTGGGTGTTCCAGTCAGGGAAGGAGCTAACATAGACACGGATCACTACTTGACTAGAATCAAACTTAGCTTGAAACCTCGAAAACTTATCCAAAAGAGACTGCTAATACCAAAGTTCGACCCTACGAAAATAAAACTAACCCTAACAGAAGAGCTTGATAAACAACCAGCACAGAACTGACAAGAATCGTAACAAAAGATTATTAAAACAGCCTTAGTTTGGCCCTTTACAAAAACGTAGAAAACATCCGTGGTGGGATGAAGTTTGCGAGCAAGCAGTATTAAGCTGAAGTAAAGCATTCAAAGATTGGAACAGTCAAAAAACAGAAATAAATTATAATATCTTTTTTGAAGTAAGAAAAGAAACATCGAACTAATTAGACAAACTAAAACAAAATATGAAAACAATCAACATAATGAAATAGAAAACGATTTCCAAAAAATAACACCCGAAACTTTTTCAAAACATTTAAAACTAAATTAACAGGCTATCAACCCCAAAGTATTTGCTTCCAAAAGGAAATCGGACAATTAGCTCTAAATAACCAAGACAATTACATAGAACTCGCGAAATATTTTGACCAACTACTAAACTGTCCTGAGCCCTTAAACAGATTACCAACACTAAACCCTAAACAAACAAGCCCAGATCAATTCTTCTGTTGGAACTTTTGGTGTGAAATACTAAACTTGAAGAGATTTACCACTATCACCAAGACGCTTTTTGAACTGCTCGACGCACGTTTCGCCAACCATGTTAGCATCATCAAGAGATGATTTAATCTGATTAAATCATTAGATTCAATCTGGCGGCTTTTTCAAACCTATCGAAAATGGGTTGGAAAAAGCGGCCAATAAGGGTAGATGTCAAAAAATGGAAAAGGCATTGAGACTTACCCAAAATATGTACAACAAAAAATGTATATCTAAAAACATAAAACTGAGATTAATTACAGAGTTATTAAACCAGAATGCCTATATGGGGCAGAAACGCTCATTTTGAATAGAAAGAGAGACATCGAGGACATTGAAAAGAAGGAAAGAAAAATCATAAGAAAAATTTTAGGCCCCAAACAAATAAATAGCACAACATATCGACTTCGAGAAAACCAAAAAATCAAACAATACACAGCTATACATAGCGATATGAGAAAAAGAAGACTTAAGTTTTACGGATACATAAAACGTAAGAACCCGAGTAGGCTAACTAGACAAAAAGTCGAATTTTATGAAAATAGGAGTAGAGAGTAGAGCTAAAGTAGAAATAATTAAATGGATTGTGCTGCAATTAAAGAGGACTTAAGATCGGCAAATATTACACAAAGTGAAATTCAGGATAGAGGCTGTTTCAGACACAGGGTTAACGTTTGGAAGGTTGGCAAGGGAGAAAAATGTTGGAAGACTGGAACAACTTGGTCTGACGAAAGGAAAAAGCTCATAGCGAAAGACTGAAATTAGTATGGGCGCAAAGGAAGGCTAACAACAACAAACGCTTCTAACTGTACTTCGCGTGGTCCACCAGGACCCATACGTGAATAATAATATATTTATCATCATCATCATCAGCCCGTGTCGATTCACTACAGGATGAAGGCCTCTTCAGCATGCTTCCAACTTTTACGGTCTAATATACTTAATATATATTTTATATCCAAAATACTTAACGATGTCATCAGTCCATCGTGCTTTCGGTCTTCTACGCGGTCGTTTGCGATTAACCGGTATCCACTCCAGGATTGCCTTGTTCCATTTGTCGCCTCATTGTCTCACTATATGGCCAGCCCATCTCTATTTTAATTGCTTTACTCTTCTAATGATGTCACACACTTCCTTTTGTTTCCTCATCCACGTGCAGGGCTTTCTGTCTCGTCTCGTAATGCCAAGCATACATCTTTCTATTTCACTTTGTACTACCCGAAGTTTTTGAATTGATTGCGATGTGAGTGTCCTCTCGGACGATTTCCATTAAAATCTTCTGCCCAAGATATATAAATAAGTCCACAATCTCCAAATCCCTTCCTAAAACTGAAATTCTTCTGTCCTCGGGAAATTTATTGAAGCTGACTCTTTTTTAGGTTTATATTTAAGCCAAATAATTCGCCAGCCCTTTGAAGGTCTTGTATGCGTCTTTACAGCTCCTCTGGGTCTTGTGAAATGAGAACGATATCATCTGCAAATCTAAGATGGTTTAATTTTACACGATTGATCTTTATACCTTCCCTTTCCCAATCGAGATTACGAGAAAAGAATAGGCGACATTGCGTCACCCTGCCGTACACCCCGCCCTACACTAATTCCAACTTCAAGATCATCAAGATGAATTGTCGCTGTAGCTTTACCATATCTCGATTCCAATAAATCAAAGCTAAGCACGTTGTAAGCTATGGCTGCTTGTTCTCTTGGTTATGCGTCATTCAGTTTTCGTAATATTCTTTTAGATATTATCTTGATGAAAACGTTGTACATTAATGATGGGAGGCTTATTGGACGGTAGTTCCTGTGCTTCTTTTTAATGTAAAATAATCACTTCTGCGTTTTTCCATTTCATATCAGGTCCTTTTTGTACTTTAAGGCATTTTGAGTATAATTTTGCAAGTGTTTTGGATTTGAAGAAAGAATTGGAAGGAGAATGTTAGGGATTGGTAAAAATGACGCAAAATAAGCAATCCAGTCATTGAATAGATATAGCTACTGTACAATACAACAAAAATTATTTCTTTCTCTCATCTTGTCTTATCTTATATCTATTAATTCGTCTTATTTTTTTATAATTTCCAAAATAATCGTTCCCCAAGATATACAGTAAACATGTTAAAATTTTCATGGCAGTTAATCCTGAGAACACAAATAGTTTTTTCTTTAAACATAAAGAGACAGTGGCGGTTTGTGAGGGAGGAGTTGGGCCCCCACCCCTCCACCATTTATCACAATAAGCAAATTTTCTGAACAAAACACCATATTTTATTTCCGTTCAGTTTTTTTCCTTCAACTCATTTTCTTCGTTCACGACCTGTACAGTGTTTCAATAGCACAAAAAATAAAAAGAAAAAAAAATCGTTTTCCTTTTATTAAAACAATTTAATGCGTCATCGTAGCAGCATTCCGATTTCAAGCGCGACGGTCACTTACATCAAAATTACAATTCGTTTAGAGCACAGGCGATTTCGTTTCCATTAACAAATAAGTTTATGTTATGTTCGGTTTTCCGAAACTGTTCATAACATAACACATTTGTAGCGACGAAAGCATGATTAAATTTTAGCTGGATGGAAAGGAGTTTCATATTCTGAGTGCCCAACAATAACATGCAGAGAAACATACGGCAAGTTCGCTTATTAAGTTAATAATTATAAAGTCTTTTGTGATTATTAGAAATAATAATAATAATATTCTTTATTTAGCACTAAACTTAGCTTAAAACCTCGAAAACTTAGTCAAAAGAGGCTGCTAATACCAAAGTTTGACCCAACGAAAATAAAACCAGCCCTAACAAAAGAACTTGAAAAACAACCAGCACAGAACTGGCAAGAATTGAAACAAAAAATTATTAAAACAGCCTTAAAGTTGGCCCCTTTACAAAAACGTATAAAACATCCGTGGTGGGATTAAGTTTGCGAGCAAGCAGTATTAAGCCGAAGTAAAGAATTCAAAGATTGGAACAGTCAAAAACAACAATAAACTATAACATCTTTTTGGAAGTAAGAAAAGAAACATCGAAGCTAATTAGACAAACTAAAAGAAAATATGAAAACAATCAACTTAATGAAATAGAAAAAGATTTCCAAAAAAATAACACCCGAAACTTTTACAAAACATTTAAAACTAAATTAACAGGCTATCAACCGCACAGTCTTTGTTTCCAAAAGGAAAACGGACAATTAGCTCTAAATAACCAAGACAATTGCAAAGAACTTGCGAAATATTTTGAACAAATACTAAACTGTCATGAGCCCTTAAACAAATTAGCAACAGTAAACCCTAAACAAACAAACCCATATTCATTACCACCGAATGAAGATAAAATAATTAGGCAAATCAAGCGGCTTAAAAATGACAAAGCTTCTGGTGAGGATGGAATCACTGCTGAACTTTTGAAATCCACTGGTCCAGGTACAATCAAGAAAATAACCAAAATTCTACAAGAAGTTTGGCAAACCGAACGGATTCCGGAAGACTGGAAAGATGCTCCATTCCATCCACTACATAAGAAAGGAGATAGAACGGACGTAAACAACTATAGAGGCATATCTCTTCTCCCAGTTTATTACAAGATTCTATTTCAATGTCTACTAGACAGAGCACAGGGACAGTTAGAACCTAACATTGGTGAATAGCAAGCAGGTTTTCGACCGGGCAGATCCTGCCCTGAACAGATCCTGAATCTAAAGTTGATTCTAAGACATCAAAAACTATACAATAAAAATCTCGTCTGTACATTTGTGGATTTCCTAAAAGCATATGATTCTATTGACCGCGAATCTTTATTCCGAATCTTGAAAGAACAAGGACTAGATCTGAAAACGCTGGCAATTATTAAAGCAACGTTAAAACAAGGTCAAAAGTTAAATTCATGGGTGACATCTCAGAGCACTTCGAAATTAAAATTGGAGTGAGACAAGGGGATGGACTCTCGCCACTCTTATTTAACTAAAATGGGGATAAATTATGGTATTATATATTAACAATTTTGACCAATAATTTAAGTTATGTGATATTCTACGATAGAACTCTATTTTTTTACCTATTTTTTTACTCATGTAATTTACTTGAGCACATAACTTCAATTGAGAATCAAGAATTATACCTAGATATTTAATTTGGTCTACGATTTCAATGTTATCCTTCCCAATGTAAATATTATAATTTTTGTCAATAAACGACTTGCAAATAGCCCTCTTCCCAGAATCATATATTTTGTTTTCTCAGAATTTAATTTTAATTTATTCACACAATATCTAATATCGAGAGTTCTAAATAAAGATCATTCACCATTTGGTCAAAATTCTGTCCCGTTATTGAAAGGAGCGTATCGCCAGCAAACAAATTTAAGTCTATTTTTTAAAAATCTTATACAGATCATTGATATATATATATATATATATATATATATATATATATATATATATATATATATATATATATATATATATATATATAAGAAACAAAAAGGGACCTAATACGTTCCCTTGTGGGATACCAATATCATTTTCCAGAATTCCTGATATAGCACCATTTACTTTTGTTCGATGAAAGCGGTCACCTAAATAATGTTTAAGCCATTTTATAACACAACATTTCACTCCATTACATTGTAGCTTCAGAATCAGATCTTCTCTGTTTATAGTCTCAAATGCACGTCTCAGGTCCACAAATACACCAATCACAACATTATCGTCACCAATATCTTGGCGTCATTTCATACAAAGATGTTGCAGTGTAGACTCGCATGAATGTTTATCAGGAAATCCCGATTCATGTAATTTTGCTTTTCAAAGTATCTACGCAACTGTCTACACACTACTATTTCCAATATTTTATCAACAATCGACAATAGATTGATTGGCCGAAAATCCTCTGCTAATACAGGGTTTTCAACCTTTGGTATTAGAACAACGATGCTCACTTTCGCATTCCTTGGAACTGGACCACTGGACAACGACGTATTGATTAAATGCAGTAATGGATAACCCACCTGCTGAAATACGGTCTTTAAAAATGTTATATTACATTTATCATCATTTTTTATATTCATTACAATATTTCTCAGTTGAGATAATGTTAATAAACCATGTCTTCGGTGTTCTTGATAAATGTGATGATGAAAAAAATTTATTTCTTATGCTGGCACATTAAGAGAGTGTCACAGCGACGAATATATGTCAAAAAAATTGTTTTCCAGTTGTACAAGGACTTTAACGATGATAGAGAATCAGTTGAAGATGAGTCTCGTTCAGGAAGTTTCATGTTAAATAATGAAAAAAAAAAACATGGGCAAAAATTTGTATTTTTAGATTCAAATTTTGTATTTTTAGATTCAAATAAATATACTGAATGTTACAACATTGTTTTCGTTGTTTTCGTTATGTTTTCGTTGTATTATTTCGTAAGATCAGCAACATATATATTTAGTTTTCGTTACCTCACAATAACAAACTGCAATTACTTAAATTTTGCAATTTTTCTCTGAAAACACTGATGTATTTTATATGTTACACGTTCCTTCTGTTTCACTTACTCCCGTCATGTCCACAATTAGATTTCCAGATTCGAGAGGAAAAATGGATGAGACTGATTTAGTATACTCAGCAAACAAAAGGAAAACAATTTCCTTTATTTCGTGTAAAAAGATTTTAATTTAAGACAGGAATATTAATGTTGTGTACTCGCAATATGAAACGACCCTCCACTTAGCTTAAATTTGATGTTTTCGTTGGGAAAAGTAGGCAATAGGTCGCGCGGAGCATCAGAAAATCGTACATAATAAAATCTTATTAGTTAATGGAGAGAAAAGAGAGATAAAATAGTCTATGTTATTCTGTATGCTCTAAGTAAGATGGAAAAGGTGTATTCACATTAAAACCTAATAAGTGTTTCGGTTAATAATGTCTATTTTGCTAACAGATCGCGTTACTAATACTGAATTGTTTGTATAGACCAATGACCTCTATGGTATTTTGGAAGGTAACCATACATACAAGGTAACATTGTGCAAAAAACTTAGTCCTTAAATAATTAAGCAAATATTAATGTCATTATTAATTGCAAATATTAATGGCAAATAAAAATGGCATTTCATAAACAGAATATTGATCATAATAGAGGTAATAGCAAGAAAATGTGGCGAATGTTGAAGGAATTGGTGGGGAGTGTCAGAAAGTCCGACGTGTTTGAGGATATTGTTTTCCGAAGGAGTGTTGGAACGTTAGAAGAGAATTTTAACAATTTTTATGCTGAAAGTATTCGGGAGATAGCTCGAGCCATTCCAAATCAGATTCAAATATTTGACAGTACCGTTGACATGCATTCAAGTGAAGAAAGTTTGGATCAGTTTGATTTTATTAACATTATTTGAATTAAGAGATATTGTAATGAATTTAAAAAATAAGTCTACATCTGATGATATATATAATATAAAATTTTTAAAGGGCGTATTTCACCAGGTGGGTTATCCATTACTGCATTTAATCAATACGTCGTTGTCCAGTAGTCGAGTTCCAAGGAATGAGAAAGTGAGCATCACTGTTCCAATACCAAAGATTGAAAACCCTGTATTAGCAGAGGATTTTCGGCCAATCAATCTATTGCCGATTGTTGATAAAATATTTGAAATAGTGGTGTGTAGACAGTTACGTAGATACTTTGAAAAGCAAAATTACATTAATCGGGATTTCCTGATAAACATTCATGCGAGTCTACACTGCAACATCTTCGTACGAAATGACGCCAAGATATTGGTGACGATAATGTTGTGATTGGTGTATTTGTGGACCTGAGATGTGCATTTGAGACTTTAAACAGAAAAGATCTGATTGTGAAGCTACAATGTTACGGAGTGAAATCTTGTGTTATAAAATTGCTTAAACATTATTTGAGTGACCGCTTTCATCGAACAAAAGTAAATGGTGCTATATCAGGAATTCTGGAAAATGATATTGGTATCCCACAAGGGAACGTATTAGGTCCCTTTTTGTTTCTATATATATATATATATATATATATATATATATATATATATATATATATATATATATATATATATATATATATATATATATATATATATATATATCAATGATCTGTATAAGATTTTTAAAAAATAGACTTAAATTTGTTTGCAGGCGATACGCTCCTATAACGGGACAGAATTATGACCAAATGGTGAAAGATCTTAATTTAGAACTCTCTGTATTAGATAATTGGCTATGTGTGAATAAATTAAAATTAAATTCTGAGAAAACAAAATATATGATTCTGGGAAGAGGGCTATTTGCAAGTCGTTTATTGACAAAAATTATAATATTTACATTGGGAAGGATAACATTGAAATCGTAGACCAAATTAAATATCTAGGTATAATTCTTGATTCTCAATTGAAGTTATGTGCTCAAGTAAATTACATGAGTAAAAAAATAGGTAAAAAAATAGAGTTCTATCGTAGAATATCACATAACTTAAATTATTGGTCAAAATTGTTAATATATAATACCATAATTTATCCCCATTTTAGTTATTGTAGCTCTTTGTTGCTAGGGTGTAATAGAATTGAAATAAATAGATTACAAATTTTACAAAATAAGGCGATGCGAATTATTTTGCATTGTGATAGGTAAATACCAGTGGATTTGATGTTGCGCTCTTTGGGCTGGTGCTCTGTGTGACAGAGTATTGAGATGGCCAGTATAGTTATGATTTTCAAAAATAAAAATAACTTAATGCCTGCATATCTTGGAAGGTACTTAATAGCACGATCTGAAAAACACCAATGTAACATTCGCTCAAGGGACGATTTCCATATAAATTTTGAACGTAGTACCTATATGCAGAAATCGCTTTTTGGGAATGGTATTCGGCTGTTTAATGGTCTGCCTGCAGAGCTAAAAAGTGTAGAGAGTTTGGAAATGCTTGTAGATAAAATCCGTAAACATTATTTGACAAAGTAGGTCAGTTTGTTGTTAAAAATAGGTGCGTATGTTTGATTTTGTATAGACTAGTGTGTATATATTAGATTTTTATTATTATAGAACAGATCATATTTGGAAATATTTGTATTATGCATAGACATATATAAATATAAATGAATTACAGATTGTATGCAGTGGCCAAGTGCTATATAAGGAATATTATTATTATTATATTATATTATTATTATTATTATATTATATTATTATTATTATTATATTATAATATTATTATTATTCACGTATGGGCCCTGGTGGACCACGCGAAGTACAATTAGAGGCGCTTGTTGTTGTTAGCCTTCCTTTGCGCCCATACTAATTTCATTCTTTCGCTATGAGCTTTTTTCCTTTCGTCAGACCAAGTTGTTCCAGTCCTCCTACATTTTTCTCTCTGGCCAACCTTTCAAACGTTAACCTTGTGTCTGAAACAGCCTCTATCCTGAATTTCACTTTGTGTAATATTTGCTAATCTTAGGTCCTCTTTAATTGCAGCAATCCATTTAATTATTTCTACTTTAGCTCTATTCCTATTTTCATAAAATTCGACTATTTGTCTAGTTAACCTACTCGGATTCATCCGTTTTATGTGTCCGTAAAACTTAAGTCTTCTTTTTCTCATATTGCTATGTATATCTGGATAGGATATATGGTCTAGGATTTTTCTTATGATTTTTCTTTCCTTCTTTTCAATGTCCTCGATGTCCCGCTTTCTATTCAAAATGAGCGTTTCTGCAGCATATAGACATTCTGGCTTAATAACCGTGTTGTAATGTTTCAGTTTTGTTTTTTTAGATAGGCATTTTTGTTGTAAATATTTTGTGTAAGTCTCAATGCCGTTTCCATTTTTTGACATCTACCCCTATTGGCCGCTTTTTCCAACCCATTTTCCATGATTATTTCACCGAGATATTTGAATTGAGAGACTCGTCTGATGTTACCATATTTTGTTTTTAGAAATGGTGTTCTTAGTTTGTTGCAGGTCATGTATTGTGTCTTTTCGAAGGAAATGTGGAGTCCTACCTTTTCTGCTGTTTCTTTTAGGATTTCAATCTGTTTCTGTGCCGTTAAAACATCTTGAGCTAAATTTGTTAGATCATCAGCAAATGCCAGACAATCAATTTTGATGTTGGTTCTCCCCAGTTTAATGGGCTGATCAATATATAGGGCCGACGTTTTTTCACGTCACTTTTGTATTTCTTTTTCTAGAACACAGTTAAATAAGAGTGGCGAGAGTCCATCCCCTTGTCCCACTCCGGTTTTAATTTCGAAGGGCTCTGAGATGTCACCCATGAATTTAACTTTTGACCATGTGTTAGTTAACGTTGCTTTAATAATTCCCAGCGTTTTCAGATCTAGTCCTTGTTCTTTCAAGATTCGGAATAAAGATTCGCGGTCAATAGAATCATATGCTTTTTTGAAATCCACAAATGTACAGACGATATTTTTATTGTACAGTTTTTGATGTCTTAGAATCAACTTTAGATTCAGGATCTGTTCAGGGCAGGATCTGCCCGGTCGAAAACCTGCTTGATATTCACCAATGTTAGGTTCTAACGGTCCCTGTGCTCTTTCTAGTAGACATTGAGATAAAATCTTGTAACAAACTGGGAGAAGAGATATCTCTCTATAGTTGTTTACATCCGTTCTATCTCCTTTCTCATGTAGTGGATGGATTAGAGCATCTTTCCAATCTTCCGGAATCCGTTCGGTTCGCCAAACTTCGTGTAGAATTTTGGTTATTTCCTTGATTTTACCTGGACCAGCGGATTTCAAAAGTTCAGCAGTGATTCCATCTTCACCAGAAGCTTTGTCATTTTTAAGCCGCTTGATTTGCCTAATTATTTCATCTTCATTCGGTGGTAATGAATCTGGGTTTGTTTGTTTAGGGCTTAGTGTTGCTAATTTGTTTAAGGGCTCAGGACAGTTTAGTATTTGTTCAAAATATTTCGCAAGTTCTTTGCAATTATCTTGGTCATTTAGAGCTAATTGTCCGTTTTCCTTTTGGAAGCAAATACTTTGCGGTTGATAGCCTGTTAATTTACTTTTAAATGTTTTGTAAAAGTTTCGGCTGTTATTTTTTTGGAAATCTTTTTTTATTTCATTAAGTTCATTGTTTTCATATTTTCTTTTAGTTTGTCTAATTAGATCCGATGTTTCTTTTCTTACTTCTAAAAAGATGTTATAGTTTATTGCTATTTTTTGACTGTTCCAATCTTTGAATTCTTTACTTCGGCTTAATACTGCTTGCTCGCAAACTTCATCCCACCACGGATGTTTTCTACGTATTTGTAAAGGGACCAACTTTAAGGCTGTTTTAATAATTTTTGTTTCAATTCTTACCAGTTCTGTGCTGGTTGTTTATCAAGTTCTTCTGTTAGGGCTGGTTTTATTTTCGTTGGGTCAAACTTTGGTATTAGCAGCCCCTTTTGAATAAGTTTTCGAGGTTTTAAGCTAAGTTTGATTCTAGTCAAGTAGTGATCCGTGTCTATATTTGCTCCTTTCCTGACTTGAACATTCAAAATCTCTTAATAATTGGGGTACGAAATGGCAACATGGTCAATTTGAAATTCACCCGTGTACGTGTTTGGGCATCTTCAGGTCTTTTGTTATTTTCTTCTTAAAATGGGTTGACATTATTTTTAGATTAAACTGCGAACATAGTTCAACCAATCTTCTACCATTATGGTTAGTCCATTTATGAGCGGGAAAACTGCCGACTGTTTTCCTGTACTTTTTTTCTTTCCCTAGTTGGGCATTGAAATCACCCAATAGAATTTTTACATGGAATTTTAGAGATAGTCTTTTCCAGAATTTCCCAGGACTTATTTACTTTTTCAGGATTAGATTTATTTTCTTCGTTAATTGGGAGGTGTGCATTGATTATTGTATAGTTTTTGTTGGCACACTTGAGGGATAGTGTCATAAGTCGATTATTTACTGGCTGGACATTTGTTATAGAATCAAGAATGTTTCATGAGACAGCGAAAGCAACACCGAGATGTGGTGTATTTTTGAGAATTCTTTTGTCCGTTTTACTTTTAAAAAGTCTGTAGTTGCCGAACTCCAAGGTGTTGTCAATCTCGTTTCACGCAAAGCTAAAATTTGGATTTTTTGCTGATTTAATGTTCGCCCCAATTCGTGTAGTTTTCCTGGACGCAGGAGAGAATCGATATTTACCGTTCCAAAGAAAGTTTTTGTTTTCGGTTTCAGACGTTGCGTTGCGTCGGTTTTGCGTTTAAGCTCGGACGCCCCAGAATCCGAAAGTCCGGTTGTACCAGCAAAGCTGGCAGAAGATTGTCTACCTCATGGGGTAATTTTGTAATTACTAGAACGCTTCATCTTGTAATTTGAATTAAAGGTTTGAACCATGACGGTTCAGTGGTTAAAACTGCAGGGGTTAGTTCCAGAATTTAAATATCAGCCTGGTGAACAGACGCTGACCACTCAACCGCTTGATACAAGTCAGACGCTAAGTGGATTTAGTTTTTTTTTTGCCTTGTTTCGGGGCTGCTTATTTTAAGATATTCGCAGCTGTCCATTAATATCTAATGGAACTTTCACTATCCACCACCCGTGACCCGTCCAGTACCTTAGGCGAGGTATACTGGAATTATAATATTAATATTAATATAAATTCCACTATATTTAAAATTCTATGTATAACAATTGTTTCGAAACACAGTGCTTTTTTCAAATACAAGCTATGCTAAACTAACAATGTGAAAAGTAATTACAACCTAAAGTATCCATCGACCTAATAAATGCCATAAAACATAATAGTGGGGAAATTCATTTTTTTGTCAACGTCTAGGAGGGCAATATAAGTTTAATAACGACGAACCATTCAAGTCTAGCTAATTATAGAGCAAAATATCCAAATTTTTTTTTTCTAATTTTTATTCTCTCTAAAAAATTTAATTTTTTGGATTTATTCTCATTATGTAGCATTATAAAATTTTCATTGAAAGAAGCTTTTCTAACATTAAGTGGCTAGCATAATGGGAATTATTTTTTTGTTTAATATAACTTGTTTATGTTCGTTGAGCCTAGTAGAGAAAGATCTTCCTGTTTGTCCAATTGAAACTTTTAGACACGACCCGATTAATTAAACACCTAATTTAAACAGTTCATTTTTTAAATTTTTATTCTTCTTAATGAGGCGTCCTAGACTACTGTTTGTTTCTAAAGCAATATTTATATTGTTTGTTTTGGATAAACGCCTCGACACTAATTTGGTAACTTTTCCTATATAAATAATTGTTTTGAACGATACATTTTTAATGTTATTAACTAGTCCGGTCAATCTAGACATTCAAAGGTACATAAATTCACATCAAGTTGGAAGTGAGTAAAATTGTTCGAAACATTTCAAAATTCCCCATCGTTGCGGTACGTGGAAAAAAATTAACACCAGGTCAAAGGTAAAAAAATGGGTTTTTATCGATTTTCATCAAAACGGTGAGATTTATCGTAAAATTACTTCAGACAGAAATTATAGACCATAAAATTATCTATAAAAAAGATATCAATATTTTTTTTTCTAAGAGGCACCGTTTCTGAGATATACCGATTCAAAAAGTTGTAAGCGTCATAATATGCACACGTTTCCACGCCACCTCTGAGGTAGTGTACTTAGAGCGTTGTTTTTAACGTGGTTTCCCCAGTAGGCCTATTCCACAGGTCTGTTGTGATTCTATTTAATTGAAAACTACTGCATAATAACAGATATTAGCAAGGGTTGGAATTGATAAAAGTGATGGAAATTAAAAAACAGTCGAAAAATTTATTCGTCCGAATATTGACGAAAATAAAACAATATTTTGACATTTTTATTATAAAACTCAAAACAGCCCGAAATAGGTTAGAATAAACACGTGTTTTCACTACAGAGTGGCGCTCAAGACTAACGGTATTTTATTTATTGAGTATTCTGACATAAAGCAGGTATACGACCCTAGCCACGCACACAATTGAACAGAGAGACAGATGTTGCCTCAAGGAAGGTTACACTGGTGTATAAATTAAAGGACTGGGTTTCATTTTACCTGATATTCTCATAGTTATACTTATTATTATTATTATTCACGTATGGGCCCTGGTGGACCACGCGAAGTACAATTATAGGCGTTTGTTGTTGTTAGCCTTCCTTTGAGCCCATACTAATTTCATTCTTTCGCTATGAGCTTTTTTCCTTTCGTCAGACCAAGTTGTTCCAGTCTTCCTACATTTTTCTCTCTGGCCAACCTTCCAAACGTTAACCTTTTGTCTGAAACAGCCTCTATCCTGAATTTCACTTTGTGTAATATTTGCTGATCTTAGGTCCTCTTTAATTGCCGCAATCCATTTAATTATTTCTATTTTAGCTCTACTCCTATTTTCATAAAATTCAACTATTTGTCTAGTTAGCCTACTCGGATTCATCCGTTTGATGTGTCCGTAAAACTTAAGTCTTCTTTTTCTCATATCGCTATGTATATCTGTGTATTGTTTGATTTCTTGGTTTTCTCGAAGTCGGTATGTTGTGCTATTTATTTGTTTGGGGCCTGGGATTTTTCTTATGATTTTTCTTTCCTTCTTTTCAATGTCCTCGATGTCTCTCTTTCTATTCAAAATGAGCGTTTCTGCCCCATATAGGCATTCTGGTTTAATAACTCTGTAATTAATCTCAGTTTTATGTTTTTAGATATACATTTTTTGTTGTACATATTTTGTGTAAGTCTCAATGCCGTTTCCATTTTTTGACATCTACCCTTATTGGCCGCTTTTTCCAACCCATTTTCCATGATTATTTCACCCAAATATTTGAATTGAGAGACTCGTCTGATGTTACTATATTTTGTTTTTAGAAATGGTGTTCTTAGTCTGTTGCAGGTCATGTATTGTGTCTTTTCAAAGGATATTTGGAGTCCTACCTTTTCTGCTGTTTCTTTTAGGATTTCAATGAGTTTTTGAGCCGTTAATACATCTTGAGCTAAAATTGCTAGATTATCAGCAAATGCCAGACAATCAATTTTGATGTTGGTTCTCCCCAGTTTAATGGGCTGGTCAATATTCAGTGCCGACTTTTTTTCACGCCACTCCTGTATTACTTTTTCTAGAACACAGTTAAATAAGAGTGGCGAGAGTCCCTTATGTCCCGATGCGAGATATCCCTTATGAGAGAGTTATACTTATGTATATTTTATATTCTAAATGCAAGTTACAATCACCGATAGAAAAATATTTTTACTTATATTACAGCTACAGAGATGTATATACATGACGTACTTATGCATATTATGACACTTACAACATTTTAAATCGTTATATCTCAGGAACGGTGGGTGTTAGGAAAAAAATTATTGATTCATTTTTTATAGATAATTTTATGGTATACAATTTTTATCTGAAGTAATTTTACGATAAAACTTACCGTTTTTTTTTTCCCTTGAACTTGAATCCATTTTTTTCCACGTACCGGAACGATGGAGAATTTTGAAATGTTGTTTTAATTATGTTTTGAACAATTTTAGTCATGTCCAACTTGACGTGAATTTATGTACCTTCACTCTTATTTTTCTGTCTAATTTGACCGGACTATAACCGGATATGTTAAATTAATGGATTTATTATAACTTTTTTATTAATTATTTTATTTATAATATTTGATGACATTATATAAAAGAGTTAATTTTCTAGTAATACTTAAGTCTGAAAAGTTAATAATATTGTGTAGCTCTTCTTCAATTGTGAATTTAATGTTCTTATGTAAATAATTTATGTGAGTCAATCAGAACCTCTAAAACAAATTAGAATGCCATCAACATATCTGTACCAATAATGTGATGATTAAAATAGCTGATGTTGATTTATTTTATTTTCTAAGTTGGCCATAAAAATTTCCGCCAGTAAAGAACTTACAGGGCTCCCCAGTAATTAACAGCAGGTCAAAAATCTCCTGTTTCATTATCGAATTTTTAAATTTTTTTTTTTTCATTATTGAAGTTTTATATTTGAAAAATAATGTGTCAGCTTATTCTATTACTTCGTTTGGTAGTATATTCGAGAATAAATTTTGTACATCGAAATAAACTATGAAAATACACAGTGGGCAAGTGGACAATATTAAAAATATTCAAAAAACAAGGAAAAAACATTTTTTTCCTGTGCTCCACGTAAAATTATTAATCCTTCAGTCATCTACCGAGACCCTTTTTTTTGCCTTAAGCCGTCATCAATCGGGCTTTGAGTTATACGTTCGAAAGCGACGAAAGGATTGACCAGGGTCTTGACCATTTTAATCGGCCAAATCGAATGAAAACAGATTTGAAATGCAGTTCACACCATCCGGTGGTTCGTAACAGTACTACTATCTGAAACCGTTCGGATCCAAACCGAAAAGTACTACTATCAAACAGTACTACTGTACAACGTAACTGTCTGACACTGTATGAGAATTTTACGTGGAGCAGGAACATTTTTTTCCTTGTTTTTTGAATATTCTTTAAATTTATTTCGTCCCTCCGAAGAGTTCTAACTATTTAATATCTCTTTTCTAACAAGAGATTTGGTAAATGAGTTGAGATCAAAGGATACTATAGTGGGAGAAGGGAATCCTGTAGTGGAGGCTACTTTAGCCTCAGTATCCACTCTCTCATTTCCTATAATGCCACAATGGCTAGGGACTCATATAAATCGGAGAGAGGAGCCAAGAGCAAGAATATCTTCAATGCGGCCCAAGCAAAGCGATGTAATTGGATGTTTATTTGACCCTTTTTCTGATGATCTTAGTGAGTTAGCAGAGTCCGAGCTAATTACCCACTTGGATGGAGGTTGAGGGATGATGAATGAAAGGGATTTTTCCATGGCTAGATTTTCTGTAGTCAGAATTCTGGATTCGGAAGTTAGTTGAGAGTGGGAGACCTAAAGGAGCCTTGTGAGTAATATACGAATGCGGATTCCACTCCGGAGTTTGATTTAAAACCATCTACAAAAATAATGTTAGTCGGGAGAAGTGTATTCAGGATAAAACGGAAGAGACGGGTGAAAGTAGATACTGAGGTGTGTTGTCTATCATATTGAAGCAATGAGAAGACAAAACGAATAAAATGAAAGGACCATGGAGGGTGTTTTAAAGGAGTAATTGGGTAAGAGTCTAGAGGGGGGAGGTTAAAGAAGTTGTTTTGGCGTGGAATTCATTCTCTAGCAAAAAGATGGGAAAAAGTAATAGCTAACGGTGACCAATACTTGATTATTATACGCTTAAATTTTTCGAAAAATCGACGTTATTAACCAAAATTAACAATAAATGTTCAATATAAACAATATAAAACTGATTGAATTTATTTTAAATAAAGGAACTAAATCACAATCACTTCTGGCGTCATGCAGCAAAAATTACCCCGGAAGCCATCACCAAATTGAGATAGGAGATTTTATCGCATCCGGCGTATTGTCCAGACTTGTCCTCTACAGATTCTGATCTTTTCCGCACTTTTCCGCACAGAAAGCACCCAGTTTTTTTTTATTTAGGGTGCAGCAATTATCTCAAAAGTCGCAAAAGTAAAGGTAATCCCTTTTAGGAAGATTTTTATCATAAATAAATACCAAAGGTATTTAAAAAAAGTGTAGACAAGGACCAATATTATAACAGGATAAAGTAAGTTCATCATCAGGACCCTGTATAATTTAAATTTAATACACATCACTGACATTCATTTATCCATTTGCAGCTCGCAAATGAACTCCCTTCTGAAATCGAAATATGCGCGTGCAATATTTGCCATTTCCTATACGAAATATTTGTTCCCACGATCGTCAAAGCCGGACAGACAGCTAATTGTGCAGACAGAAGCCATTCCCCGGCAAAAATAGAGAGATTAAGCAGAATCAACACGTTGGAATTATAATTGGTATAATTTCGTAACGAAATTATAAATCCTAATTGGGTTTCCTCTTTATTAGAGCGAGTTTATTTGCCATAGTGATTGAGGAGGGGGGGGGGGGGTCAGTTATGCAATTAATTCGTTTACTGTCCAGACGATTTTAGTTATATTAACAAATAGACCGTTTCCTGTTGTGGGTGTGAAGCATAACTATTCCGTTCCAGTTCTAAGTTAAATAGTTTTAAGATTTAATAAAATTAATGATTGATCTTATGAAATCGGACATATCGAGGCCGCTGTCAAACTCACTGTGAATGTACGTGCCTTTACTGTTAAAATTATTCAGAATATTTTGAGAAATCATCGGGAAACTTTTAACATAAGAGAAATGCTTGCAAATTGTCAAAATTTATTATCAAAATATCGGGGTTATTTCCGCCAAATTTATGGAGCACACCGTGAATTTTATGGTGCACATACTTGTGGCGACGTATTCGCCGAATTAACGACAAAATAGAGCCCAAAAGTTCTTTGAATTCTTCTCACATCTGACGAAATCCACAGACACGCCATCCCTGATATAGATTATGACACCTTTTGTGTGACTACTATTTGAGTGGCACATAAAATGTCTATAACCTGGTATTGAAATTTCACTATCCTGTATCGCCTCGGTGATGCGGGTTTCAGTCAAACAACCAACCATAGGATTCCAGTCATAAAACAAAGTCATCACTTCCGTCATTTTACGATTTAAACCAGCTACATTCAAGGATACACACAAATCTTTATTCACTCCTCTTAATTGATATTCATATTTAATTTTTTGTTTGGCCTTTTCTATTTCTCTTTGATAACACCTGCATTTTCTGTCAAACACAGTATGATAGCAATCAACATCATTATTTGAGAACTACACTCTCCAGATTCATGATTTTCATTGCAAATTGGGCATACGGGATTAGACTGACTGCAGTTACTGGCTTTGTGTCCATATTTCCAACATTTAAAACACCTGAATACACTTACAAATTCATAAACTGAAAAACTATACCATCCCATAGAAAGTCTTTTTAAATTAATCAAACTGTTAAAAGCAGGTGTAGACGTCTTTAATATAACATAGCTACGAGACTTGGCTATGGTTATGGCTTGGTTATGGCTACGAGACTTGGATTTTTACGAAAAAAAAAACCAAAACGGATGCTTACAATATTTGAAAGAAGAGTACTCAGAACCATTTTTGGTGCAGTGAATGACAATGGACTTTGGAACATCAAGTATAACTTCGAATTCGAGCAATTGTACAAGGATCCAGATATAGAACGTCTTTTTAAATTAATCAAACTGTTAAAAGCAGGTGTAGACGTCTTCAATATAACATAGCTACGAGACTTGGCTATGGTTATGGCTTGGTTATGGCTACGAGACTTGGATTTTCACGATGAAAAAAAAAACAAAACGGATGCTTACAATATTTGAAAGAAGAGTACTCAGAACCATTTTTGGTGCAGTGAATGACAATGGAGTTTAGAAGATCAAGTATAACTTCGAATTCGAGCAATTGTACAAGGATCCAGATATAGAACGTCTTTTTAAATTAATCAAACTGTTAAAAGCAGGTGTAGACGTCTTCAATATAACATAGCTACGAGACTTGGCTATGGTTATGGCTTGGTTATGGCTACGAGACTTGGATTTTCACGATGAAAAAAAAAACAAAACGGATGCTTACAATATTTGAAAGAAGAGTACTCAGAACCATTTTTGGTGCAGTGAATGACAATGGAGTTTAGAAGATCAAGTATAACTTCGAATTCGAGCAATTGTACAAGGATCCAGATATTGAAAAAAGTCTGATTTGAATCATTCGGTAAACAACTCCTAATCTGTCAAAAAAATACACAAACGTTATTTTACTCCAACATCTTTTACTAACATGATTTTTAAAATATCTTTGAGGACATTTCTATGTCGTTGAGTTTATTTCCTAAGGTCCAAATTAAATTATAATAATACCGATTGATACAATGCAACAAAATAAATAAACTTGAATTGATATACATACTTTAGCAAGTGAAAAAGGGCTCAATCTGTCTACTTCAGCAGAATTATTTATCTCTACTGAAATTTTTCCTTGTCGGGAAATAAACTATTTTATTATCAAAAGTGGAAATGGAATTTTTAAATATACCTGATAAAACGGGTAAGTAAATACGTTATTCAATATAAGTTTTGAAAAATAAATTTAATTTATTTTCAAAGATTTATAGTGTCTTCTTTCATCAAATAGTTTTTTTAACATTGATATTACGACTACTTTGAATAATATAGTTAATTTAGTTTTCCTGATATCCTGGTGAAACGTATCTTCTTGTTCGTTGCTTACTACACCCGAATTTTCCAGAAAAACTGCAAATAAAAGTGTAAAAATGCATTTTTATGGAGATGCGATACCCTAGCATTTCATAGGCTTTCTAGAGTTTATCTATTAGGTTTTTATAGTTTCCATGTTTCCTGTTGCCCAGAAATCATTTCACTATACCTACAAAACACTTCCAAGCTGCCAGTTCCTTTTCATTTAATTTTTATTGAAAACGGAAGTCACCTTGAAGCTTCCTTACTTGAGCTCCAATGCTCCAATAAGGATATATGGCCTCCAATGCTCCGATAAGGCATTGGAGGCAATGCCTTATTGGAGGCAATGCCTTATAAGGCATTGGAGGCAATGCCTCCAATGCCTTATTTTAATTTGCATCACTCAATTGAGGAAATATTTCTTTTAGGTACTAGAAACGATTATCTTCTTTCTCTATGGCTTTGACTTCGACTTTAAAGAAGCACCTTTTTTGGCCTAAAAGGGGGAACAAATTTTATGTTAGAAGTACCGGAAGTTACCACCACTTCAATGTTCTTTTATTGCCCTACTGTCCTATAGACACAAAAAAGCTTCAGTAGTTTGTACCAAACTACTCCTTACCTTTGTACTTCAAAGTCAGGTATAAGTTACCTTTGTAGTTCAAAGTCAGGTATATATAATTTCAACAAACAAAAGTGCAGAAAACAATAAAACTTCCCTTAAAGTGTAGTGTGGAAATACTGTGTGGAACACTGTAGAATACTGTGGAAATACCTCCTCTACGGTCTTGTAGTAATTCCTACTTGGTTTAGTCCAAAATCAGGTACAGATAATTTTAATGATTCATTGTTTTCAAGTGTTCTGATCTAAAGTAGCATCCTCGTCAATGTTACAAAAATCATGTCGACCTGTATGATAAGTTAAATTTTATATGAAGCCAGATATTCGGGCTGTTTAGTTGGGCTACGTAATTAAATTGAAACTTACAGACACCTATTTTATCTTAACATGGTCTTCCCTATTTAAGCAATCTTCTTTACCCACTGAAGTGTCGGTAAGATTTAAAATACCTGGTTTATTACTATTTTAAATGGAAACATTATATCGATTTACCTTTCTTTAATCATCTTAGCTCTATCAGGACAGTATGTATACATTTTTTATATATTTTAAGGTACACCAAACCTCTATTTTGATTAACCAAGAGCAAATGTAAAGTGTGATGTCTTGATACACTAACAAATACCCCTTTAATGCAAAATATTTTACATAAAAACTAGATTAAAATGGAATCTACATGTAATAATAATTATTGAATTATTGTAATAATTAATTAACAAATATTACAGTCCTTTGTATGTATGGACCCATGAAAACAAATAATCAATAGACAGAATATGTAAGAAAAATAAAGAAACTTTTTAAATTTAAATAAAACTACCAGCGCCATCTATTGAAGCAATAAATATTCTGAAAGCTGTATATTTTATCTCTAAAATGAGACCACCATTATTAGAATCGATCAACGGATTGTTAAGTTATAGTGCTTCAAGTGACAGTATCTTTTGACATTTTTCTTTCTTAAATAAATAAATAAATACACACTTTATTTAGCATATGCAGCTAATAGTAACAAAATAAAATCAATGTACCAAAAGAAATAAAAGTAAGAAAAATTGTAAAAAATCTTACCAAAAGAAAATACAATCAAAAGGCAATAACCAACATTGTTGAAATGATAAAACACTCTATTGCTTCAAATAATAATTTAACAGTCTATTAAATACATGTACATTAGGAGAGCTCCCTATGTGGGCGGGCAAAGCAGTGAAGAGACAAACACCTTCCCAAAACAATGTCTTCTGGAGAGCAGTAGTTCTCACTATTGGTATATCATAATTGTTCTTAGCACAGACATCGTAGGAATGCATATTTACTCTTTGTACCAAAAAAGTATTCAAATAATGGGGCAACAAATTATGTTTTATTTTATATATCTATCGAATGTTAGCCCCTTTAATGGCCCGCACAACTGAAGACCAATCCAATGACCGCAACATTACCTCTATCGGTGTATACCTATTACAGTTCAATAGTACACTCATAACCTTGTTCTGCTGTATTTGAAGTCTACCAATACTCTCCTTATTATATGATATTAGCACAGACATACAATAGGTAAAATGGGGTAAAACTATAGTATTATATACAAGCCTCTTGGACCATGGTGATAAATGTGACGATATAGGACTAAAGAACCCTATTTTTTTCCCAATCTTTCTACATAGATAACTGACATGATTACAAAATGTTAGCTGAGGATCCAACAGTATTTAATTTCATTTACAATTTCAATATCACAATTATTTATATTTATTTTTAACCCTAACTCATTAAATCTTTTACAGTTTGCTTTAGACCCTATCACCATGCACCTTGTTTTCAGTTCGTTTAGTTTAAGTTTATTTTTGCATAGCCATCTAAATAGTATTGCCAGTTCACTATTCAATGTTTCAACCATCTCAGGCAAATTATATCCAGACACAGATATGAGAGTATCATCTGCAAAAAGACTAATAAAACATTTATTCAATATTGTAGAAATATCGTTGATATATATCAAAAACAGCAACGGGCCCAAAACGCTACCCTGAGGAACTCCCCAAGTACTTTACCTCTTTGCCGACACTTTTCCCTCAAGCCTCGTCCTATGATGTCTGTCTGTTAAGTAACTCTTGATCCATTTTAAGGCTTTCGATCTTACACCATAACTTAATAATTTTTTACACAGTATATCCCGGTCAATAGTTTCGAATGCTCGCTTTAAATCCATAAATACACTAAGCACAGTTTTTCCGACCTTTATATCGCTCCTCCATGTTGCGCAAACATACTGAATAGCCGTCTCACAAGAATGTTTTGTCCTAAACCCTGATTGAGCAGAAAATTACAATTTATTGGTTTCAAAATAAGTTTTCAACTCTGTACATACTATAGTCTCAATGATTTTATCAACAACAGGTAATAAATTAATTGGTCTAAAGTCACTTGGTATACTAGGCTTTGGTATTTTTGGAATTAATACAATAATGCTGGTTTTTAAGTCCTCAGGAAATGTATTCGTTTCAAAACTTGTATTAATTAAGTACAATAAAGGATAACCGATAAACCGATAACCACAAAAAATATTTTTCATTAACCTTATCGTAATTTCATTGTCACTCGTACTTCGGCTTTTTAAACTAAACACAACTTTTCTTAATTTGTTTAGAGTAACATGTTTAAACTCAGAAAAATCGTGAGTGTTGCATACTTTGACATAATTGCTCCAGTCCTGCTCTTCGATTCTCTGTTCTACTTCATTCAAACTATCGAAGTAAAAGTTATTGAAGTTCTCCTCCGTAGGTCCATAGTGAGCATCAAAGTCGATTCGTGAAAAATCGGCACGCCCCTTACCATTGCCCAGCAAATCCTTTATTGTTCTCCACATCTTCCTCTCGTCCCCCCTACAAACATCGATATTATTACTAAGGTACTTTTTCCTCTCAAGGCGCATCATGGACAGTGCTATATTTCTTTTCTGCTTATAATTTCTCCAATCATGTTCATTCTTTGTAAAAGAAAACTTTCTATACGCTCTGTCCCTCTCAACTTGAGCATTTCTTAGCTCTTTGCTCACCCAAGGGAACTTTCTAGGTTGTACTAATTTTAAGGGAGCAGCCATATCAATAGCATCATGTAGAGTTTGCATAAAATCAACATATAATTTACTAACGTCAATGGAATTGTAGTCCCAATCATTCCCCATCAACTCAGTAATCAGCCTCGAGACTGCTTGCTCATTCAGATTCCGAGCATACGTATGTTGAGGTGTTTCACATACAATACCCTGAAGTTTAAACACGGTACCAACTCTCAGTGTTTGTGAGATACCACTATTGTGAGTTTCCCTAGTAACAATCTGTGTGAAACCTGCTCCACTGATAGTCTTCCACCCTTCTAGACTCACTGCTGTTATTCAATAAATCGATAATTATTGCTTTATTATATAGAAAGCTTTATAGAAGCTTTATTATTATAGAAAGGTTTTATTTCTTTGAAATTCATTGTCAATTATATTGTCTTCCAAATAGTTTAAAAAGTCACCTACAGAGGCACTAGGCGATCTATAGCAGGCCGCTACCAAGAAAAACAGCTTATTTATCTGTATCTTAACTGTTACGACCCAGTAACTGGTTAGAACTGTCTCGACAGAAACCACCCAATATTTCAAGCCAGATTTAATATAAATAGTAGCACCCCCCGTATGACGACTATCCGAATAACAGACAATAGCCGTAAATCCAGTTATTTTAATTTCGTTCTCTTCTATATCTCGTGTTACATGAGTTTCAGTAACACACAAGATCCATGGGTTTCTATCTTCTACAAACTGCCTCAGCTGCAACGTGTGGGTGGTCATTCCCTATATATTAATATGCAATATATCTATATTGCTAGTGGACGCACTGAAGCAATCAAGTGGTTGCTATGCATACTTAGTTCTGTTCTTCATTATTTCAGCAGCTCGTTTATAACATTCGCAATTTTTATCAAACACTGTGTGATCATATTTAATATGTGGTATCTTCAGGACATCATGGGAAATTTACAATTAGTACACTCCTTTGTATTTGAATTACATTCTGAGCTTTTATGATGTTTGTTACATAAAGGACAAACATCTTGTTGACTGCACTTTGCCGCTTTATGTCCATACCTCCAACACTTGTAACATCGCAGCACTCCCAAATATTCATAGACTGGAAAACTGTCCCAGTCAAAGAAAACTCTCTTACTACTCAACATACACTTATAGATCTCTGCCGACACCTCCAGTATTATACTACACAGTTTATTTCCTTTAGGAATATATTTTCGAACTAGTTCAATATTCAGATTTGCATTTTTAAGAAAACTGATTTTTATGCGCTCTAAAAAGTCTTCATTAGTTGCAATATATTTATCTTGAACGCCAACCACAATTATTCTGGGGTTAATATATTTAGGTATTTCTACCTCATAATTATCGGATAATTCTCCTATTGCTGTTATTTGCAGTTTCTTCAGGGAATCGTCATCCTTACACTGAATCATAACGGATCCCTGACCTATCGATTTTAATTTGTTTATTTCTACCAATAAATTGGACGGATTCATTTTTTCCGTGATCGCATTCCTCGTCTTAGTACTAGTTTGCTTATTTTTCGGTCTAATTATTAACGGAGGATTTATTTGTTTTTTTTATCTGATTTAATATCTGTCCATGATTTTCCTTGTGAAGTCGAGATGTCATTATGTTGCGAATTATTTAATAATTTCTCTGTATTCACCGTACACCCCTCAGTATGTTGTTCCAACCTTTTTAATCTATTACTAAGGTCAACATTCACCTCAAATACTGACAGACATCCATCACATACCCAAAACAAATTTTTACAGTCATTTATGGCTTTAGATATTGGCTCTTTGATGTTAACACAATGTAAATGATATTTATTATCACACACTTTGCACGCCACGAATTTTACTCGCCCGACAATATTGTCATTGCACCCGGTACATGCGTGTGTACCCGGCCCTGCCATGGCGACAACTGGTAAAATCGGTAAAATTTTTACAGAAACATTTAAATTGATAAACAAAGTATATGGCGATGATCGCGTATTCGAGTTGTAAGTCAATGTAATGTCAATGTTTATATGAACATTTTTCCTGATAAGTACTGTAAAGTATTCGTCGAAATTTATTGAGAAATTTTTCTAAAGCAACATGGTTGGCTATCTATAAATTTCGAGAGGCGTTCGTGAAAGTTTCAAAAACGAATAAAAAAACAAGTTGGTACGGTATCTAAAAAAAAGTCTTTTCATCTACGAGTGTGCAAACGAAAATTTATATCCGGCTTTGAAACTATCCGAAAACTTCGAACACATTTCCTGAGTTATGTATTGGTCCATATACAAAAATATTTTTCGGATAGCAAAAGTTTTCGAAAAAATTTTCCTGCTCCCCCTAGGAGTCCAATCAGTCATTACGGCTCTCTTCAAGCCGAAGTAGTTTTACAATTCCTGCCGCTGCAAAAAGTGAATACGTCGATCAGTAGCTGTAACTTATATCCTGCTGAAAGGGGAGCTGATGAACTGTGAATGAACCGGCAAGAGGTCTCCGGTTTTCCTTCATTTGATACTTTATTTTTACTTCTGGTCCGAAATACGCGAAACTGCGAAAATTGTACACAGGTCGAATGTCTATTTTTTCGGTAGCGGACGCCACAAGAATTCGTAACAATATCGAAAACCTGTTATTTTCGTTTTCTTTTCCACATACCATCGTCGGTAAAGCTTTATGTACTTCATTTTGCTTAAAGATTTTAAAATTTTTAAATCAAAGTAACTATATATATACATACATTAGTGTGTCTCTTATTTGAACGAAAAAATAAGCTACCCTCTATTTCATTTTAATATACTAAGATATGCCTAGATATAAAATTTTAACCACCTAGGTTAATGTTAACCCGTGCCAACAGGTCCCCAAAGATTGCATAAACTGCTGTTTTGGACACTCATTTATATATCGGTAGGTTATTGCAAGTATACATATCTTAGGTAACTATTAATAAAAAGACAAGTTTAAGTAATGGATTTAATCATATTGACAAACAAATAATACAGGGTGTTAGGTAAACATGCGGCAAAAATGCAAGGGGTTATTCCTTGTCCTATTCTAAGAATATTTTGTTCTATGATGATTTTTGAAAACCCCCTTTGTTTCGAAGATACAGGGCGAAAAAAATTTGCGACAACCATATTCGATATTTGTTGACATCATTAACGTAAATAAAAGTAGGGTGTACGTCAATGAGTTTATCAAGTACAAAAAAATGTTTTTCGATCTCGATCACTTGGAACGGCTGTTTTATCTAGTAAGTGGATTTCATCGGTCGTATTTGTTTACATAGATTGAGTGACGTTTGGCTATTTGACGTGTCTTAAATAGTGAGTGAAGTCTTCTATCATAATGTATACAAACGCCGAGATGACTGACATGCACTTCATGTCTGGACTTGCTGATGGCAATACATTACAAGCTAGGCGATTGTACAGTGAACGATTTCCAGTCCGTAATGCCCCTGACCGAAAAATCTTCGAAAACATTCATCGACGTCTTCGTGAAACAGGCACATTGAAACGAACTGAAGGGCCAGGAAGATCACTGACTGTAAGACCGGTACAATTAGAACAGAATGTGTTGGACATGATAGCGGAAAAGCCTGGTAGTTTTACGCGAAAAATTGCAAATACTTTGAATGTGAGTCACTGCCACATACCACATTCAACGCGTTCAGTCACTACTACTCAACTTTACTTCGCATCCCTCTATTCCCAATTCTTTTCACCGATGAAGCCACTTTTGCAGGAAACGCAATAAGGAATTTTCATAATAACCATGTATGAACAGATAAAAATCCGCATGAGGCATGCGAAGATAGTTTTCAGCATCAGTTCTCCTTGAATGTTTGAGTTGGAATTGTAGGTGACTATCTAATTGGACTGGTATTTCTATCACAAAGACTTACTGGCGAGGTGTATCGCAACTTTTTGGAAGCAACGCTGCCTGAGTTTCTGGAAGATGTACCATTGGCAACAAGGCATGAAATGTGGTTTATGCACGATGGTGCACCACCACATTTCAGTTTGGTTGCTCGTGATTTTTTAACAGCAACGTACGGATATCGTCACACGCATGGCCTGCTCGATCTCCGGACTTAAACCCCCCGGATTATTTTTTCTGGAGATATCTGAAGTCATTAGTTTACGCTACTCCATTGAAGAATTTGGATGATTTGCGAAATCGGATAATTGCTGGGTGTAACTCAATTAGAAACGACTCTGGTTTGTTTGAAAGAGTTCGGCAGTCGATGACGAGAAGATTGAATGCTTGTATCAAGACTGGAGGAAGTCATTTCGAACATTTATTGTAGATTGAGCAATTGTAAATGTCGTAAATTTTGGTCACCCTTTATCTTCGAAACAAAGAGGTTTTTCAAAAATCATCATACAACAAAATATTCTTAGAATAAGTCAATGAATAATCCCTTTAATTTTTGCCCCATGTTTACCTAACATCCTGTATATACAGGGTGTCCGCTAATTAGCGGTACACAGTACAACTGCAGATTTTTTGGGTAAAAATATTGCGATTTAACTCAACTTACTTTAGTCCAAAAGTTAATAGTAGCCAAGATACGGGGTGTTAAAGTTATTTTCAATTTTCGTCAATAAATTTCTTAAAAAGTATCTTTTTTGAATGAAATTTGGTAGTGGGGGGTTATTTACTATAAGAAATTTAAATATCACGAAAAATTTTATGTAGATTGTAGAGGGCGCTGTCTGCGACACTTTCCTATATTTGAAAGGTCACAACTTTTTTGTGCCTTAGTATAATCGCATTTTTAATGAAAATATTATTTTGTACATCTTTTTTACGTAAATGAGGTATACTTTGCAAATATCGCTCAGAGTTACCGTTTTCTAGATGTCTGCGTTTAAATTGTTCATTGCACTCTTTTAAATTGCGCTTTGGAAATGTAACACTTTTCTTAAAGTAGGTACGCTATGATTAAAACAAATACATCAAGACGACTTTTGCATTGATTGTTAATATTAATATTAATATTAATTATAATTAATATTATGTTTTTTATTTGATAGACTTTGGATCGTCCATTTATGACTAAGGTCAAACGTTAGACCAGCATTGTTGCGGAGAAGTTCTTAAAGACTTCCAAAAAGGCTCACTCTGTGTGACCAAACACACAGAACAGTTTCGCCTAACTTTTTCATTTTATCAAGATTGAAAAATCACTTCAAAGAATACCATTTTAGAACATTAGAGAACTATTGCGGATAACTCCAAACCATCAGTCCCATAATCGATACATTATATAAATAGACCAGACGTTTGTTTGTAACCTCTTCAAGGTTATATCTATCTAAAAATGTACATGACATTATGTAAAGTAAATGATCATAAAGCATATGATAAATAAAATACATCTCGTATTAATCTATTGGGCCTAACTTAAGGCCAATCTCTTTGTAAAAACTGACAACACTTTTCGAACTGTCCTATACCTATATTGAGTGATCCTCGGAGATTCCTATACATTATAAATAATTAAATGTCTGTTGCTCTCATTAAAAGCTTTAGGCTAGTAATAATTAATTCGTATAATACCAATATTCATTTTTATTTTTTCATTATCTATCTATTTCGTTTAACAAGACGTATACGAACAGTTTCCCGAGCGTGAATATATATATCATAGTTATTGTTTCGGGTCATGTTTAAACCCATACAGCGTTACCAGCTGAACGTTTTGGCGAATTCATCGCACGTTTTGTTCACACTACGGGCCTTTTGATTAAGCTCATAAAACTCGCATGTGTACTAAACATCATGTTTTCCCCCGAAAGCCAATATATTTATAAATCGGATGATGTATCCGTCTATGCCATATTGGATAATTTAAAACGGAATATGCCACAGCCCGGCTATCACGCGAGGCGACTGCTATAATTACGTATCGGGTTATTTTATTCTGTGTTCTAAGGTAGAAATTGTATGTAACTAAAAAGTCACCTTTTTTTAGTATGTGGAACTTTTAACATCAAAGCAACGCTTGCAGATTGTCGATGTCTTTTAGGGTGCACATAATCCCTCAACCGAGCGATGTATTCGCCGGATCATCGACAAATTTCGCATTTCACGCTGCTCGATATTAAAACAAAAGCAAAAAACTCTACGTTTCAAAGAAAATATCGTCGCTGTTGCCGGTAGTATTGTTGAAAATTCAAATGTATTAATTCGTCGTCGTGTGCAGAAAGTTGGGCTTTGCTATTCGACTATGTGGAAAACTTGAAGGAGATGTGGTTGCAACAGGACGGCTCCACATGTCATACAGCCACCACAATAATCGATATATCGAGGGAACAATTTGGCGTGAAAATCAGTGGAGGTTCGTGAGGGAGGGCATTAGGGCGTCGCCCCTCCAGCATTTATCACAGTAAACAATTTTTCAAAACAAAACACCATATTTTATTTCCGCTCAATTTCTTTCCTTTAACACATCTTAACATGTTATTAAAAATTTAAATCTCCAAATGTAAAAGAACGTCTGTCGACCCATCACGCCAAATAATGCGGATAAAAATTACACATTCTCGCCACAATTTTTACATCGTTGGTCGGACGTTTACCTCCAGCGACCGTACGTATACGCGTCGTTGGCGTTACATGTTCTGTTAGTCGCCAGAATTTGGGGGTTTAACTACTTTCTAAAACATGCGATTTGGACGTAGATTCCCTGCCACCGAGCGTATCAGTAATTAATTTTAAATGCTGATTTGACGGGTACGGAGGGTTTATATGTCTCGCGTCGCGTTTTTTTCATTTCGTTCGCCTCGCGAATAGTTTTTTTGATTTTGTATTACTAATACTTGTTTAATTATATATATATATATATATATATATATATATATATATATATATATATATATATATATATATATATATATATATATATACGAGGGAAGTTACATAAAGACTGGCAAAATTATACTCAAAATGCCTCAAAGAACAAAAAGTACCTGACTTATGGAAAAATGCAGAAGTGATCCTTTTACATAAAAAAGGAGCACAGGATTTAAAGCTAAACTTTTAAATTGATTTTTAACTGATTTAAATTTAACTCCTATCAGTAATGTACAAAGTTTTCACTAAGATAATTTCTAAAAGAATATTAAAAAAACTGAATGACGCACAACCAAGAGAACAAGCAGGATTCAGAAGTGGATTCAGTACAATGGATCACATCCAGGTTGTACAGCAGGTCATAGAAAGGCACAACGAATACACCATGCCACTGTGCTTGGCTTTTATCGACTACGAAAAAGCATTTGATTCCATCTCAAAGCATGCGATAATGAATGCACTGCTTAGCATGCGGTTGCACTACTTAGCATGCACTCTTCGGCATGCTTCCAACTCTCACGGTCTTGGGCTTTCCTCTGCCACTTTGGTCCAATATACATTACGATTACATCAATCCATCGTGCTTTCGGTTTTCTTCGCGGACGTTTGCGATCAAGCGGTATCCACTCCAGGATTGCCTTGTTCCATCTGTCATCCCATCGCCTCGCTATATGGCCTGCCCATCTCCATTTTAATTGCTTTACTCTTCCAATGATGTCACAGACTTTCGTTTGTTTCCTGATCCATGCGCAGGACTTTCTGTCTCGTCTTGTAATGCCAAGCATACATCTTTCCATTCCATTCCCGTTTCTTCAATCCTTTCCAGATCAACAGAATAATTTTTATTCAAAGCATAAGACTACAAAATCTGCTTTGAAATATAAATTTGAAAAACTAAAATCTTTAGAGGTATCTCCTAATTTATTTCCTACATTTTCTTTAGAATCTATCTGTTCCAGTTGATTCAATTGGGTGTTGCGTAAATTATTCGATTCCTTTTCTAGCATAGGCTTTGTAACACTCGAACCTTTGGCTAATGTTTTATCTTACTTATTGCACAAAATTAAGATGTCTAGCTTATTTTTTTTTATTTAATACATAAGAAAATTTTATTTAATTACGTAAGAACAGATATATCGTGGTGAAAACCCCAATAAAAGAAAAAGAACTATGGAAATCAATGCCTCTGGTTCAACAACATCTCAACAAATAAATGCGTCTTGATGACCCAAAGTTGAATAAGTGTGGATATACCTTATGTGTGATATTTACGTTTTAAATAGTAATACTTTTACGTTCTAACACTGTTAATAGAAAACTCTTTATTTTAAAGCTTGTATTTTTTTTAGAGATTAAAATCGTTTAATTTTTTTAATTCACCAATAATTTTCAATTACATTAATAATTTGTACAAGAGAAAAAAGGTAAAAAAAATGAAGTGAAGGGGACCTTTTTTTAAAGCCTTCCAACATCAAGCTGAACAAGGATAAAATTAGCCTTTTAAGTACTACAAATTTACCATGATTGATGAGCCAGCGTTGACTTCGTAATGGATATTTTACTATAATAAAAATAATCATCTTCTCGTTTATCCTAGTCATCTTCGCCATAAATCATTCCTCATTGACATTTATGAAGATCCACTACTATACACAAATCTTTATTTCGGCAAGCCAACTTATCATTCATTCGCTTTTCAGAATACTCGAAAACACAAAAGGAGGAAAACACCGTTCGATAATAGCACTTCCCGACAATATTCGGGATGTTATAAAGTTGATGTATGTTTTCCTACTTAAGAGAATATTGATTTATTGTTACTGTAACGGTCGGAAACGGGGGACGTAAACATGTCAAAATAGACCTATAGAAAAATGTATGTCAATCTAATTGAAACCTTTAAGAAATTACCTGAAAAAGAATAAGTTTCAAGCTTTGTCATTTTTTATGAAATTAAACATATACGGGGGTTGTTCAAAATATTTTCGACGTGACAAAAATACATGGTTTTTATGATTTTTTAAATATTTATCTACAATGCATAAATCTCAGTATCTCCATTTTCTAGGCATGTTTTAAAAATACTTTCGTAATACTTAAAATAAAATCATATATAAAAACTAATATGTTTAACTGTATCTTTTTTGTAATATTCATTCTTCTGGATACCATCTCTCAAAATTTGAACTAAATCTGAGACGTGAACCATTTTTGTAACTTTTCTATACGAGAAAATTTCCGATTTTTGTAAATTTTCAGCATTTTTCTCCTCATCCTAGTTAAAATCAAGATAACACAATGAAAATATCAGCTGTGGTATAGAATTTTAGCCCAAATCGAATGGTGTAAAGATCATATTAATATATTTAATAGTTTACAAGATGTTGATGAGAAGAGAAATTGTTTATAAGTCTCAATATGACAATTTTCTCGGCATATCTTCAAAATACTTAATCATACATAAAAACTAATAAGTTTTTCGTTGGTTTCACCTTTCTGAATACCACTTCTCAAAATTTGAATTCAATTTGCGACGTGAACCATTTTTGCAACTTTTCTATAGGAGAAAATTTCCGATTTTTTACAATTTTCAGCATTTTTCTCCTCATCCTAGTTAAAATCAAGATAACACAATGAAAATATCAGCTGTTGTATAGAATTTTAGCCCCAAATCGAATGGTGTAAAGATCATTTTAATATATTTCATAATTTGCAAGATGTTGATGTGAACAGAAATTGTTTATAAATCTCAATATGACAATTTTCTCGGCATATCTTCAAAATACTTAATCATACATAAAGCTAATAAGTTTTCGTTGGTTTCACCTTTCTGAATACCACTTCTCAAAATTTGAATTCAATTTGAGACGTGAACCATTTTTGCAACTTTTCTATAGGAGAAAATTTCCGATTTTTGACAATTTTCAGCATTTTTCTCCTCATCCTAGTTAAAATGAAGATTTAACACAATGAAAATATCAGCTGTTGTATAGAATTTTAGCCTAAATCGAATGGTGTAAAGATCATTTTAATATATGTAATACTTTACAAGATGTTGATGTGAAGAGAAATTGTTTATAAATCTCAATATGACAATTTTCTCGGCATATCTTCAAAATACTTAATCATGCATAAAAACGAATAAGTTTTTCGTTGGTCTCACCTCTCTGAATACCACTTCTCGGAATTTGAACTCAATCTGAGACGTGAACCATTTTTGCAACTTTTCTATACGAGAAAATTTCCGATTTTTGTTCATTTTCAGCATTTCTCTCCTCATCCTAGTTAAAATCAAGAGAACACAAGGAAAATATCAGCTGTTGTATAGAATTTTAGCCCAAATCGAATGGTGTAAAGATCATGTTGATATATTTAATAGTTTACAAGATGTTGATGTGAAGAGAAATTGTTTATAAATCTCAATATGACAATTTTCTCGGCATATCTTCAAAATACTTAATCATACATAAAAACTAATAAGTTTTTCGTTGGTTTCACCTTTCTGAATACCACTTCTCAAAATTTGAACTCAATTCGAGACGTGAACCATTTTTACAACTTTTCTACACGAGAAAATTTCCGATTTTTTACAATTTTCAGCATTTTTCTCCTCATCCTAGTTAAAATGAAGATTTAACACAATGAAAATATCAGCTGTTGTATAGAATTTTAGCCCAAATCGAATGGTGTAAAGATCATTTTAATATATTTCATAATTTTCAAGATGTTGATGTGAAGAGAAATTGTTTATAAATCTCAATATGACAATTTTCTCGGCATATCTTCAAAATACTTAATCATGCATAAAAACTTATAAGTTTTTCGTTGGTTTCACCTCTCTGAATACCACTTCTCGGAATTTGAACTCAATCTGAGACGTGAACCATTTTTGCAACTTTTTTATAGGAGAAAATTTCCGATTTTTGTCAATTTTCAGCATTTCTCTCCTCATCCTAGTTAAAATCAAGAGAACACAATGAAAATATCAGCTGTTGTATAGAATTTTAGCCCAAATCGAATGGTGTAAAGATCATGTTGATATATTTAATAGTTTACAAGATGTTGATGTGAAGAGAAATTGTTTATAAATCTCAATATGACAATTTTCTCGGCATATCTTCAAAATACTTAATCATGCATAAAAACTTATAAGTTTTCGTTGGTTTCACCTGTCTGAATACCACTTCTCAAAATTTGAATTCAATTTGAGACGTGAACCATTTTTGCAACTTTTCTATAGGAGAAAATTTCAGATTTTTGACAATTTTCAGCATTTTTCTCCTCATCCTAGTTAAAATGAAGATTTAACACAATGAAAATATCAGCTGTTGTATAGAATTTTAGCCTAAATCGAATGGTGTAAAGATCATTTTAATATATGTAATACTTTACAAGATGTTGATGTGAAGAGAAATTGTTTATAAATCTCAATATGACAATTTTCTCGGCATATCTTCAAAATACTTAATCATGCATAAAAACGAATAAGTTTTTCGTTGATTTCACCTCTCTGAATACCACTTCTCGGAATTTGAACTCAATCTGAGACGTGAACCATTTTTGCAACTTTTCTATACGAGAAAATTTCCGATTTTTGTTCATTTTCAGCATTTCTCTCCTCATCCTAGTTAAAATCAAGAGAACACAAGGAAAATATCAGCTGTTGTATAGAATTTTAGCCCAAATCGAATGGTGTAAAGATCATGTTGATATATTTAATAGTTTACAAGATGTTGATGTGAAGAGAAATTGTTTATAAATCTCAATATGACAATTTTCTCGGCATATCTTCAAAATACTTAATCATACATAAAAACTAATAAGTTTTTCGTTGGTTTCACCTTTCTGAATACCACTTCTCAAAATTTGAACTCAATTCGAGACGTGAACCATTTTTACAACTTTTCTACACGAGAAAATTTCCGATTTTTTACAATTTTCAGCATTTTTCTCCTCATCCTAGTTAAAATGAAGATTTAACACAATGAAAATATCAGCTGTTGTATAGAATTTTAGCCCAAATCGAATGGTGTAAAGATCATTTTAATATATTTCATAATTTTCAAGATGTTGATGTGAAGAGAAATTGTTTATAAATCTCAATATGACAATTTTCTCGGCATATCTTCAAAATACTTAATCATGCATAAAAACTTATAAGTTTTTCGTTGGTTTCACCTCTCTGAATACCACTTCTCGGAATTTGAACTCAATCTGAGACGTGAACCATTTTTGCAACTTTTTTATAGGAGAAAATTTCCGATTTTTGTCAATTTTCAGCATTTCTCTCCTCATCCTAGTTAAAATCAAGAGAACACAATGAAAATATCAGCTGTTGTATAGAATTTTAGCCCAAATCGAATGGTGTAAAGATCATGTTGATATATTTAATAGTTTACAAGATGTTGATGTGAAGAGAAATTGTTTATAAATCTCAATATGACAATTTTCTCGGCATATCTTCAAAATACTTAATCATGCATAAAAACTTATAAGTTTTCGTTGGTTTCACCTGTCTGAATACCACTTCTCAAAATTTGAATTCAATTTGAGACGTGAACCATTTTTGCAACTTTTCTATAGGAGAAAATTTCAGATTTTTGACAATTTTCAGCATTTTTCTCCTCATCCTAGTTAAAATGAAGATTTAACACAATGAAAATATCAGCTGTTGTATAGAATTTTAGCCTAAATCGAATGGTGTAAAGATCATTTTAATATATGTAATACTTTACAAGATGTTGATGTGAAGAGAAATTGTTTATAAATCTCAATATGACAATTTTCTCGGCATATCTTCAAAATACTTAATCATGCATAAAAACGAATAAGTTTTTCGTTGATTTCACCTCTCTGAATACCACTTCTCGGAATTTGAACTCAATCTGAGACGTGAACCATTTTTGCAACTTTTCTATACGAGAAAATTTCCGATTTTTGTCAATTTTCAGCATTTCTCTCCTCATCCTAGTTAAAATCAAGAGAACACAATGAAAATATCAGCTGTTGTATAGAATTTTAGCCCAAATCGAATGGTATAAAGATCATGTTGATATATTTAATAGTTTACAAGATGTTGATGTGAAGAGAAATTGTTTATAAATCTCAATATGACAATTTTCTCGGCATATCTTCAAAATACTTAATCATGCATAAAAACTTATAAGTTTTTCGTTGGTTTCACCTCTCTGAATACCACTTCTCGGAATTTGAACTCAATCTGAGACGTGAACCATTTTTGCAACTTTTTTATAGGAGAAAATTTCCGATTTTTGTCAATTTTCAGCATTTCTCTCCTCATCCTAGTTAAAATCAAGAGAACACAATGAAAATATCAGCTGTTGTATAGAATTTTAGCCCAAATCGAATGGTGTAAAGATCATGTTGATATATTTAATAGTTTACAAGATGTTGATGTGAAGAGAAATTGTTTATAAATCTCAATATGACAATTTTCTCGGCATATCTTCAAAATACTTAATCATGCATAAAAACTTATAAGTTTTCGTTGGTTTCACCTGTCTGAATACCACTTCTCAAAATTTGAATTCAATTTGAGACGTGAACCATTTTTGCAACTTTTCTATAGGAGAAAATTTCAGATTTTTGACAATTTTCAGCATTTTTCTCCTCATCCTAGTTAAAATGAAGATTTAACACAATGAAAATATCAGCTGTTGTATAGAATTTTAGCCTAAATCGAATGGTGTAAAGATCATTTTAATATATGTAATACTTTACAAGATGTTGATGTGAAGAGAAATTGTTTATAAATCTCAATATGACAATTTTCTCGGCATATCTTCAAAATACTTAATCATGCATAAAAACGAATAAGTTTTTCGTTGGTCTCACCTCTCTGAATACCACTTCTCGGAATTTGAACTCAATCTGAGACGTGAACCATTTTTGCAACTTTTCTATACGAGAAAATTTCCGATTTTTGTCAATTTTCAGCATTTCTCTCCTCATCCTAGTTAAAATCAAGAGAACACAATGAAAATATCAGCTGTTGTATAGAATTTTAGCCCAAATCGAATGGTGTAAAGATCATTTTGATATATTTAATAGTTTACAAGATGTTGATGTGAAGAGAAATTGTTTGTAAATCTCAATATGACAATTTTCTCGGCATATCTTCAAAATACTTAATCATACATAAAAACTAATAAGTTTTTCGTTGGTTTCACCTTTCTGAATACCACTTCTCAAAATTTGAACTCAATTCGAGACGTGAACCATTTTTACAACTTTTCTACACGAGAAAATTTCCGATTTTTTACAATTTTCAGCATTTTTCTCCTCATCCTAGTTAAAATGAAGATTTAACACAATGAAAATATCAGCTGTTGTATAGAATTTTAGCCCAAATCGAATGGTGTAAAGATCATTTTAATATATTTCATAATTTTCAAGATGTTGATGTGAAGAGAAATTGTTTATAAATCTCAATATGACAATTTTCTCGGCATATCTTCAAAATACTTAATCATACATAAAAACTAATAAGTTTTCGTTGGTTTCACCTTTCTGAATACCACTTCTCAAAATTTGAATTCAATTTGAGACGTGAACCATTTTTGCAACTTTTCTATAGGAGAAAATTTCCGATTTTTGACAATTTTCAGCATTTTTCTCCTCATCCTAGTTAAAATGAAGATTTAACACAATGAAAATATCAGCTGTTGTATAGAATTTTAGCCCAAATCGAATGGTGTAAAGATCATGTTGATATATTTAATAGTTTACAAGATGTTGATGTGAAGAGAAATTGTTTATAAATCTCAATATGACAATTTTCTCGGCATATCTTCAAAATACTTAATCATGCATAAAAACTTATAAGTTTTCGTTGGTTTCACCTGTCTGAATACCACTTCTCAAAATTTGAATTCAATTTGAGACGTGAACCATTTTTGCAACTTTTCTATAGGAGAAAATTTCCGATTTTTGACAATTTTCAGCATTTTTCTCCTCATCCTAGTTAAAATGAAGATTTAACACAATGAAAATATCAGCTGTTGTATAGAATTTTAGCCTAAATCGAATGGTGTAAAGATCATTTTAATATATGTAATACTTTACAAGATGTTGATGTGAAGAGAAATTGTTTATAAATCTCAATATGACAATTTTCTCGGCATATCTTCAAAATACTTAATCATGCATAAAAACGAATAAGTTTTTCGTTGGTTTCACCTCTCTGAATACCACTTCTCGGAATTTGAACTCAATCTGAGACGTGAACCATTTTGCAACTTTTCTATACGAAAAAATTTCCGATTTTTGTCAATTTTCAGCATTTCTCTCCTCATCCTAGTTAAAATCAAGAGAACACAATGAAAATATCAGCTGTTGTATAGAATTTTAGCCCAAATCGAATGGTGTAAAGATCATGTTGATATATTTAATAGTTTACAAGATGTTGATGTGAAGAGAAATTGTTTATAAATCTCAATATGACAATTTTCTCGGCATATCTTCAAAATACTTAATCATGCATAAAAACTTATAAGTTTTTCGTTGGTTTCACCTCTCTGAATACCACTTCTCGGAATTTGAACTCAATTTGAGATGTGAACCATTTTTACAATTTTTCCTGTTGTGAAAATTTCTGATTACGAAATTTACGTATTTATTAAATCTCGTGATGAGAAATTAACTACAAATCTCAATACCTCCATTTTCCAGGTATATCTCTAAAATACTTAATCATACAAGTTTTTTATTATTTTCATCCTAGTGAACACCATTTCAGAAAGTTTGAACCGAATTTAGGATATAAATAATTTTTGCACTTTTTTTCATACATATAGGTTTGAATGAGATATAATTGGATATAATATATCTTTCTACAGCTTTTCAAATAAAGTAACTTTTAATGGACTGTTTTGTATGTAGTTTATAACTTTCGTAACTTTTGTAAAAATGTTGTTAAGTTCCTTGCTCATATTTTTTTAGGATGACACTTGAGTTGGTATGTGTTATGTTATGAAAATTTCAATTCTGTTAATCTTTTCAAGCCTCTTTGCCCTTTTGCGCTAATCTGCGGCTCCCGCTATTATATTATTATTGTTTCTAACTTACTATTCATATAAACCTTCATTATGTGTGTTTATGAGATGAACCAAACAGAACATTTACGAAACTACAAAAAACAAACGACTATTTCGCGAATATACAATAAAGAAACGATATCATTCACATTCACATGAGAAGCCCGAAATCCGGCGAGACCTTAACTTGAAAAATTAAAAGACATTCCTTTCAGGATGCTGTAAATAAAGTTTTTCGACGGAGCAGCTCCATCGAGAGGAAGTCGTTTATTTCCAGATTCGGGATAATTTAAAATGCGAACGACAATTTTTAAACAAAAATGCATCTCTGACAGTGATAAAACACTTCTAATGTTCCTGCTGGATATTTCCTGTTTTTCTCGACGTAGGAAATAAACGTCAATACAAGTATATTTTTGTTTTAATGAACACAAATTATGAGTATATTGTGTACGTACGTTTCGCTCCATAGAAAAAGCAGATAAGTTTGACATTTTTGATATCATGGAACGAAGCAAATTTCTTATGTTGATTAATTACTATTGTTGAGAAAAGCAGTCATGCAAGATCCAAATCAAACACCATTCCACAAGCACCATATTCACCCGATATGACACCGTATGATTTTTTCTTGTTATCACAATTGAAGAAACCACTTCGTAAATGAAGTTTTGAGGCTGGTCTCTTTGAAAGAAATACATGGAAGTCGATGTCTGGAAAAAAGATTAAAATAAGTATAATGAGGTGGAAGAGAATTAGTTTGAAGGAAACTAATTAAATAAAGACGAATAAATAAATATTTTGTGTTTTATTTAAAAAGTCACCGTAGGTTTGAGTTAAAAACATTTGACTACTATTAAATTCATAATATAAATAGCCGCTATTCAACTTTAAAGCAAACTTTAAAAAAAAATTAAGGGAACATTCAGTTCAATTAAAAATTTAAAAGACCGCTTCAAAGACCCTATACATTCCTTTCACCTCAAAATTACAGTTGAGAGATTTTGCGTCGGGCGTGAGGGAAATACTAACTAATAAAGTTTAATTAGGCTTACGAAATGTTAAACAGAAACTAACAAAAGTAATTCGGGCTTTTTTCTTCTCCGCCTGCAAGTTTTACGCTAATAATATGCCGTAAAATTCTCTATGCAGTTTCGAATATTATTATTTTTACATTTATTTATAGTATTAAAGTATACAGACATTAGAAAACAACAAAATATATTAGACATATATAAAATAATTATTTGAGGTACTTATTAGTAGTATTATAAAATACTTATTAGACTTGAAGATCAGAAACATAAACAGATCAGGGAAATTTTATTAGGACTTAGTAAACGAATAATATCAACATTTAAAGAACAGATCAATCTCATTAACACCTTCCTCCATTGGCTTTACAGCCCCCAGAGGATTTGTTCCTATCTAACGATTATTTTCGATTCAACTCTTTCTTGAACTGTTTCTTCTTTCTCTCCATTGTCTCATGCTTATTAATTTTAAGTCATCCCTCACCATTATTCAGCTACCCTAACAATGGTCTACATGTCTTTCGACGTTCTATAGGTTTCCTATAAAAAATCCTCTTTGCTATTCTGGTTTCTTGCATTCTATAGATCTTGTATCAGCTCACATTTTTCACAAACATCATATTCGCATCATAGATATGGCACCCCATAATTTTCTGTTCCTCGATTGAATAAACCAGTTCATAGAAGACGTTATATATATATATATATATATATATATATATATATATATATATATATATATATATATATATATATATATATATATATATATATATATACATGACATATATATGACAAGAAATACGATGCGAAATATATATATATATATATATATATATATATATATATATATATATATATATATATATATATATATATATATATATATCATCATCATCATCATCAGCCCGTATCGATCCACTGCAGGATGAAGGCCTCTTCAGCATGCTTCCAACCTTCACGGTCCTGGGCTTTCCTCTGCCACTCGGGTCCAATATACTTAACGATCTCATCAGTCCATCGTGCTTTCGGTCTTCTTCGCGGACGTTTGCGATCAAGCGGTATCCACTCCAGGATTGCCTTGGTCCATCTGTCGTCCCATCGCCTCGCTATATGGCCTGCCCATCTCCATTTCAACTGTTTTACTCTTCCAATGATGTCACAGACTTTTGTTTGTTCCCTGATCCATGCGCAGGACTTTCTGTCTCGTCTTGTAATGCCAAGCATACATCTTTCCATTCCCCTCTGTGCCACCCGAAGTTTTTGAATTGATTGCGATGTGAGTGTCCAGGTTTCACTTCCGTATGTCATAACGGGTAGAACGCACTGATCGAATACTTTTCTTTTCAGGCAAAGTGGGAGTCTGCTCTTAAACACTATGTTGAGCCTACCAAATGCCTGCCAGCCACATTTAACACGCCGTTCCACCTCCCGGGCGGTATTCCCCTCCATGGAAATCCTCTGCCCAAGATATACAAAGCTGTCCACAATCTCTAAATCCCTTCCTAAAACTGAAATTCTTCTATCCTGAGCGAAGTTATTGAACCTAACCTGACTCTTTTTCAGGTTTATTTTCAAGCCAAATGGTTCGCCAGCCCTTTGCAGTTCTTGTATGCGTCTTTGCAGCTCCTCTGGGTCTTGTGAAATGAGAATAATATCATCTGCAAATCTAAGATGGTTTAAGTTTGCACCATTGATCCTTACCCCATCCTGCTCCCAATCCAATTTACGGAACACTTCTTCAAGGCCAGCCGAGAAAAGAATAGGCGATATTGCGTCACCCTGCCGTACACCTCGTTCTATATTAATTCCCACTTCAAGATCATCAAGGTGAATTGTGGCTGTAGTTCCATCATATATCGATTCTAATAGGTTTACATAGGCTCTCTCTACACCTTGGCTAAGCAGTGCATTCATTATCGCATGCTTTGAGATGGAATCAAATGCTTTTTCGTAGTCGATAAAAGCCAAGCACAGTGGCATGGTGTATTCGTTGTGCCTTTCTATGACCTGCTGTACAACCTGGATGTGATCCATTGTACTGAATCCACTTCTGAATCCTGCTTGTTCTCTTGGTTGTGCGTCATTCAGTTTTTTTAATATTCTTTTAGAAATTATCTTAGTGAAAACTTTGTACATCACTGATAGGAGGCTTATTGGGCGGTAGTTCTTTAAATCTTCCTGTGCTCCTTTTTTATGTAAAAGGATCACTTCTGCATTTTTCCATAAGTCAGGTACTTTTTGTTCTTTGAGGCATTTTGAGTATAATTTTGCCAGTGTTTTATGTAACGTCCGACCACCAGCTTTTAGCATTTCGACAGTTACACTATCCTTTCCTGGAGCCTTGCCGTTCTTCATATATATATATATATATATATATATATATATATATATATATATATATATATATATATATATATATATATATATATATATTTCGCATCGTATTTCTTGTCATTACGCATCTTCATATGATATCATGACGACGATGTGAATCGAATATTTTTATTGAGAAAACCTTATTACATATATATATATATATATATATATATATATATATATATATATATATATATATATATATATATATATATATATATCATCAACCCGTATCAGTTCACTACAGGATGAAGGCCTCTTCAGCATGCTTCCAAATCTCGCGGTCCTGCTCTCCTCTGCCATTCGGGTCCAATATACTTAATAATGTCATCAGCCCATCGTGTTTTCAGTCTTCTCCATGGACGTTTGCGATCAAGCGGTATCCAGTCCAGGACCGCCCTAGTCCATCTTTCGTCCCATCGCCTCGCTACATGGCCGGCCCACTTCCATTTCAATTGCTTTATTCTTCCAATGATGTCACTTACTTTCGTTTGTTCTTTGATCCATGTGCAGGTCTTTCTATCCCGTCTAGTAATGCCAAGCATACATCTTTCCATTCCCCTCTGTGCTACTCGAAGTTTTTAAACTGACTGTGATGGGAGTATCCTGATCTCACTTCTGTATGTCATATCGGGCAGGGCACACTGATCAAAGACCTTTCTTTTCAGGCAAAGTGGTAGTTTGCTCTTAAACACTATGTTGAGCTTGATAAGTGATCCACAACTTGATAAGTGATCCACAACTTCCAAATAAGTTTGGTATCCTTTCCTGGAACCTTGCCATTTTTCATCGAGTCTATAGCCTTTGTCACTTCCTCCACCAGGATATCCGGCACTTGTTCTTCAGTGGACATTGATGTTCTTGCTTGATTCTGGTCCTCCTGTAACTTTGAATAAAATCTTCGGACAACCTCTAACATTTCCGTCCGTTCCCTGCATTTTGTGCCATCCTCACGCATTAAGGAAAACATTTGTGTCCTTTTCTTTCTTAGCTTCTGCTTAGCTTTGTTAATTCCCCTATTTTCTTCCAGAGTTTTTTGCACAAGCTGCATGTTGAATCGGCGCCTTTCCTCTCGAATACTTTTTCTTATAGTTTTGCAAAGCTCAGGGTACTCGACCCTGCCAAAAAGACTGTCTGCATTCTTTTCATTAAATTAATGGTGTCATTGGAAATTTTTGACTCTTAGAAACATTTATCTTCTGGTGCTATTGAAGCCGCCGTTTTAAGCATATTGTTGGCTATCTCTTCATATTGGTCTGTAATTTCCATCTCCTCCGGGTCTTGTAACATAGCAAAACGATTCGACAAAACAATTGCAAAATATCTGCCCCTCTCTAGCAGCTTCGCAGAATCCAGTTTGACCCTGTTTGATCTTATCATTCTTTCGCGCTCTTTTCGGCAGTTTATCCTAATCTTTGCTCGTACCATTCGGTGGTCACACCCACATTAAAATGGTTAAGAACTTTATCGTTTAACATGATGTAATTAATTTCACTTTTGAGTTCAGATGGACTTTTCCATGTCCATTTTCTGTTGATGTTTTTCTTGTAAAACGAATTCATAATATAGAGTTCTTGTCCTTCAGCAAAGTCAACTAGCCTGTCACCTCTATTGTCCCGCTCACCATTTCCATATGAGGCACTTGCATTTTCACCAGTTCTTGCTTCTCCGATTCTGGCATTAAAGTCGCCCATCAGGATTTTATACGTACGCTTCTCTTTGTTTAAAAGTTGGGCCACATCATCATAAAATTCCTCATTTCTATATATATATATATATATATATATATATATATATATATATATATATATATATATATATATACATATAAACAATTATTCTTGACACAATTTATTTAAAATCTGTATTATTTCTACGAAGTTATTTCTATAGTAGATATTAAATAACTATCCATATAGGCAGATTATTATTATTATTATGCTAATTATAACGAATTATGTGCGCTGATTATGCAATAATCTCAAACATAGCGACCGATAGACATAATTGATGGAATTACAATAATCAGATACAATATATTGAAATAGTCATTGTAAAAGTATATATTTCATATTAATAATAAAATAATGAATAATTAAATTAGTATTGGTAAAGGGTGTCCCATCAAGTCACGCAAGATTTGAATTTGCCGCCATTTGTGCGGTAAAGTGTTGGCAATCAAAAAAAAGAAAACAGTTTGACAGCTGACAGTTTAGAATGGAGCACTACACGAAAGAACAAAAAGCTCTCATTGTTGAACAATATTTCAAAATTAATAAAAGTTTGGCTACTACAGTTCGCAAATTTCATACAAAATTTGTTCGGAATATTGACTTAACTTCGTTAACTGCGAAGAGAGTTATTAAGACAATTCAGGACTGGATCAATTGGGGACGCTAAACACAATCAATTGGGGACGTTTAAAAGATAATATCGAACTAGCGCGTTAGAGTGTTCGATATCGCAACATAATATCTGAGTTCTTTCTGCCTAAATTGGATTATATTGATATGGACGATATGTAGTTTCAATAAGATGGTGCGATATGCCATATAGCCCGTAAAACAATCCAAGTACTTTATGAGACATTTCCTGGTCGTGTACTCTCTCGTTTCGGCGATCAGAATTGGCCCTCTAGATCATGTGATTTAATACCATTGGACTTCTTTCTCTGGGGTTATTTGAAGTCAAATGTCTATGTCAACAAGCCTACATTCATGCAGCCTGCTACAAGCCTGCATCAACGAAATTCAGCCATATATATATGCAAAATGATCATGGAAAATGTCGACAAAATAGTACCTATGTGCCAGCAATGTGCACTATCCTATATACTTTATGTTTCAATAAAAAAAATACATAAAAAAAACTGTATTTTTTATTAAATACAATCTTGCGTAAATTTAGGGACACCTTTTATATCAATACATATGCTTTTTCTTTCTACAATGTGTTGAGGGTAAGTTATACAGGCTGTAACCAGAGATTATTCAAACAAACACCTTTCCACAAGCACCATATTCACCAGATGTGATACCGTGTAATTTTTTCTGTTTCCTCGATTGAAGAAACCACTTAGTGGACGCCGTTTTGGGTCCACAGAAGCCACAGAAAAGTGTTGGCTGACCGTTTTGAAGGAAATATTAAAAGTCGTGTATAAAACTGTTTCGAAGACTGGAAAAAAATGGTGAAATAAGTGCATTGCATGAAGAGGGGATTACTTTTAAGGAAACAAACTAAATTTGGATTAATAAATAAATATTTAAGATTTTATTTAAAAAGTAGTAAAAAGGAGACCAGTTAAAAACAAACAAACACCTTTCCACAAGCACCTTTTTCACCAGACATGATACCGTGTGACTTTTTCAGTTCCCTCGATTGAAGAAACTACTTCGTGGACGCCGTTTTGGGTCCTCAGAAGCCACAGAAAAGTATTGGCTGACCGTTTTGAAGGAAATATCAAAAGTCGTGTATAAAACTGTTACGAAGACTGGAAAAAAATGGTGAAATAAGTGCATTGCATGGAGAGGGGATTACTTTGAAAGAAACAACATAAATTTGGATTGATAAATAAATATTTAAGATTTTATGTAAAAAGTAGTAAAAAGGAGACCAGTTAAAATCAAACAAACACCTTTCCACAAGCACCATTTTCACCTAACATGATACCATGTGATTTTTTCTGTTCCCTCGATTGAAGAAACTACTTCGTGGACGCCGTTTTGGGTCCTCAGAAGCCACAGAAAAGTGTTGGCTGACCGTTTTGAAGGAAATATCAAAAGTCGTGTATAAAACTGTTACGAAGACTGGAAAAAAACGGCGAAATAAGTGCGGAAACATATAATTGAAGGAAACAAAATTATTTTGGATTAATAAATAAATATTTAAGCTTTTATTAAAAATGTTGTAAAAAGGAGACCGGTTAATTGGGTTTTCGAATAAAAAATAATTATCGATTTGTTTACTTTATTTTAAAACTTTATCATAAATAATATTAATAAGCGATGCGAAAAACTTTTAAAAAACTTGTTACAATTAATAGTAAATGAATGAAATGTACAGTATTTTTAAAATCACGTGACTACAAACGCGCCGGGATTGGCTGCTATGTTTGTGACGTGAGAATAGCAGTATTTTCGCGTTAATACTGTCAACGGCTTCTATTTGTATATATACTGTCAAAATTATTGTTGGTTAAGGATAAAATAAAATATTATTGATTACTAATTAAGTTCAGTAATGTCTGACAAAGGGTTCATAAAGGCTAGTTGTGATAATATACCTGTTTCGAATATTTTTATGATCACAGATTTTCTGAAAAATGGCATTTGGTTCAATTCCTCTGAAGTTCGAGGTGCTAGAGCATCGATATAAGTTTTTTAAAAATAATAATAATGTAAATGTAAATAAGAAACAGAATATTTCTGTTAAATATAATTAAACTATTTTTAGGGTGTCACGAGAATGTTATGGTTAATGCTATAGGTTTTTTTCAAGTTAAATGTAAAAATGGTATTTGCAAGGTAAAAGGACGTATATGTTGAGAACATACAAGTTCGGAGTAAAGCTTATACAGTTACTATGATTATTAATGAGAAATTAAGAAAAGTCCAAGACACTCAATGGACGTCCAAGACAACGATTGTGCAGCTACAGCAGGTAATAAATACTCAAAAAAAAGAAATTATATAATATTATAAATAGTAATATTTTGTATATATTTGATGACAGGTGATTGTAAACATGCATTACCATTACTCATGTGGACACATCGAAGAAGTGAAAGTACAACATCCACTGAAGAAAAATGTTAAATATTGAGTAACCAAAAGATATTTTCTAGTTTTGTAATTACTTTTTGAGCAAAAAAACACCATAAATCATAATTAGAAAGACAAAACACATACATACTATTTAAATCACTCATTTTATTTCAATAAAAAATGCACTGTTAAATATACATAAAATTTTCCCCAACTAGGATAATATGTTACAGTAGATTATAATATGTAAACTACATTAATAATCAATTCAGAATAAAACAATCACTACCGAAAATGATGTACGTATTTGTTTGATTGTATTCATTGAAGTTTGCAATACTTTTAAAAACCACACAGATTCTTCAAACCATCACACTATACTCTATTAACAATATTAAAAAAAAAAACCCACCCATACTACATTATTGCTTTAATTAAGAGAAGGCACCTAAACCATTTTTTTTTTTGAGTGGAAAACTTATAGTCGAATTTTGGGACTCTCCTGTTAAAGCCTACTCACTAGAAAACCACTGTCAGGCTACCATCAGTCGTCAATGCCTATAATAAATTTCTAACCTATGTTTAAACATACCCTATCAAATGAATATGTTCAATCAATAAATTAAATGTATCAAATCGGGTTTGGATAGTAGGTTTGCTATTCTATTTTTTTGCATAATCCTTCAGATGTTTGTTTTAATTCCGTGGAAATCATTCTTTGCCAGTTCTTAATTAAACTAGTTGATATTCATCCAACTGATCATTCCAATTTCTGTGTACTCTTCGACCATCTACAAATTAGATTATCCTATAAAACTTTCATAACACTTTTCATATAAAATTACCTTCCAAATCGGTAGTCGAATTTTGTTCTTGTCTAATTCTTCAATATTATTATTCTTATCCTACTAAACTGACGATCCTGTAAGGCTTTTTTCTTGTTACTACCCTCGGTTGTGTTGATACATGTAGATTATTTGCGGACATAAAGGAATATTCCTTCTTATAAATTTGGCACGTTAATTTGTTATCCCTACATGAATTAAATAATATAAATAAAAGTTATAAAAACGAATGCAAAAAAATAAAAGGAAACCTAATCTGATTTCATTCAGAACTTACCTTTGAGCCTTTATATATATATATGAAAATTATGTCGAAAACAGCAGCGAAAGCCTAAATAATAATTAAAAGCAAATATATTTTCAAATCGATCGCAAACCAACAAAGATATAGTCAAAACTGTCAAAGATATAGGTTAAACCTTTAGAACAATGACTAAACATCGATAAATTGTTTTATTTACCCGAAACTCCGATTCATTCGGAACGTCTGTTCAGAAACAGGGCGAAAGAAAATTTCGGTATAAGTAACCGAATTACCCCGAGCCGAACCGATTAGCCTTCGGTACATTTTGTGAGGACACAAATTGTTCCGATTGTTTTCGGGAATTGTCGGCGTGTTATCCGTACTGGGTTTAAAAATTTATTTTCAAATTGATATAACTTTTTAATTATAAACTAAAAAATAAAAATACAAATAGTTTCGTTATATAACTTATATATGATCTTTCTATTTATGACAAAAAAAATTGTTTAAAAGCCCAATTTAGGACTAACGTTGAAAGATGTAATAGACATACATTTCTAGAATTATACACAGTAGGGGTGGCAGGGGAGGGATGGACACTTATTTTCATAAGACGCAATAAAAGGTTTTTTTTATGTAATCAAATATATATTTTTTAGAACAATAGCACATATACCTTGCTATAATTACTGCAAAGGGCAGTTTACAAATTACAATCAGTCTAGAAGTTATAAAAGAATTTCTGAAACATATCAAATGTGGCCAACGGTCGGGTGGTTTAGACATCCCCTTAGGGAAGTTTTGGCGTGATATTTAAAACACGCGAAATTCTAAAACGTAACTCAATATAAACTTCTAATCCAATATAAAAATCTGACGGAAGTCTGACATTAAACTAGTAGCTATAGCGCTGTCCGTATCGAGATTATTCGTCTGAGAAATTCCCGTATCAGGTTTTCGGATACAATTTTGTTCTTGCACCATTTATCTGGTATGTCGGTAGCTACAACATGGGCATGTGGGCGTACTGTTACTAGAGAATCTTAGAGTGGCCAATTCTGAATGGAACACAACCATTTGCCAGAAGTCTTTGAAGAAAAAACAGCCAGCAACCCAGGATCATTCTTCACCATGACAACGCGTGCTCTCACACATCGGATCGAACAACTCAATATTTGACCGGTCAAAACACCGAATTGATGGGTCATCCGCAGTACGATCCTGATTTGGCACCCAAAGATTTCTTTTTGTTCCCGTCCGTGAAGAATAAACTATGTGGTAAACGATTTTCGATGCCAGAACGAGCAATTGATGCGTTTAAAATGTATATTTTGGAGATACCTCAATCAGAATGGAAAAAGTTTTATGAAAAATGGTTCAAACGTACCCAGAAGCGTATCGATCATAGCGGAGAATATTATAAAAATCAATAAAACCATTTTCAATGATAATTATTTGTTGTTTATTATTCCGGATACACAAACAGCAACTCTCGTATAATATATAGTCTCATTTTTTAAATAAAATGAAGACAATTTAATTTCAGTTTGATTTCTTCGAAATTAGAACTTATATGATGTAAAAGAAGAACAGCAAAACACTATTTGGTAACCTTAAAAGTGTATTTTATTTCGTCACCATGCAAATATTGTCAAGAAAGCCTATTCACCCGGCAATTTATTGTTCAATATTCAGTCCCCGGGTGCCAAAGAACTCCATCCCGTCACCGAGGCAAACGCATTAGACAATAGCAAAAAGTAAACTAGAAATCCTCGATGGATTTGCGGACGAAAGCCTGGTTCGTAAACTGAAACAACAAGAAGAAAAAAAAAGACTGGCTGCCAGTTTATACAAAAAGGCGGTTAATGTATTGCTTTTAAGGTAAATCATAATTTTTTGGTTCTAAAAGCTGCTTATATGCTTCTAAAAGCTTTCCGGGGTACAATAGAAAGGGCTTAGGCTTGAATCTTACCTACACGACTCCATTGGAAAATCTTAAATTGGATTTATTGTTATAAAACTGACAATTTTGTCAGAGATTGGCTTTCAACAAAATCGTTCAAATTCGAAAACACTGTAATTTTAGAATTTTAAATAAGCCTGTGATTTTTAACATAAAATAACAAAAGTCAAAAGAAAATATATCCTTTTCAAATAAAACCCACAATTATAGATAAATAACACGCTTGTTTAATTTATCAAAAAATAGACACATGTCAGTTTTAATTTAAAAATAATATTCTCCAAATTTCCCTCTCCACTGTTTCTGTAGATGGACATTCCTTGCGTAAAATTACCCTGGCCAACAATTGTTTTGGTGCCGGGATATTTGGAGCTGATTTCATACGAATTTGATGCCCTGAATTCAAATATGGCATTAATTTTTGCCTAGGAGCTCAAATTTCTAAGATATAACATTTTAGTGATATATACATTACAATATTTTAAGTTAAATACATAATTTCTATTATTATATTATACAAATATGTTTATAATTAGTCACTGAACAATTCAGAAACTTCTTTTCGGTGACATTATTCAATATATTTTGGAACAGTTCCTTTTTAAACTCCATCAGTGTGTATTCCATCTTCCTTGGTAGAGGCCATCTATAGTTTAAATATACTAGTGAAATCTTTCACTTTATTCGTCACCGATGTCTCCTAAATTTCGAGGAAAACGATCTAAGTGGCTGTGTAAACACCTTAATAACCCAAGGGATCTGAAACTATTAAACATCTCGTTTACCAGTCCAACATGGTGTCCAGCTTTGCGTTTGCCCCAAAAAATTCTGAACTACAACAAATGAAGTTCATGAAGAATGAACAAAAGTTCGCTTTGAGCTGTCAATAAATAAGCGCCCATCAACTGGAAATTATCCAAGAAGACCCATTTTTTTCCAGGACTCCTCTAATTTCGTGACAAAATACAAGATTGTCTTCTTGAGAAACAAATGCTAGCACACCCTTACACGTAAATGTTTGTCGTTCAAGGGATCTGAAACTATTAAACATCTCGTTTACCAGTCCAACATGGTGTCCAGCATTGCGTTTGCCCCAAAAAATTCTGAACTACAACAAATGAAGTCCAAGTTTTTCGCTCAGCCTCATTCATCCAATTTACGAAGGCATGGCCCTTAATGAGCTGTCTTATTTGTGGTCCGACAAATATTCCTGCTTTAATTTTTTCCGTGCTCAACTGTGGCATTTTCTTCGCTATATACGCAAAGCATGATCCATTCTTATCAAGAGCCTTTACAAACTGCTTCATTAGGACCAGCTTGAGATGGGCATGAGATGCGAGAAAAGATGATTTTTTTCTCATCCAACTAAGGGGTCGCTAATGACGTGCTTTTCCCAACGTCCATGTTTTCTCTCTTAGGCCACTCTATTCTAAACCTGTGATGTGTTTTGTCTCTGCAGTCCCCCTGAGGCAGCAAGACAAAGCCACTTTGCTGTCCACGGAGAAAGTTTACCTTAAATCACTCATTGATGTTCATGATACTTTGTCTTCTCCAAGACCAAAGCTATGGTGTTATATTTTTGTTTCATTTTTGTTGAATGAGCAGTTGATATTGAACCATATTTGATCCCATTGTATAGAAGAACTCATTTCAAACTTCGCTTTGTCCTGTCAATAAATAAGCGCCAATCAACTGGAAAATATCCAGGAAGACCCATTTTTTTCCAGGAGTCCTCTAATTTCCTGACAAAATACAAGATTGTCTTCTTGAGAAAAGAATGCTAGCACACCGTTACGCGTAAATGATTGTCGTTCAACCTGAAAGGCAATAATTCAGAAACCTCTTTTAATAGGTTGAGATCTCTGGTGAGGTCATTTAAATCATACTGGAATTGATGGCATTCCTTCATAATCACTGTCACCTTCATTAGTAACAGAAGAGTGATCAGAGGGACGATACTCGTTCTCACAGGATAAGTCACAAATCAAGGATAAGTCCGCTTGCTACGTTGTTACCTTTTTACCCACTTCAAAACGCCAGATTAAATTAAAACTTTGCACACTTATCAAGGACCGATGACAATACAATAATTTAATAAGTTCATCTCGTTATCCTGTACAGGATCGTCAGGGTTAAGGACTTGCTTTCGGAGAGGGTGCCTGAGACACGTTACAACGCCCAAGGGAGGCAGTTCGAACAAAAAGTTTTCGAAATAAATAATAGTTTAAAAAAACTAAAAAAAACGCATTAGTGGTAAACCGAACTAAAATGTAAAATATAATTTTTAGTGTAAGAATAAAGTGAACGAGTACAATTAAAGTGTGATTATAAAAAACCTGGGGTGCTACGTACCATATTTTCATACTAACTTTACTTATAGAAACGGTACTGAGGGAATATTAATTTTCTCGGTCATCACTTTATTCGTATACTAAAAATTATTAGTAATTGAGAAGCTGTACAAATCAAACTTAAGTGTATGATAGGTTTCCTCATCGCTTATTCTCCTCTGCCTAACATATTCTGCTCGCAAAGTGACGTAGATGACAACGAAAAGAACAAATTACTCGTTTGAAAATTGTGTTAGGTCAAACATACGTGAACTGCACAAGTTTAACGCCAGTGCCTTTACATGGAAGGTTAGGACAACATTCCATTACGAACTTTGTTGGACTATGACAAAACCATTCAACAACTGTATGTTTTCGTACGTTGCAGCTAATTGTTCGAATTACTTCGATATTGATTACTACCGAACTTTAGCCAGAGATTTAAGTGATATAGTTCTGTATTGAGGCTTCCTCAGATACATAGTTACATTTAATATTAAATAACTCTGAGATATATATATATATATATATATATATATATATATATATATATATATATATATATATATCTCACTGTGCTAGGATAATAAGTGCGTTGTCCGCTAAGTTCTATTACAGTATATAGTGGCATATATATATATATATATATATATATATATATATATATATATATATATATATATATATAGATATATATATATATATATATATATATATATATATATATATATATATATATATATATACCCCATATATATCCACCCCAGAATACAGTCGAACAGGATAGAAAACTGCGGTTTTTGGATCTCCTTATCACAAGGAAATTTTCTGGAACCCTCGAATACACAGTGTATAGAAAACTAAAACGCTAAATCCCATCATCATCATTCTCAAATCCAAGCAGTAGCGAACGCCTTGATTTCCAGATCCTTCCGACTGACACTACCAGATACACGAAGCGAAGAACTACCAAAAATTTCCACAGCCCTTAAACAAAATGGATATCCAGAAAATTGTATAAGGGTCATTCTCCGTCAGAACACCCATATACGAAGAACAATAGAGGATCATGAAGTAAATACACCAAAGGTCCTGCTACCATACGTAAAAGGAGTCACAGATAGGATAGGCAGACTACTAAGGAAATATAAGATCAGAACAGCCTATAAGCCGCACAAAACTGTCGCAAACATCTTAAAAACCCCAAGGACAAATTTAGACTGGAAAATCATGCGGTGTACAGTATATCTTGTTCCGACTGCAACAGAACATACATAGGACAAACAAACAGACGAACATCGGCCAGAATACAAGAACATAAAAACAACTTAAAAAACAAACAAACCACTTCCATTCTGTTCCAACACTATCGACAAACAGGACAAATCAATTTTGAAGGAGCCAAAGAAATAGCGAATATTGAAAACTACAAGGTCCGAATAATCAGAGAAGCCCTTGAAACAGAGGAAAAAGGTGAGCTAAATACACGAAAGGACGCTCGCAACCTTCCAAAAGAATGGAAAGCTTTTCTGAAAAAAGAAGAAACGCGGCAACGTGGCGGCGAGGTTGAAAAATCAATAAATGGACGCTCGACAGCGTTGCCGAGCTCCGCAAATAGTCTCGAACTACCCCGATATAATCTGCGCAGTCGCCGGCCGGCTATAAAAGCGAGCACAACGATCCGTGCACGTCAGTTGGACTCTTCAGACAAAGCGGCTGGTTGAAAATCCCAAATGAGATTTTGGCGAAACGTTGTGACTCTTCACAGAATCAATAGATCGACACCCGGAATGATTTAGAAACATTATCTACCATCCGTGAAAATATTAGTTGTAACATTTCGTTAACACAATTCGTTATTCTATTGTTACACTTAACATTTTTCCTGCGAAAGTACAACTGGAATGTGAACGAAGCGTACGGTTATACGGATTTGTTTACAGAAGCGAGAGGTACTGCATTCGAAAGAGAAGGCTTCACGCTAAACAGCTGTTGGTCGCTGGCGTTTGGAGCATTCATACTTCTTCTGTAGCAGCGTCAGTCTCGTTGTTTAATAGCCACACCTCGTAAGTGAAATTCTAACCAACTTTTATTTTTATTTAAAAAACGGTTTATCATCATATTGGATGCTGAAATTTTGAACTATCCCTTCGTCACCTTCGTGAATCAGGAGTCATATCTGTAATACTAAATGTTTGCATAATATAATCCATTAGACAAGAATTTCGTTCTTCTTTATTATGTTTCCGCCATCCTTCAAATAACTCTATTTTTGAAAGAGAGCACACACGATCTGAAAAAAATAAAATTAAAAAGAACGGGGATTGACTTTGAACTATATTTATTTAAAAATTAAAAACGAAAAAGATATTACAATTTTTACGTAGTTTTTTTTTAAAACCTATTATGACACATATTTCTTTCATTTGAATCAAATCTTAAATGAAATAAAACAATACTGAAGGTCTAAAGTAATGTCCGTCACAGCAACAGCAATAGCATTCACTTCAGATCTTGTTAGATGTTAAGACCGCTAAAGCTTCGTCCACACTAATAACATTTTGCGTGTGTGCTGAATTTACTGGAACAATTTATGTGAATTATCTGGTGGACAACAGATGGTTCGTTTGCGTACTATGCGGCGACAATATTTGTGGGTTAGAGCATCTACATTGCCGCGCAGGCACACCACATACAACCCGCACAACGCAAATTCGTATCGATGTGGACTCAGCTTTATGACTCATCACTTTCGATATTTGCTCAAATTATTATCTCGAATTTTGATCTACAGGGGGTTGTTATTATCATGAGATCATCAATTAATCGATTATTTTATTTGACTTTTGTCCAACTAGCTTGTAGGGTAGAGCGGAGCTAGTAAAGCAACTTTTCGCTTGATCTCCCATAACTTTAAGAATATGCATCGGATTTAACTGATTCTTACTCTGTTAGGTTCGTAATTCTTCTCCAAAACGTCTAGCGGTGCAAAAACGATCCGAGTACAAGTTTAAAAGTTATTGTCGGAAATGCGAGAGTGCCCAAGTTGCTCAACGTGCCCCACTAATGGAGCTAGTTGAGCTTGGGTATGGGGCTAGCAAATATTTATTTATTATGATTATTACATATTCATATTGTTGTTATATCTCTGGAAAAATAAAATTAAAATCAAACAAAATAAAATATTTCCAATCTTTTGGATTATTATTACAGTTTTTATATTTAAAATTATATATTTAATTTCCTATATATTTGTTGACTAGTAACTAAACCTTTTGGGGGTCTTTCTTTTATATGTCCGCGTCCTAAAATGTAATAATAATCATTAATACAATTGTCAATATAAGTAATTTTAATTAGTAAACTTTGTGTAGAATCATCAGAAGCACAAACTTATTATTAAAGTATTAATTTATTAAAGAAAAATTTGATTTTCGACAATGAACATCTGGTGGGGCTTGTCGAGCAAGCATTGTGCTCGCGTTCCTCAACTAGCCCCAGTTGAGGCAGCAGAATAAAAATTAGGTTATAAAAATCATAAGAGTTAAAAATAAATAATCACATATAATCGAAAGAACAATAATTAAGTAATACTTAAATACTTACGTGGCCCATATTAAGTGTTTTTATGCGACTATAGTAGAGAAATTATGATGACCTGCGATATTTTTCTTTTACGTCGAAAAAAAAAAACAAAGCTAAGAGAACGCTTTGTTTCTATCGGAGCACTATGTATTCCCCTCCCATAACTTCCTTTTTAACCCCGCTTTTATTGTAGGTTGTTTAGTTTTCGAGATATTTCGATTATACAACTTGCCCCTATGATCAACTAGCCCCGCTCTACCCTACTAGGCGATTCACTGTGAGACGCCAACATACTCCATCTGAAATAAAAAGAAAAAACTACTCGATACAGCTGTTATTATTTTCCACGCCGTGCTAAGTACCTCCAGGCTGATTTACCGTATACCGTTATTTGGCGAATAGAGAGCCGAAAGAACGAAACAGCACGAAATGCACTCGTTTATCTTACAATGCCTCTTGTGCATGTCAACGACCAGCAATTTTGCTGCAGTAGTTGTGAAGTAAAACCAAGAATGGCCGTAAAACAATGCAAAATCTACATAAAAGATATATTTGTAAGTCGTTTTTGGCACGAAAGTTGAATTGTGCGGAGAGAAAATGTAGCCGCAATACGTTTCATATAATTTTTTCCTTCGTGAATTTTCTCAGCTGTAACAGTTATTACAGTATATACGGGTTGTCCAATAAGCCTGTCGGAACTTTAAAATGAGGCACCACGATAACTATAAGTGATAATTCGATAATTTATATTTTATCTTGAAGGACAAGTAACGGCATTATGTTTTGACAAAAATAATAAAATTTCAAACAGTGTTGCCACTGTTACGGTTTAAAGTTCTAACACTCTTATTGGAAAATCCTTTATAAAGCATGGGAAAAACTTACAATTTTTCTGTTGTTTAACGAATGTCTTCTTCATTAATTGACGTGGAAGATCTTAATTTTTTTATTTTTAAAAGTGCTTTTTCATTTCATGGCCCTCAGAAGAATCTACGCATAAAATATTTCTGTTTTCTTGATAGTTTGTGTTTTTTTTCTTTCTATGCTTGAATATTTTTTATCATGGAATCGTTATTGAGTGTGGTCAATATCTATCTCTTAATAAAACTAGGTTTATTTTGGAACTCTGCATTCAGCTGGGACTATCGTCATTTGCAATTCATTTACTTAGTTTACTTACTATTTATTTTAGTATTTCTACTTCACTTACTATTTAGATATAAAATAATTCAAGTAGTTTTTTTTTTCACATTAATAGATCACATAGTGACCGAATTCTTTCAAATTCATTGCTTTGAAATTTAAGTCTTACAGATTTGAAATTTCTCAGTAATGTTCGTCATGCATTGTAGATGTTCACCAAGGAGGAGGTTTCATAAAAATCAACTCGTAAGAGGGATTGCGAGGGTGTAAATGTACTACGAAATTTGCGATTGTATTGTTGTAAATCCTTGCAAGTTTGCCTTCATAAAATTTATAGAAAAAAATTGTCAAATAACAGGTATATATATATATATATATATATATATATATATATATATATATATATATATATATATATATATATATATATATATATATATATATATATATATTAGTATTTCTAAAAACCAAGAATAAAAACAAAATGACTCAATTTTTCTCTTGCACGCATCCACTAATCATTTAACCTTTGTTTTGAAAAAATAACCCAATTTATTTTCGTATCGAAACAAAAATAAAAAGGGGGTGCACAAATTTTGCCGATGAGTGTATATTTTTATTTGTTTAAATGGTCATGGCTTTAGTCGTTCCTTCATCCGTTTTTCAGGTGTCCAGCTTGAGCCAAACTGATGACGGTTTAAGGCCAGAAACCGGTCTTGGGAGACGCTTGCTGGCACTTTGGATGGCGGATGAAGGAATGGCAAAGCACGACGTGGAGCACGGGTGAACTTCCTTAGCTTTTTAATATTTTTCTCCACGGGCCCAGTTCACATTTTTTCGATCATATCATATCTTCATGCGTTGTAAATGTTCACCAGGGAGGAGAGTTTATAAAAATCAACTCCTAAGGGGGATTGCGGGGGCGTAAATGTACTCCGAACTTTGGGATTGTATTGTTGTAAATTTTGCCTTCATAAAATTTATAGAAAAAAATTGTCAAATAGCGGGTATATATATATATATATATATATATATATATATATATATATATATATATATATATATATATATATATATATATATATATATATATATATATAACGTGTTTGGTTTTAAAAATTTTTTATATGCAACCAATGGAAATATTTGTTAACTTAGCGACTTTTGGAAATGAACTGGTTGGATCAACAGTGTAATGATATAAAATTTCAATCTGTGTGAGTTCATTAAGAACTCTCGGCTGCTTATTAAATTTGTTACACACAGATCCATTTTCTTCAAATAACCATAAAAAACGAATTTCAAATCCTTTTTCTCCAAATAACAAATAAATTCCGTCTATCCTTGGGCAAGTATCAGGTATATACGAAAAGTAGTGTAGTGAACCGTTCAGCTAGGCGTTCAGCTAGACGTTCAGCTAAGCGTTCAGCTAGGCGTTCAGCTAGGCGTTCAGCTAACCGTTCAGCTAAGCGTTCAGCTAGGCGTTCAGCTTGAGCCTAACTCAACTGATGACGGGTTAGGATCAGAAACAGGTTTTACGAGAAGGCCGAAGAAAAAGAACAAAAACACTGTATCTAGTGTAGAGTAGAACTTAATCATGATATAATAAAAAAAATGTTCTTACATATTTATGAATTTACAGTCCGGAAACTTAATGGGGAACCTAAAAATGTTGATCGAGTTTTTCCATGATCTATTATTGATCCTAACCGTAATAATTTAAAGACACGCATTGTTCGGTTTAACAGTAATTGGATGGCATCGAATGATGAAAGTGATTTTAACGGAATTCCATATAAATTCGTTACGTGATAGATCGAACTGAGAAACTATTAATCAAGTTACGCGTAAATTAATCCGCTAGATTTAACCATGTTTAAATCAAATGCCGAGTGTTGAATGGGCTGTGAGCATATTTAGAAATTATTTACCGTAGCGTGTTTCGTGGTTCATTTAAATATGAATTTTAGTAAGATTTACACTGTGAAGAGAACATCGCGTACAATCTAAATTATTCCATTGAAATAAGCGCCAAATCCGAAATTCCCTGCACGATTTCACATTACTATTTTTCCGAACTAAATTTGTATTATAAATGTATATTACTATGTTCAAACGTTTAGGATTTTTTTAATTCAAACAAAAGTCATCTTCAATTCTTGTGTTGGGATAGTCCACTTCAAAATATTTATAAAAATAATATAAAATGGAATGGAAAATATTAGAAAGTTGATTTAGTCTAAAGACATCTGCACTCCCTTTAAGAGGCAACATTGACTTATCTCAGATATCTTAGATATCAGAAGGATTAAGCTCTGTGGGGGCCCTTTCTCTGTTGTCCGGCCACAAGGTGACGCTAGAATTCTTTGACGTTTTTGAGTTGTTCAAAAACTTCCGAACGGTTCTCGCTGTTCCCAGTAATGTTGTTTTCTGCACAGGCTTGAAAAGATGCTCGCTGAGACCAAATGGTTTTATGTTCTTCAACAGGCTCTTTGAAATAGCCGGTCACGTTGCTGCTGTGCTGAAACCGCATTGGAGTGGTAGTTGGTTCGATTCCAGCACTCGGATGGTTGTTTTTCTTTCTTTCTTCTGTCTTTACTTCCTAAATGTTTATGATTGTTTCTAGGCAAGAGTGTAAAATCCGACTACGAATTACCCCTCAGTCACGCCGGTTAAAGGCTGGGTAAGGCCGGATGCCTTCTGAGAAGTGTTCTACGTTGGTCACTCGCCAGTCGGTAGGTTTCCTGATAGACTTATGGGTAGGTACATAACCAAGGGTTTATAGCAGGAGGGGGGTGCTGGCCTGGGTTTGTCGGAAGCTGATGACCGTGGTTCGAAACCCACGTTAAGCTGTAGGTCCAGTCGCTAAATAGCCTACTTGCTGATGCGCCTCTAACCCTAACAGTTTACCTTTATCTTTCGAATAACAGCCGTTGTTGATATTATTACGGGAACTATTTCACACTTTTCATGTCCCATTGTTTCTTAACTTGCTCTTGAAATTCCTGGTATTTTTAAATTTGTTCTCTTTGCTTCTTTAATATATTATTGTTATTAGGAATGGACACATCTAGAGAATAGAGCGCGATTGTAGTTGAAATATGGAACTCTCTCTTTTGATAGCTGCAACTTTATTGCAAGTTTCTGGTGCAGAATCTTTGCTACTACATCGAGCCTATCTTGATTAAATTATTATTAATATTATTATGTATGACTAAAACATTGTTTATTGGTTTGTTTATTCTGAATTGATTAGTCCAATAAAAATAAATAAATTTATCTATTAGTACAATAAAAACTATAACTTAAATTTAATTAGATATTTAATTCGGTTTCACGGCCGCTCTCACTGTCACTTTGATCTACATTGATAATAAGTGGTTCTATATTATTAGTAAATGATACACAGGAATCTTCTATTTTAATAACATGGTTAATCGAACTTATCCAACTTTCTTTGGGAATACTATCTATAACCTTCCTAATTAATGTTGCAGCACTTACACCAAGCATTTGTCCGAGAAATGTTTTCTGCTGTAACATTGAATTTTGCCTGATACCACATATGCTCAATTGGATTAAAAATACAGTAATATATAGCTCAGAATGTTGGTTCCGAGGCTGCAATATCAGCTTACCATGCCTATGTTCAGTCGAGGATATGATACGGTTTGATTTTTTGGGGAAATTCTCCAGATATAGAGAGGATAATTGTGCTCCAAAAAAGATGCATTAGAAGTGTTTTTCAAATGAAGCATCACGAAAGCTACAGGAATGTTTTTTTTGGCAAAAGAACTCTGACAGTTGTCAGCATGTTTATTTTGGATTCGTACACTTTTGTATTTACTAATAGAGATCTCTTTGAGGAGGCTATCGCAAAGCATGGTTATATAACTAGGTATAAGTCGAATCTCGTGAATGAAAGATGTAATTTTAGTTATACACAGAAGAATGTGCAGTATACTATTATGAAGATATATAATATTTTTCCGGAGTGTGTTCGAGATCTGCCACGTGATCAGTCTGTGAGAGCGATTAAAAGATTTTTGTTGAGCGAGGCTTATTATTAGTTAAATGATTTTCTTGGAGAAACAAAGAACAATTTAAATTCAATTAAATTATTAGAATAGCCTGTTTTGGTGAATTTAACTGTTTATGTTTGTACTAATTATGTTATCAGCTAATTCATGTAAATTATGTTAACAATACTATGTTGACTGTGTATTTCTCTCCTCTTCTTTTCTTTCCAATTGTCTTTTTTTTTCTTCCTATCTTTCCTTTTTTTTTTGTGACTTGTGTTACAGATACTATATTTGAATTGTAATTAATTTATGTCTTTTCCGTTTTTCTTTATATAGAATTAAGTGTTTATTATGTACTTTCTTAACGATGTTCAACGCCTTATGGTTTTGGGAACAAATAAATATTATTATTAGTATCACAAACATGATTCATCGATCTTCTCAGCCTAGGCTGGTCGGGTTTACAATGCCAGAATGAGAAAGCAGTTCAGCTCCTCCCATTCAGCTTAGTACCTTACGAACAATGTGGCAAGTTTGTAAGAGAACTGCTCGTTATCCTACTGTGGCAATCGATTTTGAAACACCAAGAATATCCAGATTTTTGGAAAAGGTTTTGCTTACTAGGCCTTCGGCGGATATAACAAAAGGTAACACCTCCACTTTCTGGAGTTTCCATTGATTTTTCAGATCAATTGCAAGATTTTCACACTTCGTGACCGTTTCCATTTCAGTTTTTCTGATGTTATGAGAGAGTGGTATCGCAATGTCAATTATGAAAGCTCTCCTCTGCTTTTTGTTAATTAGAACAATATCCGGCCTATTATAGTCAACCGTCCGATCTGTTGTAATTGGTCTATCCCAGTAAAGAATTGTATCGGCTGACTGAAGTACGGGGGAAGGCGTGTACTTGTAATATGGTGGAGGCATCTTATCAAATAGCGAGTGGTTTAAAGCGATTTGCTGGTGTATAATTTTCGCCAGCTGATTATGCCTGCCTAGGTAAGCATTATGGGCAAGGACTGGACACCCTCCAACAAGGTGTTCAATTATTTCTCCTACACCACCGCACTTCCTGCGCTTGTCGACAACATCCATGTGTAGAATATGCCTTTCATAATTTTTTGTCCTTACTACCTTATCTTGAATAGCTGTCGCGAAGCCTTCTGTTTCTGGATATAATAGTCCACCGGTAAGCCAGTTTAGAGACAAATATTTGTCAATGGAGTCATCCTGAAGTGATTTAGGAAATCTCCCATGTAATGTCTGTTGTTTCCATTCTTGAACGATATCCTTCAGTGCTGTTCTACTATCAACACGATTTTGTTTATTTAGATTTAGTGGGGTGAAACCCTGGTCCTTCTTAACAACCAGTTTCATTAGTGTGCTATGTGAACTAATGAAGCGCTCTCTCATCCTATTCTCCTGATTGAGACAAAGATTCTTGACATTCACAAGCCCTCTGCCTCGCAACTTTCTTGGAATATATAGCCTTTTTGTGGACGAATTGGGATGTAAACATCAGAACTTTGTCAATGTTCTTCGTGTCAATCTATCCAGTTCATCAAGATCTGCTTCAGACCATTTAGCAATGCCAAAAGAATATGTCAGAGTTGGCACCGCCCAGCCATTGATCGCTTTAATGAGGTTTCCACCGTTCAGTTTGGTGTTTAAGAGTTTTGTCAGTCGTTTTTGGTACAAAGTGGAAAAATTCTTCTTTAATAGGCTACGATCAAATTTATGATTTTGAAGCATTCCTAAATATTTGTATGAGTCTTCTGATGCTAGTTCTTGTATACCGCAGACTGTTGAATGTTTTATTATTCCCTTTTGTATGCTGATAGTGGAGTATTTCTCTTTTATTATCTCATTTCTCTTATTATTATTATTATTATTATTATTATGGGGGAAGATATAAAACCGTATGTCCCATTTCGGCAGCAATGATTTCACATACTTATTCGTTTTTAGTATTAAATATATACTTTTATATTTCTAGATCACATTTTTTTATATGTGTTTTCGAAGTATATATCGTTTCTCTAACATATAACTAGCATTGTCCATTACAATTACGCTTTTGTTAGGCACATTGGGCAAAAGACTATTTATAAACAAATATTCAAAAAGTTTTACTGTGGAAATACTAAATATAAATGTTTAATGGTGGTGTACCAAATATAAATGTTTAATATTTTTGGGCGACAACCATAAACAATTTAGAACCCATCGATGCTCGGTAACAGCATGTAAAATTGTAATTATTTTTCCCTTGTTCGCTGGGGATTTAGCTTGGCAGTTTCTTGATGTATATATCCATCCTTTTGCTGGCATCTCATGTGTATCGAACCATGTTTCATCAAGGTAGATAATCGGACGATTTTCTAATCTGTATTTTTTTATAGAGTTTAAGTAGTCAAACCGCCATCATCGCAATCGTTGTGATTCCATTAATAGTTGTCTTTAATTAATGGTAAGAATGCTAGTTCTGCTGCAAAGAATGTTGGTTTCATCTTTCCTTAGTCGCTGTTGCAAAGAATGCAATGCAGGCACAGTTTGTTTTTCAAACATAGCATAAATTTTGCTTCGAATTAAGTCTTTCGTTAACACATTTGCTTTTACTAGTATCACTACGACCTTTATTGGCTTTAATTGGCTTCGTCACAATATATTTAACTATAGACAACGTAGTTTTAGTTAATGAAGACGTTTCTGCTGCGGCTGCATTTACGAGCATGAATGTGGCGATGAATGTTTTGTTTTAAAATTAGCACTACCGCAGGTACGATGATCATTATCTTGCCAAGAACGCCACATTTTTAGCACGTTGGGAATAACAAAAAAATACGATCGAACTTATAAAACTACACTGTTTATGAAAAGAATGCGAAATAAAATATTTCGAAACTACTAAAACCGGTACAAAATTAATTTTATCTTTTTATCTGTTATTTTATTAGGCTCGGTCCTGTTTACGTTTTTTGTAACTTTGCCGGGTTTCGTTACGACAGGAGTTGTTAATAGTTTATTGCAGCCAATCGGTCAACGATATGTCTTACAGTATATTTCCGGTACGAAACGTTAAATTACCTTATTTAAACCTTTCGATGCGCGTTTCGCTAACCATCATCGCTAACGCTAGCCATCATCAAGAGTTGATATTTTATATTTTATATAATTTATATTTTAGTTATATATTTAGTTATATTTTATCTTTCACCAACTCACCCCCAGTGACTTCTACCCCTAGTCATTTCTACTGGCAGTCACCCACACTCACATTACCTAAATATTTTAATTGACAACCTGTATCTTCTAACATCTCATTTTATTCTTAGTTCATTTTTGGGGGTTCAACGGCGGTCATCAAAGGATCGGCCAGTTGGTAACCGAACCTTTTTGTAATTGGAAAAAGCCCTAGAAATATTTGAAGCTCATGCGAAATCGGGATACCACAAGCGAAATTCAGAATGCGGCAAACAAGGCATCTCCTTGAGAGGTAAAATCGATTCGGGGCGCATACAAATTACACCAGAATCACCAGAACCTGAACAACCATTACAGAATGATGGTAATTTTAGAGCCCTGTTGCGGTTTGCGGCTGAGTCTGGAGATAAAGATACTTCACAGAAGAAATACTTCACAGAAGAATGCCCTGTACACAAGCCCTCAGATCCAAAAGGACATAATTGACATTTGTGGTGAATTAATTCAACATAAAATAATTGAAGATGTAAAGAAAGCCTTTGCGATTCTGGCTGACGAAACCACCGACATCAGACGTGTAGCACAAGTCTCGTCATGTCTTCGATATGTTGATTTTACAGATAATAAACACCATATACTTAAAGAGATGTTCCTTAAGTACATTCCAACGGTCGATGTTTCAGGATTCGCTCTCGCAAATCTTATTATTACAGCTCTGAAAAAGCATGGACTTGAATGTTCTCATGTGGTTGGTCAGGGTTACGTTACGATGGGGCTGCAGCTATGAGTGGGTATTTGCACGGTGCCCAAGCTTATGTTCGCCAAGAATGTCCTCTTGCTCTTTATGTACACTGTAGTGCAGACTATCTCAACCTTTCTATTGCTGATTCATGTTCATTAGCAAATGTTCGAAATTGCATTGGGTTTGTGCAGTCTGTTGGTTCCTACTTTCGACATTCTGCTCAACGCACTGCTTTGTTGAAAGAAAAAATTCAAGAGCTACTATCTAAATCTAGTTTGGAATGCCTAGATATGTGCGATAAAAACCTTTATCCTAATATTTACACATTACTACAAATCTTGGCTACCATTCCTGTATCCACTGCTACCCCAGAAAGGTCTTTCTCGAGCCTAAGAGACTATTTACGAAACACTACAAGTGAAAACAGACTTAATAGTTTGGCTCTCATGTAGATTCACTATGGAACAGAAATTCATGCAGATGAAGTAGTGGATATATTTAAAAGAAAAAGCCGAAGATTTCTTCTTTAATGGTTTTAGATTTACCGCAGAGGAACGAAATTAATTTAACCATTTCATTTAAAGTTAAAAACTTTATAAATATGTCGTAATTTTTCCCATGATTATATTGATATACATGAATTTTAACATGTAAGTAAATTTTTGTTGTTTTATTTACTTCAAACTAACCCCCCCCAAAAACTACATGCTGGCTACGCCCATGATCGGTACTAAACTTAAAAAGCGCGTCAAGCGTTTGAAACGACTCATATGCCCCCGCTATCTGTGTTTACCGCGTAACAGTTGAAACAAAAAAGAAAAACATTCCGAGACACCCAATTTTATTGCTGAACCAATTTCACAATTAATTTTTCAATGCGGGAATATATTCCGTTCCGCATGGAACAAAATGCATTTTCTAAAATTATTTTATGACGTTTTGCAACGCACAATCGCTCTGCCTTAAAGCGCGACATTCGCATACATTTCCATATGAATAGTTCATCGATCATTTCTTTGGTAGGACGGGTAGGGGTGAGGGCGGGCCCTTTTCTCTGGATGACTTTTTCAAAAATACAAAGATTTCCATAGAGTCGCCATTCAGAAAGTTGTTCCGTTTCGTATTTAAAGGCTGAAACTTGGCGAAATATCTCTTTGTTATATTTGGGGAGTATTGTTTGTTAGTCGCTTATTGTGGAACAAACGCCATTATTATTTTTTGAATAATCTTTGTGGCTATTGACAACACCAATTATTTATACGGTATCCATTGTTAAGGTTTATTACAATAATATTTTAACAAATTCAAAGACATTGTTATGTACTGGACAAGAGAAGTTATATTTTCGTTAATAACAGCACTTTTAAAGAGTTTTCCAATAAGAATGTCGGAACTTTGTAACGAATAAGTTGTAGCGGCAACAATGTTTGAAACACTGGCGGCTCGTGATGGTGGGCGTTGGGGCGCCGCCCTTCCAGCATTTATCATTATGTATATCACAATTTAGAAGAATTCATTATGTAGAAGAATCATTATGTAGAAGAACGTCTGTCGACCCATCGCACCAAACAATGCAGATAAAAATTCCACCATCTCGCGACAATTTTTACATCGTTGGTCGGATGTTTACCTCCAGCGTGCGTACGCCAGATTATCTTATCTCGTCGTTAGTGTTACATGTTTTGTTGGTTGCCAGAATTCGGGGGTTTAACTGCTTTCTAAAAATCTGCCATTTGGACGTAGATTCTCTGCGACCGAGCGCATCGGTAATTAGTTTTAAACGTTGATTTGACGGGTACGGAGCGTTTCATATGTCTCGCGAATACTTGTTTTGATTTGGGATTTGCTACGTGTGTACACACTGAGTAGTACTTTTTAAATAAAAATAATAATAGAAGTAACGGCTAGAAAACGGCGAGGTGCTATTCGCGGCAAGAATGTGTACAATAACTCTTTTTTGTCATAAAACTTTGATATTTTTTTGAGCTTTTCGAACTTCTCATGAACAATTTCGAATTTTCTCTGTCGATTTGCATTTACAATAAACTATTTGAATGGTTTACTCTTCGGGAAACGGTAAGCAACTACATATTTATTCCTTTATCTGCCCAACAACTAACAACCCAGTAGTAACAATAGAAAATTTTAATATTTTTTGCCTTTATTTGGGTTATTGGCCACTATCTAAAACTCAAAAAATATATCAAAAATATCTGTTCTTATGTAAAGAAAGAATCACTGGATAAAAACAAAAAAACCAAATGGAGACAAATTTCTCAGTGATTCTTTTTTGTAATAAATTTGCCTAACGAACAAAATATTAAACATATAAATATTAAACATAAAATATAAAAATGTTATAAAAATTTTTACGTTACGTTAAAGTTTCGGAGGGTACTCTCCCCCCCCCCCCCCTTTGCAAAACTAAACTAAAAAATAAATTATATTAATTTATAATATATAAAGTAACGAGTGAAAGTAAATATATTTTTTGTGTATGTCAACGATACATTGACAACAATTTTTTTTCTATAACATTTTTATATCTTTAAAATTTTATTCGTTAGGCAAATTTATTACAAAAAAGAATCACTGAGAAATTTGTCTCCGTTTGGTTTTTTGTTTTTACCCAGTGATTCTTTCTTTACATAAGAACAGATATTTTTGATATATTTTTTGAGTTTTAGATAGTGGCGAAAAACCCAAATAAAGGATAAAAAAAATATATGAACACGCCACAATCATTCAGACATTACAAAATTGTAATGTTTTCCTGCTGCACCTCATGGATAGGGTTTCAATAGCAAGAAAAGTAAAAAGGAGGAAGGGGAATGTAAAAAAAAATCTTAAACAGCACTATTTTCTTCTACGCCCTCCCACTTTAAAAACCACGAGCCGCCATTGCACTGACCGCAGTCTTCAGTAGACTGCTTCAGTACACTATGGAGAGATACACGATTCAACAGAGCATGGAAATTAAAAGGCGAAAATTTCCACTTTGTGGAAAAAGTGGGGGTGGGTGGTTTGATGGGTTTGGTTTGGTATACATATAGGTAGGTGAACAAATATATCTGCAGAATTTGGGCTTCTTTATTGTCAGAAAGCTATTATTTGCTGCAGTTTTTGGGTTGAAGGAGTAACAGGAGACGCGTGCTGGCACGTTGGATGGCGGATGAGGGGATATATATATATATATATATATATATATATATATATATATATATATATATATATATATATATATATATATATATATACCCTCTGTATAATTTACACATAAAATTATTCCATGTTCGTCAGATAAAAGAATCATTATAATAAAAACAGAAGAAAATTCAAGCGGAGCAATTTTACGACATGACCTCGCCAGCCTACTTCATCAAAGCATCGTTGTTTATTAAATAAAAAAAAAACACACAATACCCCAATTAACTTTTAACCTGGCCTTCACCGGGGGCGAAAACAGCGTCACGTTCTACGGACACTTTCCATAAATTTAAAGCAAATCGTCCTTTCTCCATCCGACCGGTCCAGCTTTACTGCTTTCTCTCGTCCCCGGCAAAAATTTTTGCTTGATAATATCTCGGTGTTTAAAATTTACCCCATCGTGAAATCGGAAAAGGGTCGGAGAGCTGGGAGCCCTTTTTGATCTCCGTCTCGAATATTTCGGAAAAAAAAGTTAAATAAAGGAGAATATTAGAAAGCAATGTCTTTGTTTCTGTTCCTGTTTTTATTTATATTTACACTACTACTCATATTTCCACTGTTCCAAATTATCTCTGTTCCTGCTTTTGTTTCTAATCCTGATCCTGCTCTTACTGTAACTATTACACCTAGTTCGTTTGGTTCTTCTACTGTTCCTTCTGGCTCGGCTACTTCTTATACTGGACGGGTGGGACCCGTCTCCAGTCAAGTAATCAATAAAATGTTCATATATATATATATATATATATATATATATATATATATATATATATATATATATATATATATATATATATATATATATATATATACATATTACACATTATTACAATTAGCTCTAAATAACCAAGACAATTGCAAAGAACTTGCGAAATATTTTGAACAAGTACTAAACTGTTCTGAGCCCTTAAACAAATTAACAACACTAAAACCTAAACAAACAAACCTAGATTCATTACCACCGAATGAAGATGAAATAATTAGGCAAATCAAGCGGCTTAAAAATGACAAGGCTTCTGGTGAAGATGGTATCACTGCTAAACTTTTAAAATCCGCTGGTCCAGGTACAATCAAGGAAATAACCAAAATTCTACAAGAAGTTTGGCGAACCGAACGGATTCCGGAAGATTGGAAAGATGCTCTAATCCATCCACTACATAAGGGGGAGTTTTACCTATTGAGATAAAAAGTCGTCTAATGTCCGTTTGCCTTAACTGATTTTCCTCAATTTGGATTCATTTAAAAGGCAATTTATTATTAAGTTTATAAATGAAGTTAAATTATTTAGTTTATAAATGAAACCGCGAGGTGGCGTTACATTCAACAATAGTTTTTTGAAGTTTTGTTCAGTTTTTTCAACTCGAGTGGTACAGCTTTTATTACATGGCTAGAAAGGTAATTTAAAGAGGAATCATCCAGTGAAAACCTGAAATCGATATCTCTGACATGTCAAGAGATATTTCGATTTTTCTGAAAAAATTAGTTTTAATTTTTACCGTAATATTAAGTTAAAAATTGGTCTTAATATTTTTCTCTTTTGTGTTGCTTAAATACTACTTGACAGAATATTGAAATCAGTCATTAATAAATATACCTACTCTTTCTTTTAAACTAAATGAATGGATGAATGAAATTATGCGTTTTCGTGTTTCCAAATAAACGCATGCAATCCTTAGGTACATTACACAAAGAGTGTAAGAAGGGAACCATGGAAACAAACAAAAACATTCAAATTAACTTGCCAGTTTTGAAATGCATTACATTTTCAACATTGCATTTATTGATTATTAATAATTATTATAATAATATCTAACAATGCCTTTTACGAATAACGAGGCCTATGACATGTTGGCGGTGTATTTCCAATGTTTTGAAAATGCATGTATTGCAGAGTGGCAATATGCAAGTCAATATCCCGAAAGAAGGCATATTCGAAGAAGGTGTTTACACGTCTAGCAAGACGCTTACGGGAAACAGGAATTGTGCATCCAGATCCAGTCCGCACCAGGTTACGTTCGATTCGTAATGGAGATAATGTCGTAAATGTTCTGGCTTATGTTGAAACCAACCCCCATTTAAGTATCAGACAAATATCTGAAGAATTAGGTGTTAGCAAGACATTCGTTCATCGAATCTTACGAGATAACAAGCTGCACTCCTATCATGTTGTCTTACACCAAGCCCTTTTGAATAACCATTTCGACAGACGGTTAGACTATTGTCACTGGTTAAAAAATATGTGTAGTGGAAATAAACAATTCTTAAAACGCATATTATGAACTGATGAAGCTACTTTCAGCAGTGATGGAGGCGTTAACTTACATAATATGCACTACTGGGCAGTTGCTAATCCACACTGGATGTTAGAAATCAACCACCAAAATAGATGGAGTGTGAACGTATGGTGTGGTGTTTTGGGATACAAAATTATTGGTCCCCTTATTTTTAATGGACATTTGAATAGTGAAACATATTTAAATTTTTTACAAAATGGACTGCCAGAACTAATGGAAGATGTTTCGTTGGAAACAAGAAGACACATGTGCAGGTGGTGCAGTGCACTTCTCGCAGGTGGTTCGAAACTTCTTGGATGCTTCGTTTCCAAATCGTTGGATAGGACGGGGTAATTTATTTTCGTGGCCGGCGCGCTCACCGGATTTGACAGTCCTCGATTTTTACTTGTGGGGAAGACTAAAAGACCTTGTTTTTCAAACTCGACGTACCACACGAGAAAACATGATTGAAAGAATTCAAAATTCAATAACCAGCATTTCAAGAGCGGAAATTGAAGCTTCCGTTTTTAGTACTGGTCGAAAAATAAAACTTTTCATTTCTAAGGATAGAAGGCATTTTGAACATTTAGAAATGCGTTAAAGTTCAGATTCTGTTAATTATTAGACTGTTGTGCTGTTAATTTTATTTGACTGTTGTTATTATTATTATCTTCGTTGTTGGCCCGTTGGCCTTTAAACACGCTTCAAATTAATATGGCACGAAGAATTTGGACCAGTCCTAAGCCTGGGTAAAGTGTGAAGGAAGGCAAACATTAGGTTAATATTTTTTTAACTTAATGCAGGTAGTAGTGAAATAATAACTGATTTTTTCAGAAAAATCGAAATATCTCTTGACATGTCAGAGATATCGATTTCGGGTTTTCACTGGACGATTCCTCTTTAAATTACCTTTCTTGCCACGTAGTAAAAGCTATATCATTCCATTTGAAAAAACTGAACAAAACTTCAAAAAACTATTGTTGAATGTAACGCCACCTCGCGGTTTCATTTATAAACTAAATAATTTGTCTCCCAGATTATCTGATTGTCCCAGCAATTGCCTTTTAAATGAATCCAAAGTGAAGAAAATCGGTTTAGGCAAACGGACATTAGACGACTTTTTATATCAATAGGTAAAACTCCCCCCCACTTCTTTATTCGCGAAGTTACGACAAAATGTCACAAAACAAAGTTGTAGGAAACAGTTTGCTAATTATAACTGAGAATTTTTCTTACTCGATTAACACTTGAAAATACACAAAAAAAATTATTTTTAAAAATGTTTAGCTCGTCACGCCCCCTTGCGGTCGTTTTAGAAGCTTAAAAATATTTTTGGTGAATTTCTCATGATCATTTTTAGTACAATTTTTTTCCCCCAAAGCTGTGGGATAAATAGTTTTCAAGATACGGCCGAGGTCCATCCTTAATGGGACACCTGGTATACTAGAAGGAGTAGAGGTAGAATAAGGACAGAGAACAGTGGAAGAAAAAGGGGAAATTTAGGTATGAGAAAAGAAAATAGTTTTTCAACTACAATTGAGACGAAATCAATCTTGTTGCGCTACTCGCATATTTATACAGTCATTGGCAATATGCGAAAGTTTTCCCGGAAAACTCATACATATTCTCCCCGGAGCTGTCAAGCCCGATTCGGAATCGTGAAAATAGCCTCCGCCCTAGCCCCATCTCGATATAAATGCGCCTAAACCGCTGGAAAAATAAAAATTTCTCACCCTGTCAAAATATTTGCTTTCGTTTACCGCGAAAATACCGTGCCACTCCTAGTCGACCGCTTTATGTACATCGAGATAGGGACCCGCCACAAAATATAGCCCTCGATAAAACCGAAGCGCCGTTTTCGGAAGTCGACGGCTACGATGACGTTATTAAGTTGCCCTCCGGCGCCATCAAAAAAGGAGGCGACGAGACGCCACCAGAAACATTTATATTCTTTTTCTCCGTTCGCCTTCCAGCCGTACAACTTTGTTTTCTAATTCGGCTTTGTTTAGCGTATTTGTGTTCGGCGAAAGGTTACATTTGAAACCGTGGTATTTTCAAGTTAAAATCATTTAAGAATAAGGAAAAAAATCGCTGTAATAACGGACGGTGTAGAAACATGGACAACGCGGGTAAGATGTTGTGAAACGTGTATGTATATTGATATAGAATTGAGCGGAACATGTTTAAATTTTTCTTACAACTTTCCTCACTACTCCATTTTTCCTTATTCTGTAGGAAAAATGATGTAGGGATACCTACTACCTTAGCTACTGTTACCTTGTCGATTTCACTATCTTGTTCATGCTTGGATCTGTGAAAATATTATAAATTTACTGATAAGCTTTTCTCAAGTACACGCCATCGACGTTCTTTCCTTCTGCTAATCTACTGATTATTTTACATTCTCATCTTAACAGTTTTTGTTAAACGTTTAAGTTAAATGTATGATGCAGTTGGTGTTAATACTAATCCATCGTGCTATTACTCGCATCGCATCGTGTTAATACTGCCATCGTTAATCCATCGTGCTTTCGGTCTTCTTCGCGGACGTTTGCGATCAAGCGGTATCCACTCCAGGATGTCCATCTGTCATCCCATCGCCTCGCTATATGGCCTGCCCATCTCCATTTCAACTGTTTTACTCTTCCAATGATGTCACAGACTTTTGTTTGTTCCCTGATCCATGCGCAGGACTTTCTGTCTCGTCTTGTAATGTCAAGCATACATCTTTCCATTCCCCTCTGTGCCACCCGAAGTTTTTGAATTGATTGCGATGTGAGTGTCCAGGTTTCACTTCCGTATGTCATAACGGGTAGAACGCACTGATCGAATACTTTTCTTTTCAGGCAAAATGGGAGTCTGCTCTTAAACCCTATGTTGAGCCTACCAAATGCCTGCCAGCCACATTTAACACGCCGTTCCACCTCCCGGGCGGTATTCCCCTCCATGGAAATCCTCTGCCCAAGATATATAAAGCTGTCCACAATCTCTAAATCCCTTCCTAGAACTGAAATTCTTCTGTCCTGAGCAAAGTTATTGAACATAACCTGACTCTTTTTCAGGTTTATTTTCAAGCCAAATGGTTCGCCAGCCCTTTGCAGTTCTTGTATGCGTCTTTGCAGCTCCTCTGGGTCTTGTGAAATGAGAATAATATCATCTGCAAATCTAAGATGGTTTAAGTTTGCACCATTGATCTTTACACCATCCTGTTCCCAATCCAGTTTACGGAATACTTCTTCAAGGCCAGCCGAGAAAAGAATAGGCGATATTGCGTCACCCTGCCGTACACCTCGTTCTATATTAATTCCCACTTCAACATCATCAAGGTGAATTGTGGCTGTAGCTCCATCGTATATCGATTCTAATAGGTTTACATAGGCTCTCTCTACACCTTGGCTAAGCAGTGCATCCATTATCGCATGCTTTGAAATGGAATCAAATGCTTTTTCGTAGTCGATAAAAGCCAAGCACAGTGGCATGGTGTATTCGTTGTGCCTTTCTATGACCTGCTGTACAACCTGGATGTGATCCATTGTACTCAATCCACTTCTGAATCTTGCTTGTTCTCTTGGTTGTGCGTCATTCAGTTTTTTTAATATTCTTTTAGAAATTATCTTAGTGAAAACTTTGTACATCACTGATAGGAGTCTTATTGGACGGTAGTTCTTTAAATCTTCCTGTGCTCCTTTTTTATGTAAAAGGATCACTTCTGCATTTTTCCATAAGTCAGGTACTTTTTGTTCTTTGAGGCATTTTGAGTATAATTTTGCCAGTGTTTTATGTAACGTCCGACCACCAGCTTTTAGCATTTCGACAATTACACTGTCCTTTCCTGGAGCCTTGCCGTTCTTCATCAATTCTATAGCATTTCTTACTTCCTCCACTAGGATATCTGGCATTATATATTGTTCTATTGTGTTATATATATATATATATATATATATATATATATATATATATATATATATATATATATATATATATATATATATATATATATATATATATATATATATATATATATATATATATCTATGAGCAATGGTTAGTTGCTTGAGCGGGAGGAAGCCCCACCGATATATTGTTAGAAATTACGAAAAAAACAAATACTGTGAAAATTAAAGCTCTTAATAGTAATATAATTTATTAATATTAAGGGGTGCCCCATCCAAAATTTCCATTTTCACGCATGGGAAAAATGATGTAGGATGTAGCTTAGCCACTGTTGCCTTGTCGATTTCACTATCTTGTTCATGCTTGGTTCATGCTTGGAATATTATAAATTTACTGATAAGCTTTTCTCAAGTACACGCCATCGACGTTCTTTCCTTCTGCTAATCTACTGATTATTTTACATTCTCATCTTAACAGTTTTTGTTAAACGTTTAAGTTAACTTATATATTATATATATATATATATATATATATATATATATATATATATATATATATATATATATATATATATATATATACGAAAAAAAATACTGTGGAAGTTAAAGTTCTTAATAGTAATATAATTAATTAATATTAAGGAGTGCCCCATCCCAAATTTCCATTTTCCATTTAAATAACAGAGGAATTTCCTTTTGTACTTTTGGAATTGAATAGCTCTTCAGCGGATCATTACTATGGAAAAAATATTATATATATCTTTATAGGAAATTGAACGTTCTTCAAAAATGGTTTCTTATAAATTTTCAATAAATTCATTTTTTCAAAAGTTATTTGAGGTTAGAATGAATGCATAATAAATGTATACATTTTTTCAATTTTTCGACGAAAATTTTATCGAAAAATATTTTTTGTAGATCATTCTATTTCCTATAAATTTTCATTAATAAATGTTTCGATACTTCGTAAGGATCGATATGCACTTGATCTTGATATATATCTTGAGCAGAGGATTTCAATGGAGGGAGACACTGCCTGGTAGGTGGAACGGCGTGTTTAGTGTGGCTGACAGGCATTTGGCAGGCGCAACTTAGTGTTTAAGAGCACACTCCCACTGTGTCTGAAAAGAAAAGTCTTCGATCAGTGCGTTCTACCCGTTATGACATACGGAAGTGAAACCTGGACACTCACATCGCAATCAATTCAAAAACTTCGGGTAGCACAGAGGGGAATGGAAAGATGTATGCTTGGTATTACAAGATCAGACAGAAATCCCCGCGTATAGATCAGGAAACAAACAAATGTGTGTGACATCATTAGAAGAGTGAAGCAATTGAAATGGTGATGGGCAGGTCATGTAGCGAGGCGATGGGACAACAGATGGACCAAGGCAATCCTGGAGTGGATACCGCTTGATCGCGAATGTCCGCGAAGAAGACCGGAAGCTTGATAGACTGGTGACATCGTTAAGTATATAGGACTCGAGTGGCAGAGGAAAGTCCAGGACCGTGAAAAGGCCTTCATCCTGCAGTGGATCGATACGGGCTGATAATGATGATATATATATATATATATATATATATATATATATATATATATATATATATATATATATATATATATATATATATATATATACAGGGTATTAGGTAAACATGCGGCAAAAATTAAAGGGGTTAAAAAACCCCTTTGTTTCGAAGATGCAGGGTGAAATTTGCCCAATCTACAATAAATGTTCGAAATGACTTCCTCCAGCCTTGATACAAGCATTCAATCTTCTCGTCATTGACTGCCGAACTCTTTCAAACACACCAGGGTCGTTTCTAAATGAGTTACACCCAGCAATTATCCGATTTCGCATATCATCCAAATTCTTCAATGGAGTAGCGTAAACTAATGACTTCAGATATCCCGAGAACAAATAATCCAGGGGGTTTAAGTCTGGGGATCGAGCAGGCCATGCGTGTGACCCACTTCGACCAATCCAGCGATATCCGTATGTTGCTGTTAAAAAATCACGAGCAACCAAACTGAATCGTGCATAAACCACAGTTCATGCCTTGTTACCAATGGTACATCTTCCAGAAACTCAGTCAGCGTTGCTTCTAAAAAGTTGCGGTACACCTCGCCAGTAAGTCATTGTGATAGAAATACCGGTCCAATTAGATAGTCACCTACAATTCCAACACGAGAACTGATGTTGAAAACTATCTTCGCATACCCCATGCGGATTTTCATCTCTCCACACATGGTTATTTCAACAAATATCGAATATGGTTGTCGATCATAGGACAAAATATAAACTTATTTATGATACATATCGCAATACTTATAGTATGTGTATAAATAAATTTGGAGGAAGGTCTGCAAAATAGAGATACATATACTCAAAGTTTAAACATTAACAAAAAAGGTAATCTAACTAAACTGGTAGATTTATGAATCGTTATACCAACTGGATATTTATAATTCATATAAAAATAATATATGAAACGGTTGGATGTTGCTGAATAATTGAGAAGGATCGAAAAAGTCGAACTAATACGATTTATTGGCATGTGGATTATTTATATTGAATAAATATCCGGGTTATGTTTAAAAGTTTTCAAATCCCGTGTTATATATTTGTATATGCATCGCTTTTGTGGAATTATTGATAATGGTTATAATTATTTATATTTCAATTCGATATGGACGTTTCTGTGATTGGGATTAACGAACAACTTCAACTAAAGAAACTCTTTTTGAGAGTAATTCCAATTGATTACAAAGTTCTTGCATGTTTACTTAGAGGCAGGTAGTCCTTAAAGTGATAACCATCAGTTTTTTTTTTTTTATTTTTTTGTTTTGGCTCTGCTGCTAAGGCAATTAACCAGCTCATTTATTTTTATAAATTATGAAATGCACCAAATGGGCAGACAAACATACCCTACACCACTAAACAGCCATGCCTCCACCAGGATTCGAACCCGGGACCATTGGATTACCAGACGAGCTATTAACCCACCCGACCACCGCGGTCGGCCATCAGTTATTTAGACAAATAAACATGGTAAAAACTAGGGTTATTATCAAAAGTAGAAGAAGAAAAGAGACCATAGAACAGAGGTAAGACTGTAGATATCTTCTTGCTGTTGCTGTAAACGTGCAACATAAAGCTCAACTACAGCCCCCCCCCCCAATGTCTTCACATAGGGCTGACCCTTCGGCCACAACCGGACCCTTCGGTCAGCTTCAATGCATGAGAATTCTATTTTAAAGATCCAAGAACATGTAAAATCCGACCACCAGCTTTTAGCATTTCGATAGTTAGACTGTCCTTTCCTGGAGCCTTGCCATGCCATCATTTTTCATCCATTCTATAATATATATATATATATATATATATATATATATATATATATATATATATATATATATATATATATATATATATATATATATATATATATAACCCCAATAAGCCTCCTATCAGTGGTGTACAAAGTTTTCACCAAGATAATATCGAAAACAATACTAAGAAAACTTAATGACGCACAACCAAGGGAACAAGGTGGATTCAGTACATTGGATCATATCCAGGTTCTACAGCAGGTCATAGAAAAACACAGCGAATACACTATGCCACTGTACTTGGCATTTATCGATTATGAAAAAGCATTTGATTCAATCTCAAAGCGGGCCATAAAGGATGCATTGCTTAATCAAGGTTTAGAGAAAGCCTATGTAAACCTACTAGCATCGATATATGATGAAGCTACAGCGACAGTGTACCTTGACGATCTTGAGGTGGGAATAAATATAGAGATGGGCGTACGGTAGGGGGACGCAATATCGCCTCTTCTTTTCTCAGCCTGCCTGGAAGAAGTGTTCCGTAAGCTGGATTGGGAACAAGATGGAATAAGGATTAATGGTGCGTACTTAAATCATCTTAGAGTCGCAGATGATATCGTTCTTCTTTCACAAGACCCAGATGATCTGCAAAGACACGTACAAGAATCGCAAAAGGCTGGGGAACCATTTGGTTTGAAAATAAACCAGAAGAAGAGTCAGATCATGTCCAATAAATTTGCTGAGGACAAAAGGATTTCTATTTTAGGAATGTATTTGGAAGTTGTGGATCACTATATATATATATATATATATATATATATATATATATATATATATATATATATATATATATATATATATATATATATATATATATACATATATATATATATATATATATATATATATATATATATATATATATATATATATATATGTGTGTGTGTGTACTTCGCGTGGTCCACTAGGGCGCATACGTGAATAATAATAATATATATATATATATATATATATATATATATATATATATATATATATATATTACGGTACTGGACGGGTACTGGTACTGCACTGGGTACTGGACGGGTCACGGGTGGTGGACAGTGAAAGATCTATTAGATATTAATGGACAGATGCGAATATCTGAAAATAAGCAGCCCCGAACCAAGGCAAAAAAACTAAATCCACTTAGCAAAAAGTAGTATATACAAAAGTATTAGATGGAAAAATAAAAAAAAATTAATGAAAATTTGTTATTTAATGATATTATTATATATACAACTTAAATTATCTGTATCATTTCTGAAATTAATGGTATTATTTGTTTTTTTTTACATCAATAATTTCCTCTATATATTTTTATGTTGATTTTCAAAATCTAAAATTTTTATGTCGTAAAATTAAAGTTATGTTGATCACTTGACATGTTTGAAAGGGCAGTTACGTTTGGTTCAAGGTTTCTAATGCTTTTTTTACGTTCATGAAGTCTGTCTTTTAAATGTTGTTTAGTTTGGTCAATATATGAGCTTGGACAATTTAAACAATGGATTTTGTGAATTAAATTTGTTTGTTACATTTTGGATGTTTGTGATTTTAATTTGGTAAGTTTTGTTTAGTGTTATTATTGGGTATTTCTGCTATGTTTATATTATATTATATGTTTTAAGAACTTTTTTTATTTTATTATTTATTTCTGGTATGTGTGGTAAAGGTATGTAGTTTTCATATTTAGGTTTGATCAAACGTGATATTAAAAAAAATGTTATTCTTCTTCATGAGTAAATTTTAATTTGTAATGGAATATATTGAACTTGTTTTGTATATCTATCTATCTATCTATCTATCTATCTATCTATCTATCTATCTATCTATCTATCTATCTATCTATCTATCTATATATATATATATATATATATATATATATATATATATATATATATATATATATATATATATATATATATAGTGATTTCTTATAATTTTCTTTATTTTACAATAATAATGAGACCTCTCTGAAGTTGTTTTTGTTCCATCAATTGAACTTTTTCATAACTTAACTGAGGAAAGTCAGCTTCCGTGCACTCCCTATTAAATTATAAGAAAAACTACGAGAGCACACTTTTTTTTGTTTTTCGAACAAAGGCGAAAATAAGTTTGCGATAAAAAGTTTTCGCTGAAAAATATATACATGTGAAGTTGGGAAAACAATACCTAGCAAAGTTTCTGAAGTTGATATAATGCAGCGTGCGAAAAAATTTAAGAAGACAAATAATGGCAATAAACGGAAGTTTTTACAGAATAACTTTAAAAGCGTCGAAACAAAAGGTTGCCATAACCATGTCCTCGAGTCTCGAAAAAATTATTGAAATTTTGAAATTTTATTTAATTTACTATATATATATATATATATATATATATATATATATATATATATATATATATATATATATATATATATATATATATATATATTATTATTATTATTCACGTATGGGCCCTGGTGGACCACGCGAAGTACAATTAGAGGCGTTTGTTGTTGTTAGCCTTCCTTTGTGCCCATACTGATTTCATTCTTTCGCTATGAGCTTGTTTCCTTTCGTCAGACCAAGTTGTTCCAGTCTTCCTACATTTTTCTCTCTGGCCCACCTTCCAAACGTTAACCTTGTGTCTGAAACAGCCTCTATCCTGAATTTCACTTTGTGTAATATTTGCTGATCTTAGATCCTCTTTAATTGCAGCAATCCATTTAATTATTTCCACTTTAGCTTTACTCCTATTTTCATAAAATTCGACTATTTGTCTAGTTAACCTACTCGGATTCATCCGTTTTATGTGTCCGTAAAACTTAAGTCTTCGTTTTCTCATATCGCTATGTATATCTGTGTATTGTTTGATTTCTTGGTTTTCTCGAAGTCGGTATGTTGTGCTATTTATTTGTTTGGGACCTAGGATTTTTCTTATGATTTTTCTTTCCTTCTTTTCAATGTCCTCGATGTCCCTCTTTCTATTCAAAATGAGCGTTTCCGCAGCATATAGACATTCTGGCTTAATAACTGTGTTGTAATGTCTCAGTTTTGTGTTTTTAGATAGGCATTTTTTGTTGTAAATGTTTTGTGTAAGTCTCAATGCCGTTTCCATTTTTTGACATCTACACTTATTGGCCGCTTTTTCCAACCCATTTTCCATGATTATTTCACCCAAATATTTGAATTGAGAGACTCGCCTGATGTTACCATATTTTGTTTTTAGAAATGGCGTTCTTAGTCTGTTGCAGGTCATGTATTGTGTCTTTTCAAAGGAAATTTGGAGTCCTACATTTTCGGCTGTTTCTTTTAGGATTTCAATCTGTTTCTGTGCCGTTAATACATCTTGAGCTAAAATTGCTAGATCATCAGCAAATGCCAGACAATCAATTTGGATGTTGGTTCTCCCCAGTTTAATGGGCTGGTCAATATTCAGGGCCGACTTTTTTTCACGCCACTCCTGTATTACTTTTTCTAGATATATATATATATATATATAGATATATATATATATATATATATATATATATATATATATATATATATATATATATATATATATATATATATATAGATATACAAAACAAATTCAATATATTTCAACAAATTAAAATTTACTCATGAAGAAGAAAAAAAAATTTTTGGATATTAATATCACGTATGACCATACCTTACCTTTACAATACAAACTACATACCTTTACCATACAAACTAGAAATAAATAATAAAATAAAAAAAGTTCTTAAACCATAAATATAATATAAACATAGCAGAAATACCCAATAATAACACTAAACAATACTTACCAAATTAAAATCATAAGATCACACACATTCAAAATGTAACAAGCAAATTTAATTAAAAAAACCCATTGTTTAAATTGTCCAAGCTAATATATTGGCCAAACTAAACAATATTTAAAAGAAAGAAAGAATGAACATAAAAAAAGCATTAGAAACCTAGAACCAAATGTAACTGCCCTTTCAAACATGCCATAGATGATCAACATAACTTTAATTTTACGACATAAAGATTTTAGATTTTGAAAATCAACATAAAAATATATACAGGAAATTATTGATATAAAAAAACAAATAATACCATTAATTTCAGAAATGATACAGATAATTTAAGTTGTATATATAATGACTATAAGAAATTTTCATTATTTTTTTTTTAATTTTTCCATCTAATACTTTTTATATACTAGTTTTTGCCAAGTGGATTTAGTTTTTTGCCTTGGTTCGGGG